>JAOTOM010004748.1:0-377500 GCA_034440615.1 Ashinkailepas kermadecensis | reverse complement strand
ATTTTGTATGTGGTGAGGATAATCCAGTCTGCATTACTGCACCGTCAAATATGCAATATTTGTTGATTAATACCTGTGCCCTCCATAAACATGGTTTGAATTCCAGTATGCTTTGAAACCGCCATAAGTCTTTGCTACAGCGTTTCATGTAATAATTTCTTCCGAGTGAGACGTGCTCTTTGCATGTTTATTTTTCCAAATTTTCCCAATATTCTTCATAAAGAGCTCATAATCTGTGTTCAAAGAAAAGGATTGCCGGCAGCATTCCGTTCACATGCGACATTCATCAGCGTTCCACGTTGTAATACCGCATTTAAAGTTATAGTCGTGTCACTCAGAGCCAGATCTGCTCTTTTCAGTTTGATATTTACCGTCCTTCATCACAATATCTTTGCACCTCAACCTTTGTTCAAATAAAGCTGCTTGCGGCGACATTTCCGAATACTTCAGTATTCGGGCAGCTTCCCATACACCAAGCACCTCAGCCGGCGCAGCGGGTAGCGTCTTTGAATTCCATCCCGGTGCCCCTAGTGCAGGATCCCAGGAATGGATGATGCCTTCATTTCTGCCTTTAGCAATGCAATCTGGTGGATACATCGCGTCCGAATTCACCTCAGCTCTGTATACACGATTGGAGGAGTGTTGTTGCGCAGACGCTCGAGACATTAGCTCCAACGTACGCAGAAACACTATTGATCTAAGCTAATTTTACCGGAAACTGTTCTACCGATCTAGTATTAATGACTTTGGCCACTTAGTAGTTTGTAATCATTAGTTACTTTGGAAAATAAACGAAATTTGTCACCATCGACCAAACTCAACCAGCTTCTTGTTAACAAAAGCTAGGATGATTACCGACCTTCTTCCACCCAATTTTTGTGAACCCAACCGGATATACCTGGTCGGGTATACCCGGTTTTCATATTCATGTTTGTCATATGTTCCAATTTATCGTTTCGCATGTCACATTTGTCCGTGACCGACTAACACCTATTTGCACGTCCGCACGCAGAACAGATAATAATTATTTGAGGCAGGCGTGATTGAAGCTGATAAGCGTAGTGTCAGTAGACAGATAGGAATCACGCAGCGCTTATTTAAAGCAAATTCAAGTCCTGAGCACTGGACAAAGGTCGCAGTCACTGGTATCCCCAGGATAAAATTGTTGGTAAATTACCCGTGTACTATCGATTATTCAATCAGATATGAAAATGCCAGAAGGAAAAATCACAGATAGGCAATCCGAGACGAATTTCTGCTCGCGCCATGGAGCTTGTGACTGGACGTGGCTCGAGGCGACCACCGAGACCCATCCCGAGCGAGAATGTGCGCGGCCGTGATCCGGCCAGTCCGCATTCCAGAGGTAACGCCGCCTAGAAGAAAACACGCTTCTCGAGCAGCGCCGCTCTGCGACTCAGCGGTACAGATGGACATCCAGTCGAGACGGTGGAGAAGGACGACCCATCTGGGATGGCTCACTCCTCGGAATGGGATGACCGAGCGAACCTTCCACCCGCACGCGCCAGGAGTGGCTGCTGCCACTCTGACTTTGGAGGGACAAGAACGGCAGCCCTTTAGTCCGTAACAGAGTGGAATGTCCTCTTAAAATTAAATGTGAAAACGTCTGGGAGCGTACCTAATCTGAATCATGACATATAAGCCACGCCAACCGGCGGTTTCAACACGCCGTGCTACATTACCGAACAGAGCAGCAGCCGTGCTGCACGTACCGAACAGAGAAGCAGCCGTGATGCACGTACCGAACAGAGAAGCAGCCGTAATGCACGTACCGAACAGAGAAGCAGCCGTGCTGCACGTACCGAACAGAGAAGCAGCCATGATGCACGTACCGAACAGAGAAGCAACCGTGATGCACGTACAGATCAGAGAAGCAGCCGTAATACACGTACCGAACAGAGAAGCAGCCGTGATGCACGTACCGAACAGAGAAGCAGCCGTGATGCACGTACAGATCAGAGAAGCAGCCGTAATGCACGTACCGAACAGAGAAGCAGCAGTGATGCACATACCGAACGGAGAAGCAGCCGTGCTGCCCGTACAGATCAGAGAAGCAGCCGTAATGCACGTACCGAACAGAGAAGCAGCCGTGGTGCACGTACCGAACAGAGAAGCAGTCGTGATTCACGTACCGAACAGAGAAGCAGCCGTGGTACACGTACCGAACAGAGAAGCAGCCGTAATGCACGTACCGAACAGAGAAGCAGCCGTGATGCAGGTACCGAACAGAGAAGCAGCCGTGATGCACGTATCGAACAGAAAAGCAGTCTTGATGCACGTACCGAACAGAGAAGCAGCCATGATGCAGGTACCGAACAGAGAAGCAGCCGTGATGCACGCACCGAACAGAGAAGCGGCCACGATGCAGGTACCGAATGGAGAAGCAGCCGTGATGCAGGTACCGAACAGAGAAGCAGCCGTGATGCACGCACCGAACAGAGAAGCAGCCATGATGCACGTACCGAACAGAGAAGCAGCCGTGATGCACGTACCGAACAGAGAAGCAGCCATGATGCAGGTACCGAACAGAGAAGCAGCCGTGATGCACGTACCGAACAGAGAAGCAGCCGTGATGCACGCACCGAATGGAGAAGCAGCCGTGATGTACGCATCGAACGGAGAAGCAGCCGTGGTGTAGTACCGAATAGAGAAGCAGCCGTGATGCACGTAGTGAACAGAGAAGCGGCCGTGATGCAGTACCGAAAGGAGAACCAGCCGTGATGCACGTACGCCGTGGCAGCCGCCACTCACACTCACCCTTGTGCACCCATTTACTGCAGGTGGAGCACGCAACCATGCCCTGGTCCTCGGGCTTCTTGTAGCACTTGAAGCAGATCGGGCAGTACTTGTATTTCTTCCATAGTCTGAAATCGAAGGTAGACTTGGTTTTCAACACATTCACAGAGCACAAGAGTAGGGCATCGAGAGAACGAGTACGGCATCGAGAGTAGGAGTACGTTACCATACACCATCATGGTCAGTGTATGTTCACAGCCATATACAATGCGAAATCGACAGCGAATATTATTTTCATTCAATGAGACGTCAAAAAATAAAGAACTCCGAAGATGAACAGGGTGAAAGAATAGATGAAGGGAACGGCGGACAGGGAGTGAAGGGAAGATAAGACATAAAACGCCACCCGGAAGGAAGGGTGATGGGGAGGGGCGAAGTGATAAAGGAGATTGAAAGTAATGAAGTGGTGGAGATAGGGAGGTAAGGAAACCGAAGAAGACAACGAAAAGCAGCTGAAAAGGAAATGGAAAGTGGAAAAGAGCTCGATGCGGAGAGACGGTGGAGGTGGTAATGGATGGAAGGACGGACGGACGGACGGATAGATATTTTATATATATATATATATATATATATATATATATATATATATATATATATATATATATATGTATATATACAGATAGATAGACAATAGATATATGGGGGGAAGGGAGTGGGAGAACGAGAGAGTGAGATGAAAAAGCACACATGGAGAAGGGAAGAAAGACAGAAAACGCCAGAGAGAAAGACCGATGAAGAGAGAGAAGACAAGGAAAGGGAGACGGGATGGAGAGGAGAGGGGGGAGAGAAAGAGAAACAGGGGAAGGGAAAGGAGAGAGTGAAGTGATTGATTATTGGGGTTTTAGGGTGCGTCAACCCCAGTGGGTTATATTGCACCCATAACAAGCTTGCTTAATCACACATCAGATTGGCACATATGAAGAGCGCTTAACAGAGCATATCTGTGGAAGCAAATTATCAGCTAGGAAGGTGTGTATATTATTTCAAATCCTATATCTGCAAGGAAGCTCAAAACCGCTCTGTTGTGTATAAATCGGGAATCGTTTACCAACAAGTCGTCTAACTTCAGAGTATTAGCATCATATCCGAAGTGACGCCTACGTTCTTCCGTATATGCTGGGCACGCCACCAGCACATGGTGCACAGTTAGCGCGGCATTACACTTCATACATTTCGGCCTTTCTTGCCCGCACAATAAATACCTGTGTGTGGCTAGCGTGTGGCCAATTCTGAGTCGACAGGTGGCCACCTCGTTCCTTCTAGTTTGGCTGAAGGACGAGGGCCACAGCGCTAGATGTGGTTTGATTTGCTTTAATTTTTTTTACTCCATTTGGTCCCATCTGCCCTGCCACTGTTTGATAATAAATGATGAGATAATTGGGTAGTGGTCACTGGCTGGAAGTGGGAGCACGCGTCTATTTGGTGCTTGTGCTGCACGCCTTGCAGCCTGATCGGCCAGCTCGTTATCACATATTCCGACATGTGCTGGGATCCAGCAAAGTGTTACTTGTTTTCCCATGTGATGTATCGAAGTAAGTTGCGATAAAATGTCTCGTACAATGACATGTTGCTGGTTAAAACTGCGCAAGGCCAAAAGATGTGAAAAGAAAAGACTACCCATCTGTGTATGTGACGATGTAACCATGATATGCTAAGAAATGTGTTCTAATGTACGTGATAGTAGTTCCTCTTTTGTCACATCTTGTTTTCTCTCGACAGCGAGGGAAATGTCAATGAAGGGGAGGAGAGAGTGAAGTGATGGAGAGTACGAGAGAAGGAGGAGGGCGAATCTCTGGCCGCAGCGATCGGACCTGTGCGCCGCTATGGCCTTGGGGCACGCGCAGGTATGCCATCGAGTGATCTCACACAACGATGGTGCCGAACGCGGCACGACAGGCCAACACGGCCGCATCACAAACCGCAGCTCCCCACCAGTGTCAATGGCGCTGTCGTCTATCGAGTCTCAGCTGGTCATATCGCTGCAAGGTCCGGGTGGAAATGGCTAACGGGCGATTAGTGTGTGTGTGGCAGTCATTCGCTGGCTGTATGCGACAGCAATTCCACCGCAGTGCAGCAGACGAGTCGACAGAGATGGGACGGTTCTGGGCGGTGGATTTTTTTTCCCTTTTTTTTTTTTTTCTATATTTTAATTAAATTTAAAAAAAAAACCCTTTTAAAAGGAAAGCGTTAGACTTGGTCAGTGGTATTTAGGGGCAGGGGCAGTTCTGGGGTAGTTCAGGAGTACTTGAGGGGCACGCGGCAGCTCGACATAAGTGCGATGAAGGGAGCGGTCCACGGGGTTTGCAGGGCAGCTGCTAATTAGCAAACGCGCTTCGACAGAATGGCCAGCCGATGGTAGATAAGGAGCCGCGGGGCATGCAGGCAGCCGTCCAGAGGTGGTAAGTGCGGCGAGTCCAGATCAGACAGTTACGCCACCTTTGCCCGGATAAGACTGGCCAGGTTCTACTGCAGACACCCTGACGACGGCACCACTACGCCCCCGGATAAAGTTTTCCGCAAACGGCGGCCTTGTCGGCCCACGTACTAAATCTGCACCAGCAGACAGGCATGTGTATCGCTTGCACTTCATGGTGCACCTCAACCACTCCAATTCCAACCCCACGCACGATCTCAGCAGGCTTCGCGCAGTGAAATGCGGCAAACGTGAGCGGCCCTGAGCGACATGCACTATCAGCTATCCAGGACGAATGCTACAGATAAGCAGTGAAGCCCGCTGTCAGGATACAACCCTGGAGAGGCGGCGACGCTTCCGTGTTCACACTTGTTAAACCCGTTTTGAGCGCAAGAAAAACTGATGCCAGTGCTGTCATCCAGTGCAATATCTGGCACCAGCCGAGCTTAGTGCGGCCCGCATCCCGGTACAATATTTGACACCAGCCAAGTTTAGTGCGGCTCGCATGATTCCTTACTTCCCATAGGCGGCACGGATACGAAATAGTGAGGGTCTCGCCGAACGCGGTGGGGCCGGCGGCAATTAGAAAGTGGCGCGAGTTGTTCCGAGGCGCGCGGTCCGCAGTCTAGCGTGGCCGCCGGACGTTGTGTGAGCTGCATACACCGCCACCCCGTGGCCAGCGGACGTCCCGTACCAGACACACTTTCGCCAGGCGTACACCAAGGGTGCTCCGTGGCTCAAGCGGTGCTCCCAACAGACGACGCTCGGCTCCAAGCACAGCCCCATCCATCCACACGAACCGCGGAGCCGCTGCGCAATCGCATCGACACCAGCTATAGCTGGTAGTCCCGTTAGTTAGTTATTTGGGCTTTAGGGCGCGTCGACAACTATGGCCATATTGCGCCCATAACTAAGATATTCATCGAAAACCGGTTCAAGAAAGTATCAAGCCTCTCATTGTGGGCACCGCGTAAGTGGTGCTATTGTGCTGTAGATTTTACATATAATGCATGTCAGTGAGGAGCATATATTGCCAAGAACGATACATCAGAAAGGAAGTCGATCAGTTGTCCTGGTTGGGCATTGCTAGACTTGTCAGAAAAAATATCACTAAGTGAGTCTACCTGTGCAAATACAAAGTGACGTCTACGCTCGTCAGCACAAAAAGGACACGAGATCAAAACATGGCGAACTGTCAGTGGTGCACATCTTGTGCATCGAGGTTTGTCGCCACCGCACAACAGATAGCCGTGAGTGGCATAAGTATGCCCTATGCGGAGGCGGCACAGTGTAACCTCTTCTTGTCTATGTTTACGACAGGACGAGCTTCATAGTCTCAGACGTTATTTAATGGCTCTCAGTTTGTTCGCCTGTGTCGCGTCCCACATTGCCTGCCACTTGTCTAAGAGGAAGGTAGACACCTCTCGGTAATGGTCCGTGGCAGGAAGTGGCAGTCACCGAGTGCACGGAGCGCGCGCTGCTTGCTTCGCCGCAGCATCCGCCAACTCGTTACCGGAAATACCCACATGGATAGGAAGCCAACACAGGAGCACGCGGCGTCTCATGTTGTGCATATTCGTCAGAGTACTTAAAATATGACTCAGCCGGATGAAATGTGTTCAGGGCCAAAACGCTGCTTAAGGAATCGGTGAAAATAACGTGTCGATCTCCCTCCGACACTTCGATGTAGCATAAAGCTTTCAAAATAGCGACAAGTTCTGATGAGTAAACAGATGCGTAAGTTGGGAGGGAAAAAGATCGGATAACAGAGCCACAAATAAAAGCGCTGCCCACACCGTCCTCTGTTCGAGATCCATCGGTATAGGTTGTCGCCCAGCCCTAAAATGATTCAATGTGTTCCAGAGCCAGTGCGCGAAACTCTTCTGGGGAGACATCTGTTTTCCTAATTTTCGCAAGGGATGTATCCACTTCTGGTGCGACAAGCTCCCATGGGAGAGTCTGCATGACCTCATCTCTCCGAATTCCTTGAAGACTAAGCTGACTTTCCTGGAAAAGCTTACGAATGCGCACACCGAAAGGCGCAACACTCAAATATCGCTCCGTTGAAGAATGTTGCTAGTCCTCGTGAAAAAAAAAAAATGACAGTAAATCGGGTGGTCAGAGAACTGGCGAAGTTTGCAAGCGTAGCGCATTCCCAGCCATTCTCTGCGCAGACAGAGAGGCGGCTCGTGTGCTTCTGCTAGCAGGCTCATCGTGGGCGAGATGCGGAATGTCCCGGTTATGATACGGATAGCGGTATGGTGAACGGTATACATTGTTCGTTTGGTGGAACGGCGTGTTCCATCATAAATAAAGCACGCATAGTCCAATTCTGAGCGTATCAGCGACCGATAAAGCAAAAGTAGGGAGCTCCTGTCCGCTCCATAGGTGATACGCGAAACACATTTCAGTATGTTCAGGGACTTAAAACACTGATCACGAAAAGTTTTAAAATGTTCCCTATAACTAAGATACGAGTCAAAAGTGACCCCAAGAAACCTCACCGTAGATTGCACCGGAATCCGGTTATCGTATAGATGCAGTGATATATCTGCACAACTACGTCGGCGACAGAAGTGCATTGCGGTTATTTTATGGTTGAAAAATGAAATCCATTCATGACACTCCACTCTTCAAGTCTGTGAATGGCCAATTGAAGATTTTTCGACATGGCCGATAGTCTAGCTGTGCTGCACCATATAGCAAAATCGTCCACGAAGAGCGACCGGCCAAGTCCTGGTGGAAGTGAGTCACCTATATCGTTAATCATTATCGCGAACAGTGCTACACTTAAAACCCCTTCCTGTGGGACACCGTTTACTTGCAGAAATCTATTAGATAGTTGGTTGGGAACGCGAACACGGAAGTGTCGTTCGGCGAGGAATTCATGGATGAAGATCCCAATTGCTCCACGAATACCAAATTTATGTACTTTTGTCAAAATACCTTGACGCCAAGTCGTATCATATGCTGATTCAATGTCAAAGAAGACAGCACCGACGTGTCTTTTCTGTTTAAATGCTGTACGTACTGCCGTGTCCAGGGTTAAAATGTGGTCAATGTAGACCAGTTCTTCCCAAAACCGCACTGTGCATTTGTAAAAATGTCGTGTTGTTCTAAAAACCACGTCAGTCGGATAGTCACAAGCATCTCCATTAGCTTACACATGTACGAGGTAACAGATATTGGGCGATAGTGGAGCGGTTCCAGTCCGCTTCAACACTGGGACCACAATTGCTTCCCGCCAGGCTACAGGAAAGTCACCTAGTTGCCAAAGCTTGCTGAATATGTGTAGGAGGGTTTCGAACGCATATTGAGGGCTATTTTTAACCTTTCGTTATGGATGTTGTCTGGACCTTCAGAGACACTTCGGAGCTTTGACACGGCAGTTATCATTTCGGTCATTGTGAAAGGCTGGTTATAACATAGGTTGTCAGTGGTGGTAAAATCAATCGGAGCTCTTTCACAGCGGGACCTGTGGCGTAAGCATTGTGGGTCCCAGCTGCTACCTCGATTGCGGTCCGAAAGGGCGCGGGCAATTTCATTCGCTACATCGGTGGCGTTAGTCACGTCTCTGTTACCCATACGCAGCACGGGTAGGGGAACAGATGACTGTTGGCCTGTTGCTCGTTTAATTCTTCACCGCACTTGCCCAATCGGGGTACGTTTATTTATTTGGCTCACATATTCTCGCCACGATAGCTGCTTCGCCATCCGGACCGTACGTCGTACCAGAGCACTGGCCCTACGGAAAATAATCATGTTTTGTTTAGTACTGTTTTTACAGACTTTTCTGTAGGATCGTTTCCTCGCACATATGGCGTCTCTGCTTTCTTCCGTCCACCATGGGACTGGAGTACGCCGGGGAACACCAGACGTGCGAGGTGTGCATGCTGATGCAGACTATAGGAGCTGTGCGGTGAATTCTTCCACACATTGTGGTCGCTCCTGGTCATCGGCTGACCACGCTGCTTCAAGTTGTGCTGCGTATTTTGTCCAGTTTGCTATGTGAAGGTTCCGTCGTGGCAGCTTCAGTTCAAGGACTAGGCCATCACGGTATTCGAGCCAGACTGGGAAGTGGTCACTTCCAAGAGGGTCACTGTCAACCGACCAATCAAAATATTGCACCAGCTGGGGACTCGAAATACCAGCGCAGAGGTTCGTCCAGATGGCAAACTAAAATGAGTGCGGATGCCTGTATTTAAAATACATGAGGTCTCCTCGTGTAAAAAAAGTTCCATAAGACGTCCACGACCGTTCACGTTTGAACAACCACAAACGGTAGGTGTGCGTTAAAATCGCCCATAATTAAGACAGGCTCAGGAAGCTGAGTACAGAGATGCTTCATGTCGGTTGGTTGCTGGAGTTTAGGGGCGCATCCCGTTTTTCCTCGGATGGTCAGCGATGTCAGTCTAGATAGAATATCCTGTAAAATAGAGTTCGTTGGATAGAACGCCCCCAGAGCGAGTAGGCTACTGAGTGAGTCGCTAAATAGTACGTGTCGTGCATAATCAGAGATTTCAATGAAACTCAATGCTTTGTTTATGGCTATCAATTCTGATGTATATACAGATGCGTTGGCTGGTAGAGAAAACGATCTGCTCACAGTACCCGACACAAAGGCACTTCCAACGCCAGTGTCGGTTTTCGAGCCGTCCGTGTATGTCGGTGTATAGTTTTCGTATGATGAGATCAGTTCTAGCGCCCGTAATTTAAGTTCTTGTGGAAGGACGTCACCTTTCATCAAGCACGAGAGTGATACGTCGATATTTGGCGATGCCAATTTCCAGGGAGGACATCTCAATGACGTTTTACGCATAACCCCGCGAAGTCTTATGTTGTGTTCCTCGAATAGCGCTCTGATTCTGACGCAGAAAGGTAAGGCACTTCCGCGTCGTCCTCTAAACAAAGCCAGAACACGCCGCGAAAACACCGACTGGTAAGTAGGATGGTCAGGGAACTGGCGCAGTTTACATGCATAACGCATCCCGAGTAATTCACGGCGTAAGGCAAGGCATGGTTCGTTTGCATCTGCTAAAAGACTGGCAACCGGAGAGGTGCGAAATGCGCCAGTAGCAATACGTAAAGAGGTGTGGTGGATAGTGTCTAGTGTTCGTTTCGCTATGCGACAAGCACCATCGTAAACAAAACACGCATAGTCTAATTTCGACCGGATCGTTGATCTATACAGGAGAAGCAAAGTTCGCCTGTCAGCGCCATACGACGTTCGTGATACCACCTTTAGAACGTTTTGGGTTTTAAAACATTTGTCGCGGAGCATTTTAAAGTGGTTCCTGTATGTCAAACGACTGTCGAATATAACACCGAGGAACTTGGCCGCCGGCTTTGTTGGGATTGCTGACTTGTACATATGTATTTCCATGCTTCCACATCCCTGACGCCTGCAGAAGTGCATGGCAACCGTTTTGCTTTGTGAGAACCGGAAGCCACTCTTGTTTCCCCATCGCTCTAGGCATAGGACGGCAAGCTGCAGCTGTCTCTGCAGTGCCGGTGCAGATGTACTCGAAGTCCAAATTGCAATATCATCTACAAAGAGCGAGCGACAGATGGAAGTCCGCAATCCACAGGTAATGTCGTTAATCATTAAAGCAAACAGCGGCACGCTAAGCACACTGCCCTGTGGGACTCCGTTTGCTTGTAAAAACCAGTCAGAAAACTGGTTACCGACGCGAACACGGAACCGGCGATCTGCCAAAAAGTTTTGGATGAACATAGCCATTGGACCGCGGAGGCCGCATTCGTACACTTTTAAAAGGATTCCGTGTCGCCACGTTGTGTCAAAGGCGCCCTCTATAAAAAAAAACACTGCACCGAGGTGCCGTTTCTTTGCAAAAGCAGAACGAATGTCAGTGTCAAGTGATACAAGATGGTCTACGGTGCAGCGATTCTTCCTAAAACCGCACTGAGAGTTTGTTAAAATGTTCCTATCTTCTAGATACCATCCCAAACGGGTGCTCACCATTCTTTCCAGCAACTTACAGAGACAAGACGTCAGAGAGATGGGGCGGTAGTGCAGTGGATCGTGTCCACTTTTTCCAGGCTTTAACAGTGGTATGATCGTAGCCTCACGCCAGGCTTCGGGAAAGTGACCTTCTGCCCACATACAGTTAAAGGTGGTTAATAACACGTCCTGGACAAATGGCGGGAGATGTCGTAGCATTTCATTATGGATTCTATCTGGGCCTTCGGACACGTTTCGAAGGCCATGTAGTGCGGAAAAAGCTCAGTCTTGGAGAAGGGTTCGTTATAAGCCAATCTTTCTCGTGTCGTAAAATTTATTCCGATTTTCTCACTCCCAGAGCGATACCGCAGAAACTCCGGATCTACGTTGCCAGCCAGGCACCGTTGCGAGAAGGCTCGGCCAATCTCGTTCGCAACCTCAGATGGCTGAAATACGTCACAACCGCCTGACCGCAAGACGGGCAAGGGGGCGGGGGAAAATTTGCCACCAATTTTCTTGATGCGAGCCCACACCTCGGCTGAGGGTGTGGACGAGCTGATTCCTCCGATATACTTGCGCCAGGATGCCCGTTTGGCCTCCAGAACCGTCCTACGCGCAAAGGCTCTGGCCTTTCTGAAGGTAATTAAGTTAGCCGTTGTACTCTTGTGGTGGATTTGTGCTTTAGGGCGCATCGACTGCGTTGGTCATTTTGCGCCCATAACTCTACCTGTCATAACATTATTGTTAGGCGATGGGTCTTACGTCATATCAGAGTGCTTGTGGTGGGCGGTATACTATGTCAAAATTTACTTGTTTTAGGTATGCAAATATATCCCCAGATGCTACGATCTGAGAATCATCGGCCAGCATTTGTCGCAGCGTCATATCAATACTTTGAAGCCCAAGATATCTGCGACGTGCAGGTTCCAGTCCAGGACAGCCAACAAGTACGTGATATACTGTGAGTGGAGTAGCACAGCGTGGGCACAGAGGGCGGTCACTTTCCGTCAGCAGGTACCTGTGTGTAGCAAGTGTATGGCCGATCCGAAGACGGCACAGCGCAACCTCCTCTCTTCTTTGTGTGCGAAATGAGGACTCCCACGTTCCGAGTAATGGTTTTACTAGCTTCAGTTTGCTAGTTTTCGTGTTCCAAGAGCATTGCCATTTTCGGTCAATAAGGGATGATATTGATGCCTCGAAGTCGCTAGGGGAAGGGCCATGCGCGACCTGCGGCCACCGTTTGCAGCTTTCTTCGCCATCAAATCAGCAGCCTCGTTGCCAGCTAGGCCTACGTGGCTTGGGATCCACATCAAAGTGACGTTGACTTCCCCATCATTAAGATAAATCAAGGTAGTCGCGATGTCATGTACAATGTGGTGGTCATGGCTAAATGCTTTCAGAGCCAGCAGGCTACTCAGAGAGTCAGTGAGAATTAAATGGCTTTTGTCACGGGTTCTGTGGTCATACTTAACAAAACGAAGGGCCTGTAGGATGGCGTATAGTTCTGCCGTAAAAATTGATGAGTGATTAGGGAGTCTAAATGATTCGAAATGCGACTGACATACAAAAGCACATCCTACACCGCTACTGAGTTTTGATCCGTCGGTATAGATCCGCACGGTGTCCGTATATGAATTGATTCTGCTTAATGCGCGCAAACGGGAGTCAGCTGTGCTAATATCATCCTTCCGGATATCACTCAACGAGAGGTCCAAGGCGACCTCGATCCGCCGCCAAGGGGGCGTAGGTGGGACACGGAACTGTGCTATGCACTTTGGCTTAATCTTGCATTCGCGAAGCGAGTGGGCAATGCGTAGACTGAATGGCAGTATATATTTCCTTGTATTCGATCGTGGAGTACTTACAGTAGAAAATACCCACGAATATGTCGGATGCTGTGGATTTTGTGCCAACTTACAGGCGTATTTTAAACCCAGTTTTTCACGTCGCAATGATAAAGGAGGTTCGTTAGCTTCAGCAAGGACGCTTTCAGTCGGCGAAGTTCGAAACGCACCTGTGATAACGCGGAGAGCGGCGTGGTGCAAAACATCAAGCATACGTTTCGTGGTCTGAGAAGCACCATCATAGATAAAACATCCATAGTCAAGCCGTGAACGGATCAAAGAACGATACATCAGAAGCAAAACACTACGATCCGCTCCATATGAGCAGCGCGATACTACTTTTAAGAGCTGAAGCCCTTTGGTACTGCTTTCCTTCAGCCGCGTGATGTGTTCCTTATAAATACTCCGCCTGTCCATTTGTATCCCTAGAAATCGGACGGACTGTTGAAAAGGTACTGGTCGTCCAAATATCTTGATGACTGGATCGGAACACTGCCTACGGCGACAGAAGTGGATGGCTGCCGTCTTTGTAGCAGAAAACCGAAAACCAGTGGTGTGACACCACTTTTCCAGCTTCCCGACAGCCAGTTGAAGTTGCCTCTGCACGCTGCGAAGACTACGGGAGCAGCACCACACGGTAAAGTCGTCCACGAAGAGAGCTCGCCCGACTGATGATGGTAATTCTTTATCTATATCATTGACGGACATTGCGAATAATACTACGCTTAGCACACTGCCTTGTGGCACACCGTCGGCTTGTAAAAATCGGTCTGATAAGGTTCCGGCCACACGTACTCGAAAGTAACGTTCGGATAAAAAGTTATTCAGAAAGACCCCCATGGGGCCGCGAACACCAGAGTCATATAACTTGCTCAAGATTCCATGGCGCCATGCAGTATCAAAGGCTCCTTCAATGTCAAAGAATATGGCCGCTGTATGGCGATGTGTCATAAATCCAGCACGAACAGTCGAGTCCAAAGTCAAAACATGGTCAAGAGTACTACGATGTTTCCTAAACCCACACTGAATGTTGTTTAGCTGATTATTAGACTCTAAAAACCACATCAACCTTGTATTTACCATTTTTTCAAAAAGTTTACACAAAGATGATGTAAGAGACACTGGTCGGTAATGTAGCGGATCATCACCTTTTTTGTTTGGTTTAAGTATGGGAACAACAATTGCTTCTCGCCACGAGGGAGGAAAAGTGCCCGCTTCCCACATGGCGTTATAGAGTGACAGAAGAACTTCCAGACGGTCTTTGGGTATCTGTTTGATGATGACATTGTGTATCATGTCGGGTCCTTCAGATACAGATCTGAGGGATGAGATCGCATAATTTAATTCAGTCATGGTGAAGGGTAAATTGCAAGAAAGTACGGTGGTGGTTGAAAAATCAATAACATTCGATTCGCACTGCGTTCTATATTTATTAAACTGTGGGCTCCTGGTATTTTTACATCTCTCTGAGAGCGTTCGAGCTATCTCATCTGCTACCTCTTTCGGTCTGAGATAGTCTCGCCCGTTTATGTGAAGAGCTGGGAAAGCGGTCGGAGCCATCCGTCCCGAAACTCGCTTTATTTGTGCCCATACTGAAGATATTTTTGTGTTACGATTCAGTTTGTTTACGTAAGATTTCCAAGCCTCACGCTTGGTTTTAGCAATGGTTCTTCTTGCGCATGCCCTTGCCTTTTGGAACTCGATAAGATTTGCCGTGGAGCAGTGGCGATCAAAGGCCCGAAATGCTCTTTTTCGGGCACGGATGACATCGCGGCATTCTTCGGTCCACCATGGGACTGGAGTGCGCTTAGCGGTACCCGAGGAGCGGGGGATGTTGTGTTCGGCGCATTGTAGCAATATTGCAGTAAAATCCTCAATTGATAAGTCCTCGCAACCGTCCCTAAACTTATCACGTGCCTCAGCCTGGAAGGAGTCCCAATCTGCCTTGCTCAGGATCCACTTCGGAGGTCGTCGGCCTACGGCAACATCGTCTAAGAATTGAATCCATATGGGAAAATGGTCACTGGTCAGAGGGTCATCCCCAACATACCACTCGAAGAAGGGGGATAACTGTGGGCTGCATAGAGTAAGATCTAACATGGAAGTTTGACCAGTCGGTAGTGTAATATGTGTTCGGGTACCGGTATTCAGTATACTAATACAATCATTGTTTATTATTCTTTCCAGCTGCCGGCCACGTGTACTGGTCTGGCTGGAGCCCCAGAGCGGATGGTGTGCATTAAAATCTCCGCATATTATGAATGGTGCTGGAAGCTGTGCAAAGAGATTAGTTACTTCCGACGCGTCAAAAGATAGAGAAGGTGGCATGTAAATACAACATATGGTAATAGCGCGGTGATTTAGGGTTGTTCGCGCTGCGACACATTGGAGGGCGGAAGAAATGCTTATTTCTCGGCAGGGACTACTGTGGTGTATGGCAAGAAGTACACCACCATGCGACACAGTGATAAACGGTACGTCTTTTCGTAAAACAGTGTAATTTTTTAGTTGAAACGGGGCACCCGGAGCCAGTTTCGTTTCCTGTATGCATATAGCGGACGGTGTGTGAGAACTTAAAAGATTGTTGAGGTCGTTCAGGCTGGATTTGACTCCCCTACAGTTCCATTGTAAAACTACCATGTATGAGGGTCAATACAGTAAGACGTCAGCGTGCTTAAAATATTTAGCTATGAAAAGGAGAATGGAGTTTATCGTAAACCCATCGATAGCCCGGTCACTTAATAAAGGGAAAAAGATGTAATCCAGATAGCCATACGCTAGTATCATTTTGACTTTAAAAAAGGGGGAAGGGGGTCTAAACCTGCATGTCCGTGCCCTGTCTCGCATCAGGGCTTACCGGGGACTCCAGGAGGCGGCCCCGACCAGAGCCAAGCGGGTGCGTTTTCTGACGGGACCTTGGTGAGCCGCCCCCCGGTGGTGACTCTGGCCAGGGTACCACTCGCTTTTGAGGGACACTCAGTTGCGGTGGAGGCGGGGGAGGACCCATCTCGGATGCTCCCGCCGGTCCCTCCACTCGCCTTCGCGGCGATGGGGTGGCTGACCTTGGGGGAGGCGCCTTGGCCCGGCCCTTTCCCATTTGAACGAGCCGTGCTCGTTTTGCTTCACGTGAACGTCTTTCGGCTTCTTGGTATTGTAAATGAACGCCTGGTATGTGGATTGGTCGAGTGTTTCTGGACGGCGACGCAGGTGCGGAAGCAGAGATTGTGGGCGACAGCGAGGCCTGGCTCACGGGAACGTGGGAGGATTCAGGGAGGGAGGAGGTGGATAGGATGGATTTCGGGATGGTTGTGGGGCATGTGGGAGGGGAGGGGATGCTGGATGACTGATGGGAAATTGGAGGAGGGGATTTCAAGGTGGGCGATGCGATAGACGCGGATGGGCTGGGCATGGGTGGAGGAGACCGAGCAGGCCTCTTAGATCGGTTGACCACAGTCCACTCCCCACCTGAGGAAGCTGATCTGGATGTGGACTCTGATGGCTCATCTGTGCATTGACTTGCGAGTGTCGCTTCCGTGGTTTTAGCGAATTTGTGTGGTGTCTGACCTTGCCTCGCTGGCGTTGTAAGTGGAACACCAAATTCTCGGAATAGGGCGATTAATTGTGTAATCAGATCAGAGTCCCTGTCGGGGTGAACATGCTGGGGGAGCGGAATTGTATTCTTAGCTTTTGAGGCATACGACACTCTGGGATGCGATCTTTCATATATGTCCCTAGCTTCTCGAAAGGTTACTTTGTTGGTGTGCTTAATTGATATGATCTCTTTTTCTTTTATGTAGTTTGGACATGTACGGTCGTACGATGCATGGGGATCCTGTCCATCACCACAGTTGACACAGAATGGGCTTCCGGAAGTGCAGTCCTCACTAGGGTGATCATGGGATGCACATTTGCTGCACACTGAGCGGTTTCGACAGTACTGGGTGGTGTGTCCGAATTTCTGGCATTTGAAGCAGCGCATGGGGTTCGGAAAGAACTGCCTTACTTTTACGCGTACGTAGCCGACATTGATGTATGGAGGTAGGTCTGTGCTATTAAACGTCAGAATAATGTTGTTGGTCGGAATGAAGTCTGCCCCTCTCTTTACTTTCATTTTTCTCGCGGCGATGACACCGAAATTTGATAGTCCTTCAACTATCTCGTCCTCGGATACTTCTCTCAGATCGTAGCAGTTTATAACTCCTCGCGAGGAGTTTTTTGTTTTGTGTGGCTCCACAGTAATTGTAATAGTTTCGTTCTCTTTTCTTCCATTTCTCCTTACTCCATACACAAACTCAGATGATTTGAGGGCCATTGCCGCCTGCCCTGCTTCCGAAAACTCCACCTCCAGTGCCCCGTCCTTCAACTTATCGCATCTTAGAATGTCGCCAAACCTGTCGCAGCCGTCCTTCCTCTGGAATGGGGACAGAGACGCAAGGCTCTTGTTAGTTCCTCGGAACACTAGCACACGAGGTGCAGGGGTACCTTCCGTTGGGGTGCTCCGATCTCGGCGTATATGATGGTTGGTCTGGCCCTCACGAGAGGGACCAGGGGTGTTTTTTTGTGTTGTGGATGCCATGCAGTGTGACTTGGTTTCCACTCCTCGGGCGCCCCACCACATAGGGGCCCTACGGGGGGGACGCCTGGGCCCCGAGAACGGGAGGACGCCAGGCGCCCGAGGAGCTATACGGGGCGGGCGGCGCCTTCGCCCGGCCGGGAGAGAGAGACTCACCACCCCGACCGGGATCCAGCGCCGCCCACCACTTGACCCCAGCCGGCCGGGCCGGCAGACACTGGAACGAATCCCAGGTCCCCGGCCCGAGGCGACCGGCCACTTGGCCCGCGTGAGGCCCCACGGGCCCGCCCGCCCCTCCGGGATATCGGGACCAAAGAGGTGTGTTGGTCCCCCGTCACAACTAGCACCGTGCGACGGGGGACCTCAACCTCCAGGACTCCGTCAACCCCGGGGGGCGGGCCGAGGGGGCGCGGCTACCCCGATAAAACTGAGCTGGAGGGCAGGACCGGGGAAGTTGTCCTACCTGCTCATGATAGGGAGAGTTGGTGTTGCAGGGCCAGGGGAAGGACATGGATGTTGAGATGAGATGGGCATGGAATGGGAGCGTATGGATGGAAGGACGAGTGAGGCACTCTTAGTCTCACCCCTCGCCGGTAGGATGGTCGCCGGGTCATTGGGGCACGCAATCCCCCCCACCACGGAAAGGTGGTGCCTCGTCGGGGGGGAGCCGTTGTACTCTGTTATTTTTTAAATTTTTTTTTTTTTTCTGTTGCGGGTTGGGGGGTCGGGGGGCCGCCCGGCACCCCGGGGGGCGGCGGGGGGGGGGTTTTTTTGTCTGTGGTCGGCGGGGGGGGGGGGTGTGAGTGGTTGGGGGGTTGGTTGGTTTTGTTTGTTTTTTTTGTTTTTTTTTTTTTTTTTTTTTTTTTTTTTTTTTTTTTTTTTTTATTTTTTTTTTTTTTTTTTTTGTTTTTTCCTGGGGGGTTTTCTCCCGCGGGCCCCTTCCTTTTTTTTTTCCCTCATTTTGGGTTTTTTTCTCCCTCGTGGGTTTTTTTTCCCCGACCCCCCCCACCCCCTGTGCAAGAGTGGGCTACAGAGGCTCAGATCTAAAGCTGATGCATTACCAGAAGGCATTGTAATGTGGGTAGGCGAGCCGGTGTTCAAAAGAAATAGGCACTCATCGTTGATAAAACGTTCCAAGTGTCCCCGCGAGCGTTAAAGGAATTGCATCCCCAGGTAGTGTGATGGCAATTAAAATCGCCCAATAGAAGGACCGGAGGGGGGAGTTCTACCATTAGCCGTCTTAGTTCTGCTAAAGGAAGAGGAACTCCAGGCGGTAGGTATACGGAGCATACAGTCATTGCACGGCGGGGAACGGCCACACGTGCCGCAACCGCCTGTAGTGAGGTGCACAATGGGACCTGCTGCACTGGTACGCTGTGATGCACCGCCAACATAGTGCCTCCGTATGCCACGGCGTCGGTCCTGCCTACATCTTTCCGGAAGATGGAATATCCATTTATAGAGCAATGGATACCGGGCGCCAGTTTTGTCTCTTGGAGACAAACAACCATGGGAACTTCCAGAGATAAAACTCGCTGCAGGTCAGTAAAATTCGCTCTAAAACCGCGGATGTTCCATTGTAAGATTAGAGAGCGCACTTTGGTAGTCGAGTGCGGTGACTAGGAGTGACTAGCACGGGGAACGTGCGTTTTCAAAACTTGGTGTTTGTCGTCCGCCCTAGGCAGGGGTTTGGTTCGGACGATGCACTGCTGCTCAGTCCAATGGACTGAGTTCTGGGGGCGGGAGCTGGGCGTTTCGTGGCCCGGTGGGGAGCCAGTAGACGGTAAGCCTCGCTTCTGGGGCCCCAGCCGAGGCGGAGGTGGAGGAGGGCCCATCTCATGGGCAGCGAGAGTTACTGCCGGTCCCTCAACTCGCCTTCGTGGCGATGGGGTAGCCGGCCTTGCGCGAGTGTCCTTATCATGACATTGGCGGCTCGTCGCCCGAGCCCTCTCCATTTCAGCAAGGCGCGCCCGCTTCGTATCGCGGGCGCGTCTCTCGACCTCCTGGTAGTGGAGGTTAATATCTGGGATTTGGATTGCTCGGGTGTTTCTGGATGGCGATGAAGGCGCGGAAGTGGATGTTGAGGGTGGGGGTGAGGTCTGACTCACGGGAAGGGGAGAACGGTCAGGCAGAGAGGAGGTGGAGAGAAGAGATTTGGAGATGGTGGTGGTGGTGAGCATGGGAGGCG
This sequence comes from Ashinkailepas kermadecensis, assembly GCA_034440615.1. Lineage (NCBI taxonomy): Eukaryota > Metazoa > Arthropoda > Thecostraca > Neolepadidae > Ashinkailepas > Ashinkailepas kermadecensis. The sequence continues at coordinate 357,706 of JAOTOM010004748.1, read as the reverse complement.
AGAGTGGGTTGGGGGCCGATGAGAAGTGAGAGGTAGGGACTTCGAGGTAGATGGAGAGGGGCTGGAATTTGGTTGAAAGGACCGGGGAGGCCTCTTAGACCGCTGGACCAGAGTCCACTCCCCACCCTCCGACGTTGATCGAGAGGTCTCTTGATGGACGCGTCCACTCGTAGGTGGTACCTCGGTCGCGTCGTCCCTTTGGGTTTGCCACCCTCGCGCCGCTGGCGACTCGAGAGGCGCTCCAAAGGCTCGGAGAAGGGCTGACAGCTTCTCGATCAACTCAAAAGATCTATCGGACTGAGTGTTCTGTGGAATCGACGTGGTATTTCTAACTTTGGACGCGTATGATATTTTAGGATGAGTTTGTTCGTAGATATCTCTCGCCTCTCGAAATGTTACTCTTTGTGTGTGCTTAATTGATATGATTTCCTTCTCTTTTGTGTACATTGGGCAGGTACGATCATACGAAGTGTGGGGGTTCTGTCCCCGACCACAATTCGCACAATGATGCATCTCGGAAGTACAGGCCTCACTTGCGTGTTCAACTGACGCGCACTTGCCACACACGGGGCGATTCTGGCAGTATTGGTTGGTGTGGCCATATCGTTGGCATTTAAAACATCTCATGGGGTTGGGAATAAAAACTCGAACCTTCACACGGACGTAGCCCACACGGATTTCAGTGGGAAGAACTGTGGTGCTAAAGGTTAATATCACGTTGTTCGTTAAAATCATCTCCGAACCCTTCCTCACCTTCATTTTCCTTGCTTCCGTAACCCCAAACTCCGACAGGCCATCCACAATTTCATCTTCCGACACATCTTTCAAATCATAACAGTTGATGAGTCCTCGCGATGAGTTCTTTGTTTTGTGTGCTTCTACATGAATTCGAATAGTTTCATCTACATGCTTGTTTCCCTTCCGTACACCGTAAATAAACTCAGTCGTCAACAACGCTCTCTCCGCCTCCTCCGCTACCGCAAACTCGACCTCCAACGCTCCATCCTTCAACTTTTCGCATCGAATATTTTTTCCCAGCCGGTCGCATCCATTTCGTCTCTGACAGGGCGACAGAGCAGAGAGATTCTGTGATTGTCCGCGAAAAATGAGAATCCGAGGAATAGCAGGAAACATCTTGGTGCTGCCTGAATAGGTGGTCTGGCCCTCACGGGAGGGACCAGGAGTGTTTTTTGTTGTTGTTGGTGCCATGTGCTGTTTCTTGGTTTCTACTCCTCGGGCGCCCCACCACTTAGGGGCCCTACCGGGGGGACGCCTGGGCCCCGCGGACGGGAGGACGCCAGGCGCCCGAGGAGCTATACGGGGCAGGCGGCGCCTTCGCCCGGCCGGGAGAGAGACTCACCACCCCGACCAGGATCCAGCGCCGCCCACCCCTTGACCCCAGCCGGCCGGGCCGGCAGACACTGGGAAGAATCCCAGGTCCCCGGCCCGAGGCGACCGGCCACTTGACCCGTATGGGGCCCTACGGGCCCGCCCGCCCCCTCCGGGATATTAGGACCAAAGAGGAGTGTTGGTCCCCCGCCACAGCTAGCTCCGTGCGACGGGGGACCTCAGCCTCCAGGACTCCGTCAACCCCGGGGGGCGGGCCGAGGGGGCGCGGCTACCCCGATAAAACTGAGCTGGTGGGTAGGACCGGGGAAGATGGTTAGTTAGTTATTTGGGCTTTAGGGCGCGTCGACTGCTGTGGTCATTTTGCGCCCATAACTATTGGAGTTAACGAAGTGCAGTAGTATAAAGCTTCACATCGTGGTTACCCGTCCACCTGGTCCTATCGTGGTGCAAAGTTTACAATCGGTGTATATCAGCGAGGGTTATATATTGCTGTGAACGACACATCTGATACAAAATTCATCAACCGTCCCGATTAGACAGTGGAAGAGTTGTCCGACAGGATATCTCTAAGGGAAGCCACCTCGGCAGACCCAAAGTAGCGTCTACGTTCGTCAGCATAACAAGGGCATGAGATGAGAACATGGCGCACTGTCAGTTGTGCCTGACATCTGGAGCACTGCGGTTTGTCGTCGCCGAATAACAAATACCTGTGTGTGGCATAAGTGTGCCCTATGCGGAGGCGGCAAAGTGTCACCTCTTCCTGTCTAGATTTACGGCAGGACGAGCTCCACGGACACAGACGTTGCTTGATGGCTCTCAGCTTGTTCGAAGGCACCGCATCCCACACTGCCTGCCATTTGTCTTGGATGAAAATAGACACTTCTCGGTAATGGTCCGTGGCAGGGAGTGGTAATGACCGAGTGCACAGGGCATGTGCTGCTCGCTTTGCCGCAGCATCTGCCAACTCGTTCCCATAAATACCCACATGGCTAGGGAGCCAACAAAGAATCACCCGTCGTCCTAGGCGCTGCATATCGGTAAGACGACACAAAATATCACGCAGAAGGGGGTTTGATGGATAAAACGTGTCCAGGGCCATCAGACTACTTAAAGAATCGGTGAATATAACGTGACGATCCCCATCCGACACCTCGATGAAACATAGCGCTTTCGTAATAGCTACAAGTTCCGACGAGTACACCGATGCGTACGTCGGGAGAGTAAATGAGCGGGCGACAGATCCGCAGACAAAAGCGCTGCCCACACCATCCTCTGTTCGAGAGCCGTCAGTATACGTTGCCACCCAATCCTGGAATGTTTCAATATGTTGCAGCGCAAGTGCACGAAATTCTACTGGAGGGACATCGGCTTTCCTGATTTTCGCGAGAGATACATCCACCTCCGGTGCAATCAGCTGCCATGGGGGTGTTTCCATGTCCTGGGCTCTCCGAATTCCCTGAAGTTGAACTTGACTATTTTGCAGAAGCTTTCGAACGCGCACGCCGAACGGGGCGACATTCAGATTCAGTTCCCCAGAAAAAAGGGTCCGTAGTCGACGCGAAAAGACATGCGGGTAAGTCGGATGAGCAGGGAACTGGCGGAGCTTGCAGGCGTACCGCATTCCCAACCTTTCTCTGCGCAGACATAGAGGCGGCTCATGTGCTTCCGCCAGAAGGCTTACGATGGGTGACGTGCGAAATGCTCCGGTCGCGATGCGGATAGCGGTGTGATGAACAGTGTCCAGTGCTCGTTTGGTGCAACTGCGTGCTCCATCGTAAATAAAACAAGCGTAGTCCAGTTTAGACCGTATCAGTGAGCGATACAACATAATCAGTGAGTATCTGTCAGCTCCATAGCTAGTGCGAGATACACACTTTAGTAGGTTCAGCGATTTAAAACACTTGTCGCGGAGTGTTCTAAAGTGTTCTGTATAACTAAGACGTGAATCAAAAGTCACGCCAAGAAACTTCACCGCAGGTGGCATCGGTATTTGGTTTCCATACAAACTGAGGCAGAATCCTGCACAGTTACGCCGGCGACAGAAATGCATTGCGGTTGTCTTTTGTATTGAAAATCTGAATCCATTCAGTGCACCCCATCTTTCAAGTTTCTGAACGGCCAATTGGAGACGTCTCGACATAGCAGATAGTCTAGCTGTGCTACACCAGATGGCAAAGTCGTCTACAAATAGAGACCGACCAAGTTGTGGTGGAAGTACGTCGCAAATATCATTTATCATTATCGCAAACAGTGCTACACTTAAAACACTTCCCTGTGGCACGCCGTTGACCTGTACGAATCTTCTGGACAGCTGGTGGCCAATGCGAACACGGAAATGTCTGTCGGCCAGAAAATTACGTATGAATAACCCCATGGATCCCCGAATACCGCTTTTATGTATCTTTGCAATAATACCCTGGCGCCAAGTCGTGTCATAAGCTGCTTCAATGTCAAAAAAGACAGCGCCGACGTGCCGTTTCTGCTTAAACGCTACGCGTACTGCAGTGTCCAGGGTTAAGATGTGGTCAATCGAACTCCGGTTCTTCCTAAAACCGCACTGTGCGTTTGAGAAAAAGCTATGAACTTCTAAAAACCACGTTAGTCTGGTAGTTACCAGTCTTTCCATCAGCTTGCACAAACAGGAAGTGAGGGCTATTGGGCGATAGTGGAGCGGTTCCAGTCCGCTCTTGCCCGGTTTTAGCACTGGTATCACTACTGCCTCTCGCCACGCTACCGGGAAGTTGCCTTGTTTCCAGAGATGGTTGAAGATGTTTAAAAGTGCTTCGGTCGCACATGGAGGAAGATGCTTTATCATTTCGTTGTGGATGTTGTCTGGGCCTTCGCATACACTTCGGAGCTTCCCCATGGCGGAAGTAAGCTCGGACATTGTAAATGGCTGGTTATATGATATGCTGTCACTTGTGGCAAATCAGTGGGGAGCTTTTCACAGCCCGACCTGTGACGCAAGAATTGCGGATCCCAATTACTGCCACGGCTACGTTCCGATAAGGCGCGCGCAATTTCGTTTGCAACATCGATAGGTTTGGTCACGTCCATATTACCCATGCGTAGCACGGGTAGGGGAACGGATGAATGCTGGCCTGCAATGCGTTTTATTCTGGACCATACTTGTGTAGTCGGGGTATTTTTGTTATTTGGCCCACATATTCTCGCCATGATAGCTTTTTGGCTGATCGTATAGTGCGACGTGCCAGGGCCCTGGCCCTCAGAAAGGCGACCATGTTTTCAGTATTACTATTTTTACTAAATTTACGATATGCTCCTTTTCTTGCGCGGATGGCGTCTCCGCATTCCTCCGTCCACCATGGGACCGGGGTACGCCGTGGAGCACCGGAGGTGCGAGGTATGCATGTGGATGCAGAACTTAGGAGCAGTGATGTGAACTGTTCTATACTTTGTGGTTTCTCCTGCCCATCGGCGGAGTAAGCTGTTTCTTAGTTAGTTATTTGGGCTTTAGGGCGCGTCGACTGCTGTGGTCATTTTGCGCCCATAACTATTGGAGTTAACGAAGTGCAGTAGTATAAAGCTTCACATCGTGGTTACCCGTCCACCTGGTCCTGTCGTGGTGCAAAGTTTACATTCGGTGTATATCAGCGAGGGTTATATATTGCTGTGAACGACACATCTGATAAAAATTCATCAACCGTCCCGATTGGACAGTGGAAGAGATGTCCGACAGAATATCTCTAAGGGAAGCCACCTCGGCAGACCCAAAGTAGCGTCTACGTTCGTCAGCATAACAAGGGCATGAGATGAGAACATGGCGAACTGTCAGTTGTGCCTGACATCTGGAGCACTGCGGTTTGTCGTCGCCGAATAACAAATACCTGTGTGTGGCATAAGTGTGCCCTATGCGGAGGCGGCAAAGTGTCACCTCTTCCTGTCTAGATTTACGGCAGGACGAGCTCCACGGACACAGACATTGCTTGATGGCTCTCAGCTTGTTCGAAGGCACCGCATCCCACACTGCCTGCCACTTGTCTTGGATGAAAATAGACACTTCTCGGTAATGGTCCGTGGCAGGGAGTGGTAATGACCGAGTGCACAGGGCATGTGCTGCTCGCTTTGCCGCAGCATCTGCCAACTCGTTCCCATAAATACCCACATGGCTAGGGAGCCAACATAGAATCACCCGTCGTCCTAGGCGCTGCATATCGGTAAGACGACACAATATATCACGCAGAAGGGGGTTTGATGGATAAAACGTGTCCAGGGCCATCAGACTACTTAAAGAATCAGTGAATATAACGTGACGATCACCATCCGACACCTCGATGAAACATAGCGCTTTCGTAATAGCTACAAGTTCCGACGAGTACACCGATGCGTACGTCGGGAGAGTAAATGAGCGGGCGACAGATCCGCAGACAAAAGCGCTGCCCACACCATCCTCTGTTCGAGAGCCGTCAGTATACGTTGCCACCCAATCCTGGAATGTTTCAATATGTTCCAGCGCAAGTGCACGAAATTCTGCTGGAGGGACATCGGCTTTCCTGATTTTCGCGAGAGATACATCCACCTCCGGTGCGATCAGCTGCCATGGGGGTGTTTCCATGTCCTGGGCTCTGCGAATTCCCTGAAGTTGAACTCGACTATTTTGCAGAAGCTTTCGAACGCGCACACCGAACGGGGCGACATTCAGATTCCGTTCCCCAGAAAAAAGGGTCCGTAGTCGACGCGAAAAGACATGCGGGTAAGTCGGATGAGCAGGGAACTGGCGGAGCTTGCAGGCGTACCGCATTCCCAACCTTTCTCTGCGCAGACATAGAGGCGGCTCATGTGCCTCCGCCAGAAGGCTTACGATGGGTGACGTGCGAAATGCTCCGGTCGCGATGCGGATAGCGGTGTGATGAACAGTGTCCAGTGCTCGTTTGGTGCAACTGCGTGCTCCATCGTAAATAAAACAAGCGTAGTCCAGTTTAGACCGTATCAGTGAGCGATACAACATGATCAGTGAGTATCTGTCAGCTCCATAGCTAGTGCGAGATACACACTTTAATAGGTTCAGCGATTTAAAACACTTGTCACGGAGTGTTCTAAAGTGTTCTGTATAACTGAGACGTGAATCAAAAGTCACGCCAAGAAACTTCACCGCAGGTGGCATCGGTATTTGGTTTTCATACAAACTGAGGCCGAATCCTGCACAGTTACGCCGGCGACAGAAATGCATTGCGGTTGTCTTTTGTGTTGAAAATCTGAATCCATTCAGTGCACCCCATCTTTCAAGTTTCTGAACGGCCAATTGGAGACGTCTCGACATAGCAGATAGTCTAGCTGTGCTACACCAGATGGCAAAGTCGTCTACAAATAGAGACCGACCAAGTTGTGGTGGAAGTACGTCGCAAATATCATTTATCATTATCGCAAACAGTGCTACACTTAAAACACTTCCCTGTGGCACGCCGTTGACCTGTACGAATCTTCTGGACAGCTGGTGGCCAATGCGAACACGGAAATGTCTGTCGGCCAGAAAATTATGTATGAATAACCCCATGGATCCCCGAATACCGCTTTTATGTATCTTTGCAATAATACCCTGGCGCCAAGTCGTGTCATAAGCTGCTTCAATGTCAAAAAAGACAGCGCCGACGTGCCGTTTCTGCTTAAACGCTACGCGTACTGCAGTGTCCAGGGTTAAGATGTGGTCAATCGAACTCCGGTTCTTCCGAAAACCGCACTGTGCGTTTGAGAAAAAGTTATGAACTTCTAAAAACCACGTTAGTCTGGTAGTTACCAGTCTTTCCATCAGCTTGCACAAACAGGAAGTGAGGGCTATTGGGCGATAGTGGAGCGGTTCCAGTCCGCTCTTGCCCGGTTTTAGCACTGGTATCACTACTGCCTCTCGCCACGCTACCGGGAAGTTGCCTTGTTTCCAGAGATGGTTGAATATGTTTAAAAGTGCTTCGGTCGCACATGGAGGAAGATGCTTTATCATTTCGTTGTGGATGTTGTCTGGGCCTTCGCATACACTTCGGAGCTTCCCCATGGCGGAAGTAAGCTCGGACATTGTAAATGGCTGGTTATATGATATGCTGTCACTTGTGGCAAAGTCAGTGGGGAGCTTTTCACAACGCGACCTGTGACGCAAAATTGCGGATCCCAATTACTGCCACGGCTACGTTCCGATAAGGCGCGCGCAATTTCGTTTGCAACATCGATAGGTTTGGTCACGTCCACACTACCCATGCGTAGCACGGGTAGGGGAACGGATGAATGCTGGCCTGCAATGCGTTTTATTCTGGACCATACTTGTGTAGTCGGGGTATGTTTGTTTATTTGGCCCACATATTCTCGCCATGATAGCTTTTTGGCTGACCGAATAGTGCGACGTGCCAGGGCCCTGGCCCTCAGAAAGGCGACCAGGTTTTCAGTATTACTATTTTTACTAAATTTACGATACGCTCCTTTTCTTGCGCGGATGGCGTCTCCGCATTCCTCCGTCCACCACGGGACCGGGGTACGCCGGGGAGCACCGGAGGTGCGAGGTATGCATGCGGATGCAGAACTTAGGAGCAGTGATGTGAACTGTTCTATACTCTGTGGTTTCTCCTGCCCATCAGCGGAGCAAGCTGTTTCTATTTGTGTTGTATATTCAGTCCAATTTGCCTTGCGAAGGTTCCATCGCCGCGGCCTCTGTCCAAGGACAGGACCGTCACGATATTCCAGCCATACAGGAAAATGGTCACTTCCCATTGGGTCAGTGTCCACCGACCAATTAAAATATTGCACAAGTTGAGGACTAGAGATACTGAGGTCTAGCGCAGAGGTTTGTCCAGATGGCATACTGAAATGGGTTCTGGTGCCTGTGTTCAAGACACACAGCGACTCATCGTGTAAAAACTGCTCCATAAGACGTCCACGCCCGTTGACATCTTCACATCCCCAAGCGGTATGATGTGAGTTGAAGTCGCCTAGAATTAGAACCGGCTCGGGGAGCTGAGAGCAAAGAAGCTTCAGCTCGGCAGATGGAAATGGGGTTCCAGGGGGCAGGTAAATACTGCATAATGAAATCATTTGCCGACCAAAGTGCACCCTGGCAGCGACAGCTTGAAGGCGTGTGTTCAAAAGTAGTGGATGCGAGGGAACACTATGGTGGATGCCTAGTAGCACTCCACCATGTGAAACGGTGTCAGATGCTACTTCTTTTCGGTGGAGGGTGTAGCATTTCACCTTGATTGAGGTGTCCGGTGACAGCTTAGTCTCCTGTAGACAGAACGCCACCGGACAGACCCTGCTTAGCACTGCCTGCAAGTCATGGGCACTGCTTCTATAACCCCTGCAGTTCCATTGTAAAACAGCTTGGATTGAGAGCTATGCTAAAAAGGTTAAAACAGGTCAGTTCATGGAGAACTAGCGGGGGCCCACGAGTCGGATGCTGTGCGCGCTCGCGCTCTCGGACTGACCCCGCCGGTTGGCGAGACTGACCAGGGCGAGACGCGCTTCCGGCCTGTTGCGGGCGACCAGCGAGACTGGTCGCCTGTCTGGGGAGGTGTGGGAGGTGGGCCCATCACCCTCCCAGTCTCTGCGGTGTGGAGGGAGCTGGCTTGTGAAGTTGGGGAAGATGGGGGGCAAGCCCCGAGGGCCTGTTGTCTTCCTACATTTGGCGACGTCTCCCTCGACCCAGCTCGGGATGTCCGGCCTGAAGCCCCCATGTCGGGAGCCCCTTGGCGGACATCAATTCCTAGGCGCGGTCGGGTCGTGGACGGCGCAATTACCGGTACCCGGCCGGAGGCCACACCCTTCTCTTCTGAGATGGTAGGTGGGGGTGGGGGTGGGGGTGTTGGGGTAGTTCGGGAGGGTGTAGGGATGGGTTGGGTAGGTTTAGGGTTGGCGATGGTGGTGGGTAAGGATTGGATGTGGGAGGAGGGCTTCCCCATCCTCGTCGTCGGTTCGACGCGACCCTGAGACGTCGGTGTCTCGAGTCCTGGTCCCGGAGCGCTCCTGGGATCTTCCCTAACGGGAACGGAGTGTTCGGCCGAGGGGGAGGAAGGGAAGAGAGTGTTGGAGGTAGGGATTGAAGTGGCTGGAGAGGGGTTGGGTTTGGATGTGGATGGATGGGCATGTCTTTTCCCTCGCTGGACCTGGACCCACTCTCCTTGAGGAGTCGCTACAGGGTCTGCAGCTGAGGACTCTCTCACCACCGTTTGGGGAGAGGACAAGGCTTTTTCTCTGATCGGTGTACACTCAATACCAAAGGCAAGCATTATGGCACTGAGTTGAGCTATAAGATGAGAGGCACTCATGTGCGTGTGTGATTGCATCGGAGACTGTTGTGTAATGTTGGAGTTCAGCTTCACCTTTGCAGCATATGATGTTCTCGGATGAGCTGCCTCATAGATCTCGCGCGCCTCACGGAATGTTATCTTTTTGAAACTTTTTATTGCAACTATTTCCTTCTCTCTCAAGAAAATTGGACAAGAACGATCATAGACGGTATGGGGTTTTTGGCCTGGGCCGCAGTTGGAACAGTGGGGACTCTCCGCTTCACATTTATCTTGCATATGCTCTGCTGATCCACATCGTCCACATGTCTCTCGGTTTCGACAATGCTGCGACGTGTGACCAAAACGGGAGCACCGGAAACACCTCATCGGGTTGGGTACAAATACGCGGACCTTCACGCGGACATACCCGACGAAAATAAACTCAGGAAGATCTGTCATGCGAAAAGTTAGGATGATGTTGTTTGTTGGCTGTAATTCTTTCCCTTTTCTAATTGAAATTCTTCGGGCCTCTACTACTCCCCACTCTGTTAGGCCATCCACAATGTCGGCATCCGAAACATCTCGCAAGTCGTAGCAGTTAATAACTCCTTTGGAGTAATTTTTGGTGTTGTGTGGAAGAATCTCGATGCGTACGGTGACTGTTCGCCTGCTGGTTTCATGTCGTTTAGTGTACGTTATTTCTGTTGCGTCCATCGCCCTCCTTGCATCCTCAGCAGTTTTAAATTCAACTTCAAGCGAACCGTCTCTGAGCTTTTCGCACCTTATAACCGATCCCAGCTTGTCACAAGCTTCCTTCCTTTGGAACGGGGTAAGCACTGAAAGTTTCATATTTTCCTCGAGTGATTTTAAGATCATAATACGAGGTGCAGGAAGACCAGCTTGGAGGCCGGGCCCTCCATGCACTACATTCAAAGTCCTAGGTCGGGTTGTCTGTCCCCTACTGGAGGGGCCAGGTGGGTTGTTTTTTGTGTTGGAAGTTGCCATATAAGTTTCTTGGTTTCTACTCCTCGGGCGCCCCACCACACAGGGGCCCAACAGGGGGACGCCTGGGCCCCGCGGACGGGAGGACGCCAGGCGCCCGAGGAGTTATACGGGGCAGGCGGCGCCTTCGCCCGGCCGGGAGAGAGAGACTCACCACCCCGACCGGGATCCAGCGCCGCCCACCACTTGACCCCAGCCGGCCGGGCCGGCAGACACTGGGGAGAACCCCAGGCCCCCGGCCCGAGGCGACCAGCCACTTGGCCCGCGTGAGGCCCCACGGACCCGCCCGCCCCTCCGGGATATCGGGACCAAAGAGGTGTGTTGGTCCCCCGTCACAACTAGCACCGTGCGACGGGGGACCTCAACCTCCAGGACTCCGTCAACCCCGGGGGGCGGGCCGAGGGGGGCGCGGCTACCCCGATAAAACTGAGCTGGAGGGCAAGACCGGGGAAGTTGTCCTACCTGCTCATGATAGGGAGAGTCGGTGTTGCAGGGCCAGGAGGAGGACATGGATGGTGGGATGAGATGGGCATTGGAATGGGAGCGTATGGATGAAAGGACGAGTGAGGCACTCTTAGTCTCACCCCTCGCCGGTAGGATGGTCGCCGGGTCATTGGGGAACGCAATCCCCCCCCACCACGGAAAGGTGGTACCTCGTCGGGGGGTCAGTGTCAGTGGAAGTTTACCGTGGTCGTCCAAGCTCAGAGATGTCTAGCGTGTTGCAGTTGACTTATCACAACAGCGCACCGACAGGTCTGAGCAGAAACCATAGGAGCAGCAGGAGCAGTTAGATGGTACCACATGCTGCCAGTAGCCGCCACTGTCGACTTTTCAATGCCAGCATAATCCACCCAGCGTCTACCGTCGCGGCGGGGGCGGGGGCGGGGGTGGGAGCGGGTCAACGCAGGCCGCAGACGGCCTCGGTGCACTGTGCACTGTGTACGGCCTCGGTCGCCGCGTCTCCATAGCGACGGGTGGGGGTGGGTCCCGGCTGTGTCAGCACGGATCACCGGCACGCGCAGGTTCACAAGTTCACAGGTTCGTCGATCACAAGTGACAACTTGATCAAAGCACTGCTTACGTGTAAATCCAGCAAGACGGTGTGGCAATGATTGGCGCTTCACGTTAGTACCAGCTAACCCCTACTGGAAACCTATGAATTGGGGGACGATGGGTCACAATATATTTTGGGTTCAAAATATCTAGTATAAGTATATCTAGTATGATGTCCAGTGTGAGTGGCAAATTTTCGTCGTGTTGTCGAGCAAGGAGAGTATACAGAGCCCTCCAGCCGTTCCCCCACACCCACGAGGGTCTCCTCTCATGCAACAGACACCGTAAATCGACGAACTGCACAAAAAACGTCTGCTCGATGGGTTCCAGACCGCGACCTTCAGTATGAAAAGGCGGTGCTTCCTCAGTGTTGCGGTAGCTTGAATCTCTCGCCACTGAAATTTGTCGCGCTGTTGACCATCTGCCCTCTCAGTAGCTATCCACACAGCTCACCAACCCATATTCTTCTTGTACAGCTCTTCATTATGAAAAACATCGCATATTAATTCATACCAGGACACTTAGCCAGACGCACTTGATCTAACTGAGTACAGGTATGTACACAAAATGTGTGGATAATTAATACCTTGTCTTTGGATAACATTCAGATTCGTTTCGGTATTGGATTTATAAAATCAAGCTTACATAAGCCAATGAGCTAAACGTCAAGCTCATTAGAACTAAACGTGAGAAACAAGAAGATGGAAACGTTGGACAATGCATGAACATGAATGAACTTGATGATTGTACGTATTGATACGTACAATTATTGTTTGTTTCTTTGTATATCGGGGCTTGACGGCGCGTCGACTGCCAAGGTTACCTTGTGCCCAAACGTTCAATTCGATCGACCTTCAAACTCAACCGCTCAGAGTGTAGCGACCGTACGGTGCACAGCTGGAAGTGTAGCGACCGTACGGTGCACAGCTGGAAGTCCGCTGGAATGATAATCGAGCGTTAACGGTACTCCATTTTTGCATGGGCGGCTCATCGCTGTCATCTCTCTCGTGGCACGGTTCAATCTCCGGCTTCAGCAAAGTGCAGTCCTACACAGGAGTTCACTTAGCCCGCGTTTCGGTACCGCAACGCGGGCCTCACATAGTCCGCAGCCCAGGGAAGTTCACACAGCCAACAGGACGGTATCATAGTGCGGAATTTCACCACATAACCCGCAGCCCAGCCTAGCCCAGCCCACACAACACGCGACCTTCAACATGCATGGATAATACCTTTTCGAAGGCTTCCGTCAACCGATTTCAAAATTCATTTTTTACTACACCTATTGCTAAGTTGTCATTTAAAGTCAAGAAAATTCATATTGGATGACCTCGGATTAAATATAATTCGGATCAGCCGTCTGCATTGCTTCCTCCGCGAGATGTTCTTCAGAAAGATGGTGGGGAAATATCACGCCTGCTGATCACTGGTCGAAAATCGTTCTTTTGCCTGTGCTTCTATATCCATGATGATGGTGGATAACATGCAAAAACACTATTAGTTAGTTATTGTAGCTTAGGGGCGACAGGCTGTCCCTGACCGGACGTAGAGTGACGTCCCTGACGACGAGGTGGATAGACGATAGTGCTGTCTACTGGCCACATTTAGGCCAGTTTACCGTACACACAAATACGTCCGAAACAAGCCGCCGCTACAAACAGCAACAGCTGGTTGGCTTTGTGCCGGTTATGTGTTCCGCGTGTCGCCACAACGGCACCGTAACACCAGCACACGGCAGCACCAGCGTCTTGATACCAGCACCCGGCAGCACCAGCACCTTGACACCATTACCCGGCAGCGCCAGCACCGTGAAACCAGCACCCGACAGCACCAGCACCATAAAACCAGCACCAGACAGCATTAGCACCGTGACACCAGCACCAGACAGCACCAGAACGGTGACACCAACACCAGACAGCACCAGCACCCGACAGCATCAGCACCGTGACACCAGCATCCGACAGCATCAGCACCAGACAGCACCAGCACCGTGAAGCCAGCACCCGACAACACCAGCACCCACCCGAGAGTCGCTCAAAAACACCTGCCGAGGCTGGCACGAGCCACCCAGGGCCACCGCCGTATAATCGGAGCGTCTGAGCGTCAGTGCGTCCATTGGCCTGGCAAGGCCGGCGGTGATCAGAGCTGACGAACACGGCCTGTCAGCCTACGTGACTATCCCCACACTGACGGCCGGTCCCCAAACTGGCAGATGGTTCCCAAACTGACAACCGGTTCCCACACTGACGGTCCCCACACTGACGGTCCCCACATTGACGGTCCCCACACTGACGGTCCCCACACCGACAGTCCCCATACTGACGGTCCCCACACCGACAGTCCCCACACCGACAGTCCCCACACCGAGAGTCCCCACACCGACAGTCCCCACACCGACAGTCCCCACACCGACGGTCCCCACACCGAGAGTCCCCACACCGACAGTCCCCACACCGACAGTCCCCACACCGAGAGTCCCCACACCGACAGTCCCCACACCGACGGTCCCCACACCGACAGTCCCCACACCGACGGTCCCCACACCGACAGTCCCCACACTGACGGTCCCCACGCCGAGAGTCCTCACACCGACGGTCCCCCCATACCGACAGTCCCCACACCGACAGTCCCCACACCGGGAGTCCCCACACCGACAGTCCCCACACCGACAGTCCCCACACCGACGGTCCCCACACCGACAGTCCCCACACCGACGGTCCCCACACCGACAGTCCCCACACCGACAGTCCCCACACCGACAGTCCCCACACCGACAGTCCCCACACCGAGAGTCCCCACACCGACAGTCCCCACACCGACAGTCCCCACACCGACGGTCTCCACACCGACAGTCCCCACACCGAGAGTCCCCACACCGACAGTCCCCACACCGACAGTCCCCACACTGACGGTCCCCACGCCGAGAGTCCTCAGACCGACGGTCCCCCACACCGACAGTCTCCACACTGACGGTCCCCACACCGACAGTCCCCACACCGACGGTCCCCACACCGACAGTCCCCACACTGACGGTCCCCCACACCGAGTCCCCACACCGACGGTCCCCACACCGACAGTCCCCACACTGACGGTCCCCACACCGACAGTCCCCACACTGATGTTTCCCACACCGGCGGTCCCCGTTAGTTAGTTAGTTAGTTATTTGGGCTTCAGGGCGCATCGACTTCATTGGTCATGTAGCGCCCATAACAGTACGTAATTAACGCTTCGATATATTGCATATGCTTCGCTGAATACTGCCATTATTCGCTGAATACTGCTATTACGTAACCATAGTAACACACAGAACGTTACAAAGAAATGTCATGGCATAGTGAAACCTTTTCAGCGTGGTGCATACATTACAGAAAATGGTACTTCGGCGAGGTAATCAAAAAGTTGCCCCGATTGGACAATACTCGAGTCGTCGCCTAAAACTTCAATGAGTGACAGTGACCGAAGACACCCAAAGTGACGTCTACGTTCCTCATCATAACCGGGGCAGGAGAGCAGGACATGACGAACAGAAAGGCGTACGTGATATTTCGGGCAGTGTGGCAATTAATTGCCAGTGAGTGAGTGATTTGGGTTTTAGGGCACATCGACCATGGTAGGTCATTTAGCGCCCATAACAGAACAGAGAACTACTTAGTCAGAGCCGTATCTTAGTATTATGGTTGGGTGACTAGTTTTTACTGACCTGAATATATTATAAAAAATCCAATTTTTCTGAAGTATTGACACACCTTTCCCAAGCAGTCCGAGTCGTCTCGAAGGAGACTGGGGAATGTCCTGCTGGTTCCGAGGTACTGGGCTCTCTCCTGTTCGTAGTGCCGACATGTGAGAATGTGACGTACCGTTAGTGGAGAATTGCATCGTGGGCAAACTGGCTTGCTTTCATTTATGAGGAGGTGGCAGTGTGTGGTGTATGTATGTCCGATTCGGAGTCGTGCCAACGCCACCTCCTCCGCTCGTATTTTCCTGGAAGACGAGGGCCAGTATCCTACTCGTGGTTTGATTTCTTGGAGTTTGTTAGTACCTATGGCGTCCCAGCTGCTTTGCCATTTCTCATGCATGTATTCTGAGATCAATGGGTAGAAATCCCGTGCAGGGAGAGGGAGGGTGCGAGTGCATGGTTTCTGTGCCGCTCGTTTCGCTGCTGCGTCGGCGAGTTAATTTCCCCTAATGCCAACGTGGCTTGGGATCCAGCAGAAGGAAACGAATCTCCCTTCTCGTTTCAGTAGGGTGAGCCGATGTCAGATGTCCTGCAAAAGAGCGTCCTGTGGGTTGAAACTTTCCAGTGCCGATAGGCTGCTCAAAGAGTCGGACAGGACAACACATGAGCAGTACTCACTGACTTCAATGAAGCACAGCGCCTTGAGGATCGCAACCAGTTCCGATGTATAAACGGATGCGTTTGACGGAAGCGAGAAGCATCTCGTGACGGATCCGGCGACGAACGCGCATCCGACCCCCTGCTTTCCTTTTGAGCCGTCGGTATATATCAGGGTGCATCCGTCGTACGTGGCTATGCGCTCCAGTGCATTTATTCTGAAAAGTTCGGTGGGGACATCACCCTTTTTGGACGAAGAGAGGGCCAGGTCTATTTCTGGCGACGCAAATTCCCATGGTGGTATCTGCGATCGGTCAGCAATACGAATTCCACGTATACGGATACCACTTGTGCGGATTTCTTTTTGCATTCTCACACAGAAGGGTTCAGATATTGCCTTCCGTCCTCCGTGGAACAGTGCCAATAGATGGCGAGAAAACACCGCGTCATACGTTGGGTGTAGAGGGTATTGCCTCAGTTTGCACGCATGGCGAAGGCCAAGCTTACCACGTCTCAATGCCAGGTGCGGCTCGTGAGCTTCCACTTGGAGGCTTGCTATTGGCGAAGTTCTAAATGCGCCGGTTGCAATGCGTAAGGCTGTATTGTGGACCGTATCAAGTACGCGCTTTCTGGGGGTGCTGGCGCCATCATACACAAAACAACAATAGTCAAGCTTAGAGCGGATGAGCTGTCGGTACATCTATAAAAGTGTTGCACGGTCTGCTCCGTATGTTGTTCGTGCCACATATTTCATGATATTAAGAGCTTTGGAACAACGCTGGCGCAGAGATTTAAGGTGGTCACTGTATGTCAACCGGCTGTCGAGAGAGACGCCAAGAAACTTGGCGGAAGGTCGCAGCGGGATTGGCTTTCCATATAGTTGAAGTGACAGTTCAGAGTAGCACGATCGTCGGCGAGAAAAGTGTACAGCGACTGTTTTTTCTGCGGAAAATCGAAGCCCGTTTCGGTAGGTCCAATCTTCAAGGTGATGTATGGCCAGCTGTAACTGCCGGTTCAAAGATGGTGTACGAGAAGCGGAGAGCCAAATTGCGAGGTCATCCACGAAGAGTGAGCGTCCAATGTTTTCTGGTAGTCTCTTTCCAATATCGTTGATCAGCACTCCAAACACGGACACACTGAGCACACTTCCTTGTGGAACTCCGTTCGTAGGCACGCATTTTTCTGACAACTGATTACCGAGTCGGACGCGGAAGCACCGATTAGCTAAAATGTTTTTGATGAAGACACCCATGGATCCTCTAACACCACAGTTCCACAACTTCATCAAAATCCCGTGGCGCCAGGCAGTGTCATAGGCGGCCTCCACGTCGAAAAACACCGCACCTACGTGCTTGTGATCCTTGAAACCAGCACGGACGGCGGTGTCCAAAGCTAAAACATGATCCACTGTGGATCGGTTCTTCCGGAAGCCACACTGGGCATTTGAGAAGAAGTCTTGTTGCTCTAAAAACCATGTTAGACGCATATTAACCATTTTTTCCATCAACTTACAAAGCGACGATGTCAACGAAATGGGTCTGTAGTGGAGTGCTTCCAGACCACTTTTCCCCGGCTTCAAAATCGGGATTACTGTGGCCTCGCGCCAAGTGCACGGGAAGCTTCCTTTCTCCCATATATCATTATAGGCAGTCAGGAGTACATCAATAGCACTTGGAGGAAGATGCTTCAGCATGTCGTTGTGTATGGCGTCCGGTCCCTCAGAGATACATCTGAGCGTGTTAGTTGCGTGTTTCAGTTCCGTCAAAGTAAATGGTTGGTTATAAGGGTGTTGTATGGTGGTGGAAAAGTCGATAGGACTTGCCTCGCATCTACGTTTATGTTGCAGAAATCTAGGGTTGGCCTTGCTATCTCGACTCCGCTCCGCTAGGGCATTGGCGATCTCGTTGGCCACGTCAAGTGGGTGAGCAATGGTTCTACCTTGAATTTGCAACACAGGTAGTGGACTGGAGGAAAGCTGACCCGATATACGTTTTATTCGGGCCCACACCTGTGAAGTGGGGGTAAAACGGTTCATTCCACCTACATACTCTCTCCAGGAGATTCTCTTTGCTGCCATTATCGTGCGCCTAGCGATAGCTCTGGCCTGCTTGAATGCTATCATGTTCGCGGTAGTGCTGTGTTTTCTGAAGAGCTTGAGGGCCCTCTTTCGCGCGCGGATAGCCGTCGCACACTCGTCAGTCCACCAGGGGACCGGGGTGCGGCGCGGGGTACCAGAAGTGCGTGGGATGCATATATGGGCGCACTGGAGGAGTCGTGTTGTAAAATCGTCGATGTGGGTGCAATGGTTTTCAGTGTCACGAGTAAGAACAGCATGTATATCTGATTCAAATCGAGTCCAGTCTGCTTTCTTAAGATTCCACCGCGGCGGCCGCGTGCCTAACACTCAGCCTCTTCGAAAGGTTAGCCATACCGGAAAGTGGTCGCTTCCGTGGCAGTCGTCATCGACTGACCATTCAAATTCCTGTGTTAGTTGAGGGCTGGCCAAGCTCAAATCCAATGTTGACGTTCGGCCAGATGGCATAGTAAGATGGGTGTGTGCACCTGAATTTAAGAGGCAGAGTGATCCTTGTAGGATTAAGTCTTCGAGGATTCGACCGCGTGTGTTGACGTCTATGCATCCCCACGCAGTGTGGTGGGCGTTGAAATCACCGAGAAGAAGTGCTGGTGGGGGAAGTTCAGTCAGCAACCGCTTGAAGTCAGCAGTGGGGAAAGCGACGCCAGGGGGCAAATACAGGGAGCACAAACTTATACGCCTGTGGTTGAAAGTCACCTCCGCTGCGACTGCCTGTAGAGTGGTTCGGAGAGCGAGCTCTCGTGCTGGTACGCTATGGTGGACGGCGAGTAAAACGCCCCCGTGGGAGATATTTCCAGATGGTACGTCGTGGCGGAACACGGCATAGTATTTCAGTCTCACGTTATCCTCTGGTGCCAGCTTAGTTTCTTGGAGACAAATGGCTACCGGGTTGTGCCGATTTAAAACCGTCACAAGGTCAGAAATGGAGGTTTTTAGGCCTCGGCAGTTCCATTGTAAAATTGTTGAAGAAGAAGTCAGCTAAAACGTGTTAAGATGATAGTGACTGACTGGGTAGTCACTACTGCATAGATGGTCCTGATTGGGCCCGTAACCTCGCCCTGGGACATCCTCCATCGGTCGGAGAAGTTTGCCAGGGTGGAGCCCGCTTCCTGCCTCTGACAGGGAGATGTAATTATCAGGGAATCACCTACACGTGGTGGGATGGGTGGTGCTGTGAGCGATGTCTCAGGTGGTCGGGGAAGGAGAGGTTCGGAGCTTCCAGGTGCCGGTGAGGATGGAGCGGTTACATGGGGAATTTCTGCTGCTCGTGCACTCGGCGATGCGTTGCGGCTTGTGCGTCCCGGAGCTGGGGCTCCAGTCCCCACACTGACGGTTCCCACACCGACAGTCCCCACACCGACAGTCCCCACACTGACGGTTCCCACACCCACAGTCCCCACACCGACAGTCTCCACACTGATGGTTCCCACACCGACAGTCCCCACACTGACTGTTCCCACACCGACAGTCCCCACACCGACAGTCCCCACACCGACAGTCCCCACACTGACGGTTCCCACACCGACACCCACACTGACGGTTCCCACACCGACACCCACACTGACGGTTCCCACACCGACACCCACACTGACGGTTCCCACACCGACGGTCCCCACGCCGACAGTCTCCACACTGACGGTTCC
The DNA here is from genome assembly GCA_034440615.1 of Ashinkailepas kermadecensis. Lineage (NCBI taxonomy): Eukaryota > Metazoa > Arthropoda > Thecostraca > Neolepadidae > Ashinkailepas > Ashinkailepas kermadecensis. The sequence goes on along the minus strand of JAOTOM010004748.1, from coordinate 338,008 downwards.
CACACCGACAGTCCCTACACTGACGGTTCCCACACCGACGGTCCCCACGCCGACAGTCTCCACACTGATGGTTCCCACACCGACAGTCCCCACACCGACAGTCCCCACACTGACGGTTCCCACACCGACGGTCCCCACGCCGACAGTCTCCACACTGATGGTTCCCACACCGACAGTCCCCACACCGACAGTCCCCACACTGACGGTTCCCACACCGACGGTCCCCACGCCGACAGTCTCCACACTGATGGTTCCCACACCGACAGTCCCCACACTAACGGTTCCCACACCGACGGTCCCCACGCCGACAGTCCCCACACTGACGGTTCCCACACCGACAGTCCCCACACTGACGGTTCCCACACCGACGGTCCCCACGCCGACAGTCCCCACACTGACGGTTCCCACACCGACAGTCCCCACACTGATGGTTCCCACACCGACAGTCCCCACACTGACGGTTCCCACACCGACGGTCCCCACGCCGACAGTCTCCACACTGATGGTTCCCACACCGACAGTCCCAACACTGACGGTTCCCACACCGACGGTTCCCACGCCGACAGTCCCCACACTGACGGTTCCCACACCGACAGTCCCCACACTGACGGTTCCCACACCGACGGTCCCCACGCCGACAGTCCCCACACTGACGGTTCCCACACCGACAGTCCCCACACCGACAGTCCCCACACTGACAGTTCCCACACCGACAGTCCCCACACTGACGGTTCCCACACCGACGGTCCCCACGCCGACAGTCTCCACACTGACGGTTCCCACACCGACAGTCCCCACACCGACGCCCCCCCAGTCCCCACACTGACGGTTCCGACACCGACAGTCCCCACGCCGACAGTCCCCACACCGACGGTTCCCACACCGACAGTCCCCACACCGACAGTCCCCACACCGACGGTCCCCACACTGACGGTTCCCACACCGACGGTCCCCACGCCGACAGTCCCCACACTGACGGTTCCCACACCGACAGTCCCCACACCGACGGTCCCCACACTGACGGTTCCCACACCGACGGTCCCCACGCCGACAGTCCCCACACTGACGGTCCTCACACCGACGGTCCATACACTGACTCTCCCCACCGTCAACTGGTTCACACACTAACGGTCCTCACACCGACGGTCCACACAATGACGGTCCTCACATCGATGGTCCACACACTGACCCTCCCCCACCGACAGCTGGTTCACACACTGACGATACACCCACATCGACGGCTTGTACACTGGCAGTCCCCACACCGACAGCAGATCCCCATACTGACGATCCCCACACCAATGATCCTGATCGAGTGACCGACGGTTGGGTCAGGTACTCCGTCAGTCCAGGTGACAGACTTGCTGCCGACAGCTGTAGCCCGCTGCGCAGCACGACACATGCGGACGCACAGCTCTTCGCGACCCGGTTACGTCACAGTCGCTATCGCCGCGACACCACAGGCACACCGCAGCCTTGACATTTGCTGCTTATCCGGCTTCACCACGAGATGAAAGGCCGGTGCGGTTTCAGTGAGTCGCATCCGTCCCACCACTGCCAACCGAATACTCGATTATGCAGGTGGGATTGGCGCTGTTGAACTTCTCACTGATCCACGGTACTTTCAATGCGCCCACCGAACATTATCGTCACCTTCGGGTAAAAGAACGCTAAATTTTGCACACGACCACAAGCGAGACCCGCCTCGGTGAACACCCCTGATCCGGTGAATCATTTTTGCATCCGGCTTCAGCCACATCTGTTGTGATGACTGATCGCTGCGTGAGACATAGCCGTTGCATCACTTGCAATGCTGGTGAGAGCTGGACATCCACCAACAACCGAGAACCCACCGCATGGGTCTGTTCGAGCCGACAGACACCGCACACAAAGACACCAACAGTCGTAACATCGCAGTTCGTCCGAGCTAACGGACACCACACACAGACATCAGCAGCCGTGACGTCACTGTCCATCCGAGCCAACAGACACCATACACAAGACATCAACAGCCGTGACGTCACAGTCCGTCGGAGCCAACAGACACGCACACAGACACCAACAGCCGTAACATCACAGTCCGTCCGAGACGACAGACGCCACACACAGACACCAACAGCCGTGACGTCAAGGTTGGTCTAAGCCAACAGACACCGCACACAAACACACCAACAGCCGTGCCGCCACAGCAGTGATAAATTATTCGTGAAATAGGGTGGAATATACCACTTCCTGAACACTCAATCGACATCCTTGTCCAAGAAGTATCGACATCCTGATCCTTGATGCATGCTTATGAAGTCCTCATGTTTCCTTTCTAACAGTATCTCGTTTATATCATGTTCGTGCTCTCGATAAGGAATGGTGATACACGAACATTTCGCAAAGCAATTTCAGTTTAAGGGATTACCTATAATGTGACATGGCATACAATACCAGTTAATAGCATAGGTATTATTCTCTTGATCCCAAATATAGTTTTTCCTAAATTATGAATCTAAAAATAAATCATAGAGGTACAGTTATAAGCACCTAAACCATTGGTTCAAATTTGAGTCTGAAAGACGTCAAAAACATTTTAAATGACACTAAATCCATGTCAAATTTCGACATCCTACTGTGCTGGTATCGACATCTCACACCTAACGAAAAACCAATATTTTAACCCTGCGCCACAGTTCATCCGAGACAGCAGATATCCCACACTGACACCAATAGCCGTGACGTCACAGTTCATCCGAGCCAACAGATATCAGACACAAACACCAACAGCCGTGACGTCACAGACCGTCAGAGCCGACATACACCGCACACAACATCAACGGCCGTAACATCACAGCTCGCACGAGCCAACAGACATCGCACACAAAGACAGGAACAGCCGTGACATCACAGTCTGTCCGAGCCGACAGACACCACACGCAGACACCAACAGCTGTGACGTCACAGTTCATCCGAGCCAACAGATATCCCACACAAAGACATCAACAGCCGTGGCGTCACTGTCCGTCCGAGCCAACAGACACCGCACACACAGACACGAACAGCCGTGACGTCACGAACCAACATCAAACAGGAAATTTGCATGGCTAGTGAAAGTGCCGAGATGTCGAAGGACAGGTGCATGCACAGGGCCGGTACATGCATCGGTCCTGAAACTGGTCTGACACACATGGATAGGCTGACGGCTCCGAGCAGGCTGGTACGGTAAAATGGACGGTCAGTAATGGTACTGGACGGTACTGGTAACGAACCGAATACCTAACACAAAACAGGGTAAAACGCTGCCCGGGCTGAAATATAACTCGAGACGAGTTTCACGGCGGCCGGGCAGACACCATTTCACCGGAGGCCAGTCGCCGCCCACTGCCCGATTCGCCAGGGGCTCAGAGCGTCGTCCGCTGAGCCGGCCCGCCAGCACTGCAGCACCGCGGGCCTGAGACTAGCCGGGGGCCGACGCCGGTCACTCCCACTCCCGAGGACATTGCCCTCGGTCTTCAACTGGATTCGCTCTCGTCTCAGTTGGTTTACTCCCATTATGGGATGACTGCCATGCACGGTTGGAAAAACAGCCTTGTTCTCGACATTTGTCATCCAGAACATTACCCTTGTCGGAACATCGCATTCCATGGCTCATTCAATGGTGAGCATAAATTGCTCACGACTAGGCACATTCTTACCAACCTGGAGTTGATCATTGATCTAGAAACACTCAGCCTGTCGGTAATAATCGCAACTTGAGCTGTATTTAGAAACCTCTTGTCGAAGGATTCCAAGTGACGAAATAATGCTACGAAATTAAGCCATGCGTCTCACCGGCATGCTATCAGCGCCCCCAAGAAAACATTCTTGATGACTGGAAAACATCCTATCAGGGTCAGTCCTCTCCAGCAGAGATTCACAAAATATTGAGGCAGCCATCTTGAAATTGCAATACTCTGTTCTTATATGTATACAAAATACGGCAGGGTGCAGCACATGATGATGAATTGGTGTTTAGGGGCGCGTCGACTGCAAAGGTCATTTTGCGCCCATAACTGTGTTGATAGTTAATCTATTATGCTCCTATAGTAGTCAGTAATTAATAGTCTTCAGGGGCGGCGATATACTACATCAAAACGTGCTTGTTGAAGAAAAGTAAAAATGTATCCAGACGATACAACCTCAGAGTCATTGTTTAGTAACATTCGTAAAGTGTCGATGTTTACTCGTCCTAAAATATGGCGTCGGAGAGGGTCCAGTAGTACACAATCTACTAAAACATGATACACAGTAAGCGGGTCCGAACAGCGTGGGCATAAAGGTTGGTCATCACCGGTCAGTATATAGCTATGTGTTGCGAATGTATGGCCAATCCTCAATCGGCAGAGCGTTACTTCCTCCCGTCGCGAGGTCCGGTGTGAGGACTGCCATATACCCAGTACCGGCTTTATAACCCTCAACTTACTAGGTTTGGAGTTCCAGGTTCGTTGCCATTCGGACCGTATATGTGATAGAATGGAGGGGTAAATATCACTTGGAGGAAGACGCAGACGAACTTCACGGCCATTACTGATTGCGTGCTTAGCGGTTATATCGGCAGCTTCATTACCTGCGAGTCCAACATGGCTGGGGATCCAGCAGAATACGACGTTTTTTCCGATAGTAGTTAGGGATTTGACGACGCAAAGAATCCTGTGCACAAGCCTGTTATCCGGGTTAAAAGACTTCATTGCACAGAGACTACTCAGGGAGTCAGTAAAAACGACGTGATTTATGGACTGGTGATACTGAATATGATAAAGAGATTGCAAAATGGCGTAAAGTTCAGCGGTAAATATTGACGCCTGCTTCGGTAAACAGAAGGAACCAATACCACGTCGACCAACATACGCGCATCCCACGCCGGAAGGAGACTTTGAGCCGTCTGTGTAGATGCGGGAGAACTCACGGTACTGGTGTAGTTTTTCTAACGCAAGCATGCGGAATTCTTCGGAGGTTACATTTACCTTCTTTGAATGGGACAAAGTGAGGTCAGTCTGCACTGGGACATCCTTCCAAGAGGGGATGCTCGGGGTGAAAGCACGTGTCATAGAGCTTGGTCTAATATTGCATTTACGGAAGATAGAAGCCATGCGCCAAGAAAAAGGCAAGCCACGCTGATTGCTGGTTGACCGACGTGGCAGGAATGACTTCGAAAATATCCATTTATATGCTGGATGTTTCCGGTTCTGTGCGACCTTACATGCATATCTAGCTCCCATTAGCATACGGCGTAACGCAAGGGGGGGTTCATCGGTCTCGGCCATTAGACTACCGGCTGGAGAAGTACGGAAAGCTCCAGTAGCAACACGAAGGGCTGTATTGTGTATGACGTCCAGACGGCGTTTCGTTGTGACACACGCTCCGTCATAAATAAAACATCCATAGTCAATTTTAGAGCGTACTAGCGATCGGTACATAAGAAGTAAGATAGACCTGTCCGCTCCATACGAGCATCTGGAGACAGTGCTCATCACCTGAAGTCGTTTGGCACATTTTTGTACAAGATCATTGATGTGAGTGCTGTATGTTAGTCGGCGGTCCATCCATATACCTAGGAACTTGGCGGCTGGCTTGAATGGGATAGGGCGTCCGTGCAGCATAATCATGGGGTCATTACAAGAGCGTTTGCGGCAGAAGTGGACAGCGGTGGTTTTCGATGTAGACATAGCGAAACCGGTTTTGTTGCACCAGCCCTGCACCTTCTGGACAGCCATCTGGAGTTGTCTCTCGACCGTGTGCACCGAGCGTGAAGAGAACCATATGGCGAAATCATCAACGAAAAGCGCTTTCCCTACGGAAGTCGGCAGCGAAGTACCCACGTCGTTGATAGAAATGGCAAACAATGCTACGCTCAGTACGCTCCCCTGCGGGACTCCGTTGACTTGTGAAAAAGTGCCAGATAGGGAGTTTCCTATTCTGACGCGAAACGTTCTGGAAGATAAAAAATTGGACAAGAAGACACCCATGGAGCCTCTGACGCCCATATTGTGGAGCTTCATCAGAATACCGTGACGCCACGCCGTGTCATATGCGCCGGCAATGTCAAAAAATATTACAGCTGTATGGTGGCGTTTCATGAACCCATAGCGCACAACGGAGTCTAGTGTTAGAATGTGGTCAAGTGTGCTACGGTGTTTTCGGAAGCCACTCTGTATCACAGTAAGGAGATTGTTATGTTCTAAAAACCACATCAATCGAACATTCACCATTTTTTCGAACAGTTTACACAGGGAGCAAGTCAGCGAGATGGGACGGTAGTGTAGTGGGTCACTGCCAGATTTATTTGGTTTACGTATGGGCACTATAATTGCCTCCCGCCACGAGGGTGGAAATGTGCCTGATGTCCACATTCCATTTAAGGTTTTCAAAAGTGTTTCTAAAGCAGCAGCTGGTAAACGTTTTATAATATCGTTGTGCAGAGTGTCCGGACCCTCTGCCACACTCTTGAGTGTACCGATTGCTGCAGTTAGTTCGGAAATTGAAAATGATATATTATACTGCAAAACGTCTGTGGTGGAGAAGTCAAGGGGACTTGCCTCGCACCGATCCTTATGTACCAAAAAACGCTCGTTACTTGTATTTTCCGAGCGTGCGGACAAAGCCCGTCCTATCTCGTCAGCCACTTCTCCCGGGTCGATGATGTCCTGACCTGCCATGTGCAGGACAGGAAGAGGGACTGAGGCGTGTTTTCCAGAGAAACGTTTAATGCGGGACCATACAGTAGACAGTGACGTGGAGCGATTTAACGTGTTTACGTAGGATTTCCACGAGTCTCGTTTCGCCTCGGCGATAGTGCGTCTGGCGAGCGCTCGTGCTTTGCGAAAAGCTATTAAATTATATGTGCAGCTATTATTATTAAATATACGAAATGCCCTCTTCCTAGCACGGATAGCCTCTCGACACTTATCGGACCACCATGGGACTGGTACACGAATTGACGTTCCCGATGATCGAGGGATGTGCCGCTGGGCACTCTGCACAGTTGCCGAAGTGAATGTTTCCACGGAGATGACGGGTTCATCCGAGTGGTCGCGGAGGGTGCTTTGAAGGTTAGCTTGGAAGGCCTCCCAGTCGGCTCGATGGAATAGCCACTTTGAAGGTCGTCGACCAACCGTAACACGACCAACGAAATGTGAGTAAACGGGGAAATGGTCGCTGTTGTGTGGGTCATCGTCTACAGACCATTCTAGTAAAGGTGCAATTTCTGGACTACAGAGGGTGAGGTCCAGTACGGAGGTTTGCCCAGTTGGTAATGTGAAATGTGTTGCTGTTCCCGTGTTAAGAATGCATAGGGGAAAATCGCGTATAAAACGCTCCATTGCACGCCCACGGCTTGTAATCATGGTTGAGCCCCAAAGAGAGTGGTGAGCATTAAAATCGCCACACACAATCACCGGTGGGGTGAGCTGAGCCATAGTTTCGGATAGATCTGCAAGTGGAAACGGTCCGCCCGGCGGAAGGTATAGGCTGCATATGGTAATAGCACGGTGGTCTATTATCACACGAGCAGAGACACCTTGAATATTTGAGGAGAGAGGTACATGTGTGAATGCTACAGAATGGTGCACAGCAATGAGCACACCGCCATGGGCCACCGTGCGAGGAGTAATATCCCTACGCAACACTGTGTAGTTTTTTATTTGAAAGTGTGCACCTGGCGACAGCTTAGTCTCTTGGAGACATACTACTAATGGTACTCGGGTGTGTAAAATGGTTTGGAGGTCGTGGAAGCTGGTTCTCAAACCTCTACAGTTCCATTGGAGTATAAAACTCATACGTCAGGAGTATAAAATTGCGAGTTGTGAGCTAAAAAACTGGGTGACTTAGACAATCTAACTATCGCTAGTTCCCAGCTTCTCCTTCTGTGGTCCCTGGATCCGTGACCGATCTCTGCCGAGATCTTGGGTTTCCTCCGCCTGGCGGCGATGGTGTCTACGGTGACAGCCGCTTGCGTAGGGGAAGTAGCAGGGTGTGGCGCTGTTTGACTGTAATGTCAGAGTTAACTATGGTGCGAGAACTAAGAGTGGTTATGATACATGCAAATAAAACAATTAAAGCGCTGGCTCCGTCCTCCTCCCGAGAGAGGGAACCGCTGGCAAGCCGGGAGTTTCAGCCCGACCCGGCCCTAGGGTGCAGCACAAAATGAAGTTTTCCTACCTGTGATTTAGTTAGTTATTTGGGCTTTAGGGCGCTTCGACCCTACCTGTGATTTAAAATAAAAGCACATAACAAGTACAAATGTAATGCTATACAAATTCCACAATTATTGGCCAAAAGACACCCGTATTCATTCCGTACTACTTTGATCATCCATGACCTGTATGCATCCATGACCATCCATTCACATCCCAGAGTTCCACTCTTTTAACAGTGTATGAAGACATGTTTCTCTTTGCGTCAAGTTATCGCAAAAATGCAGGAATTTCAGAAACAAGTACGGCCTGTAATTGTATTGGCTGTCTCGTGCCGTGCATTCAACTTTAGAACGCATGCTCCATATTCGGCCGAGGAGCTAGATTGAGGAAATAGTGCCGACATAGACAGAGATAGACAGAGATGCCGACATAAACAGATGTACCGAATACGGTGTACGTGCGCATCCGAAGCTTAGACGCACTATACCGAATTCTCGAATTGGTATAGGTGCCACGATAAGCACGGCACTTTTTCTCTCACGACCATCCCGCTCCGTTTTCACCGCATACATCCATTCAGTGTGGCGGACAGCCGCGAACTGACACTGGTCGCCCGGCGTCGGGGTGACCGGTAACGTGGCATGACGATATTACCACATAGCCGGCTAAAAATATAAGAAAAAACTCCTTAGTTCCGCCACACAATATATGTTATCGTGATACATGTACGGTTATACATGTACGTGTTATATACGAACGGAATACCGTTCTTATCGTTATATATGTACGGTTATATAAGTACATGTTATATATGAACGACATACCGCTCTTATCGTGATATATGCACGGTTAAATATGTTCACGCTATATATTAACAGAATACCGCTCTTAATTGGGCTCCAATCCCAGAGTAATAATCGAGGGCAAATCAAGAGTAATATTGAGTGCCGTTGGAGTTGTTTTTCTCAGGCTGTTTCTTCAGCATGGCACAATCACCTGTTGGCACCAGGATAACGTTGCAACGTCACAACAATCAGCTGCAAAGGCCTAACAACGTCGCACAAATGTCCACCTGTTTCTGAAGTTTCCAGAAGCAGCAAGTGGACCATTTTTAAAAGCTAATTTGATGCCATGTTCAAAGTACCATGTATAATGGCTCTTCATGAGGGCTGTATCCCCTAACATGACACCAAGCTACATAGATTAGGAAGACTCAGATTCTCTGCATGTTGCCTGTCCTAGATGCTCCTAAAATTTGGACATTTGGACATTTGGACGAGGCTTTGTCAGCCTTCTTCCCCTACTTGGTCTACCCCAATCATAACACCGACGAACACAAATGACCAAACTTGTTCTGTTCATCTCTCTACCTCCCTAAATCATTTTCATTTCCTTCTATGTTCTCTGTTTCCCTCACTGTTCGCATAAATTATCCAAGATTGACCTACGGACTATGTTGAAAGCTGCATACCCATCGAGTAATTTAGTGCTAGGAAATGACATCATCTACCATGCACCGGTTTCGACATGGAACACTTAGTAAACGACGTGAAGGGCATGGCTACCCAGTAATAGTCGCGCTTGCCTAACAAGAGTCAGGCTGCATGTGAAGGATTCCAGAAACGTCATCGAAATTGATTCAAGCCTCTTCACGGTCACGAATGGCCATGAACAGCGCCGGCGGGACTGATGGTGCATTTGCGAACGTCACGGTATTTCGCAAATAGAAACACTGGCACCAATGTGTCACGGTGGGTGAGGCCAATTAACCTTGGCATTTTTAAAAGAGGTATTTTCGCGGTGATACGCGTTTTCACGACTAATTTGGGACAATTATATAAAAAGTCCAATTTGGACAATTGGACCAATTTGGGTAAAAAAGTACCCGGTCCGGCCTTACGAGGCATCCGTTTGACAATGCACATAAAACAATGTACCAGAATACCATATGCGGAACTAATTAATAATAACCTCCTTCAGAACCAGTTCTGGTTCAACGCAATGATCGTCCTAGAGTTAAATGTGACCGCGCCAGATACACAAACGGTCCAATGCAAATATACAGCCAAAACATAGCTGTTTTGTTCACTTGCAAGCTGTCCATGACAAGCAACAGCTGCCTCCAGGGCTACCTGGATTCTGTTACTACGAACAAGACATCAGGGAATTCGGTGGCATCTGGCAAGATACGTATTAGATGATAGGGCCTCCATCTTTTAATGTTCCGGATACCAATCTTTGCAACCACTTTCACCGACCTAATGCAAAAATAAGCAAATATACCAGCGTGCGGAATGCTAGTAATATTATAATATAATATTAAACATAGAAATAGCTACGCATAGATAGAAATAGAAATATAAATATCTTGGTATACTATAACTATAAGATAAATAGAATTACGCATAGAAATAGAAATAGAAATATCTCAACAGTGCCTGTTTAACTACCGACCGAAGTAATCATGGCCAGCCCCATTGACTCCCAGCACTTCAATGTTATGGAATGTGAAGAGACGCAGAGCCACCCAGTGGAACAAAGCGATATAACTCGGTCATGTCTTCTAAGGCATTTTACCACTGTAATATGCCAGGATTCTTCCTTTGTGATTGGCGGGTACATTTCTAATACGTATGTGGCATTGGAGGCGACATCGTCGCACGCTTAACCAAATCCAATACAGCGTTGTGTAGATTAACTATTGTAGACCGAAGATCTTATGGTTGATCAACACGGCCCATGCACAGGTTTACCAAATGGTAATCAAATCATCACAGAGGAAGTAATCCAATAACAAGCATCCCACGACAGGTCCTTCAGTCAGCTCGATCTATCCCCACACAGCTCGATCTGCACCATAGCCTAGTGCGACGCCATCAAAGGCCCCACTAGTTATCATTTGAAACACAGGACCAGTAACCACTCGAAACACAACACCAGTTACCACCCCAACACGGCTCTAATTACCACCCGAATACAACACCACTTACCGCCCGAACACGGCTCTAAATACCACCCGAATACGACACCACTTACCACCCGAACACAGCGTCAGGTAGCACCAGAAACACATTACCATCTACCATTCGAAACAGAGGCAGGTAACACCCGAAGCATAGCATCAATTATAACTCGAATCACTGCTCTATTGGCACCTTAATCATTACACTATCACATTACCTCAGTACGGATCATCATCCGAGACAAGTAACCACGAACTTACCAGGTCCGGCAACTCCTCCTTCACCCTCCCTCTGAAACGTCACCTCAGGTGCCATCACGTCTGGACATTAGGTGTTACACCGGTTCTGCTCTCACACTCATCCAAGTCTGTCAAACTTCCGTACCTCCCCCCATCTCCGCCTCTCCCTATCACGCACGCACGCACGCACGCACGCACGCACGCACGCACGCACGCACGCACGCACGCACGCACGCACGCACGCACGCACGCACGCACGCACGCACGCACGCACGCACGCACGCACGCACGCACGCACGCACGCACGCACGCACGCACGCACACACACACACACACACGATTTCCAGTCGTCCTTAGTCACTCAGGCACCCCTGAAATTATGCGGGCGGGCTGTGGCTCAGGCGGCTCCTATCCACAATCGACCTCAATATCATCGACCTCGTACAGCATACGGAAATGTTTGTTGTTTGTTATTTGGGCTTAAGGGCGCGCCGACTGCGAGGTCATTTAGCGCCCATAACTATTAATTGTTCCAGCAGTCTCTATAGGTCGTCTCTTGTACTATGGGTAGTCTCTTTCCTGGTGCATCTTGATGTTAACGCCCCGGGTAAATAGCATACAACTTCACATCAGATAGGAACGTGAAGAGCCTTCCGGATTCCACAGCCTGAGATTTGTCACCTAAAATTGCTAGGAGGGAGTGAGCCTGGTCGCTCCCAAAATGACGTCGACGCTCCAGCCCAAGCCTAGGGCACGAAATCAGAATATGACTAACCGTCATTACTGCACCACATCTCGGGCACAATGGTTCATTCTCACCATTGAGTAAGTGAATATGGGTGGCGTAAGTATGTCCTATGCGTAATCGACACGGGGTTACTTCGTCTCGCCTTGTTCTGCCCGAGCACGAGGGCCACTGACCGAGGGATGGCTTTATTATCCGTAACTTGTTGGAACCAAGCTCGTCCCAGCTCCTCTGCCACTTCCTTACCAGAAAAGCAGATATCCCTGGGTAGTAATCTCTGGCAGGGATTGGGAATGATCTGCGCAAGGGGGCTTGTGCTGCGCGCCTTGCAGCGCTGTCCGCTTGCTCGTTTCCTACGATACCTATGTGGCTTGTAATCCAGCAGAAGTGGACAACTTTTCCGGCCTGATCTAATAAAGTCAAGCGACGGAGGATATCATGTACAAAAGCGTCTGTTGGATTAAAACGCTTCAGCGCCAAAAGGCTGCTCAGCGAGTCGGATAAAATTACATGACTTTCTTCGTCCCCGACCTCTATAAAAGCCAGTGCTTTATCAATCGCCACCAACTCAGATGTGTACACGGACGCATGTTTCGGTAGTGTGAACGATCTGGCGGCTGTGTCGCCTACGAAGGCGCTTCCAACCCCGGTGTCAGTCTTTGATCCATCGGTAAAAGTTTTTGCGTATCTGTTATAAAATGTCGATATGTGCTCCAGAGCACGTGCGCGAAATTCGTCCGGGAGAACATCCCCTTTGCGTATGTCGGCCAAAACGAGGTCCATTCTAGGGCTTGGTGACAAAAGTCGCCACGGGGGTGTATAGACCTGCGGGGCGCGCTTGACACTGCGCAATTCCAGTTGGCTTTCGGCAAAAAGGTATCGAATTATAATGCACATAGGTCTATATATACTGGCGCCACCATGTAAGAAGATTAATAGGATGTGACGCGAGAACACCGCTGGATAAGCTGGGTGCTGCGGGAAACTGCGCAGCTTACACGCGTAGCGCATCCCGAGCATTTGTCGCCTGAGGGAAAGTGGTGGCTCGTTGATGTCAGCCAGCAAGCTCGTGATTGGCGAGGTTCGAAACGCCCCCGTCACAATTCTCAGAGCCACATGATGAACAGTATCAAGAACACGTTTTCCGGATGCACAGGCACCATCATAAACAAAGCAAGCGTAATCTAGCTTTGAGCGGATGAGAGATCGATAATGGAGTAGCAGTGTTTGTCTGTCACTTCCGTAAGATGTTCGTGCTACACATTTTAAAATACTCAGAGATGTAATACACTTGTCACGGATAATTATAAGATGTTCCCGGTATAGCAGGCGGCTGTCAAAATATATTCCTAAAAACTGAAATACAGGGTGCGATTTAATGGGTTCACCATACAGCATCAGTGTGAGATCAAGACAGCAACGACGGCGACAGAAATGCATTGCTGCTGTTTTTGTGGTGGACAACATAAAACCATTCATGGTGCTCCACTTATGGAGGTGGTTTGTCGCCAGCTGAAGTTGCCTGGATGAAGAAGAGGCTCTTGAAGAAGAGGACCAAATAGCTATGTCGTCAACAAAAAGGGATCGACCAATGCTTGAAGGAAGCCCAGTAAAGACGTCATTGATCATGATGGCGAAGAGAGCAACACTGAGCACGCTGCCCTGAGGAATTCCATTTACGAGTTGAAAACGTGCAGATAAATGGTCACCAATGCGAACACAAAAAAACGGTCAGATAGAAAGCTTTGCAAGAATGTGCACATACGGCCACGGATTCCACTTCTTTGAAGCTTTAAAAGATTTCCATATCGCCAGGTCGTGTCATATGCCGCTTCAATGTAAAAAAAACACAGCATTAAGATGTTGTTTCTGCTTAAAAGCTGCACGGATCGAGGTATCCAAAAGTAAAAGATGGTCAACGGTGCTTCTGTTTCTTCTGAAGCCACACTGTTCGTTTGTGAAAAAAAATGTTCCTTTCCAAATACCACGTCAGCCTAACGTTTACCATTTTTTCCATTAGCTTGCCAAGTGAAGATGTAAGCGATATGGGACGGTAATGCGATGGATGTAAGCCGTTTTTCGTCGGTTTCCTGAATGGGACAATAATTGCTTCCCGCCAACCTTCCGGGAAAGCGCCTGCTTCCCATACCCAGTTGAACGTGGTCAGTAAAGCTTCCAGCGCTTGGGGAGGAAGCCGTTTCAACATAGCATTGTGGATCTGATCCGGTCCCTCAGCAACAATTCGCAGGGCGCTAATGGCAGATGTGAGCTCAGTCAGTGTAAAGGGGTCATTGTAGTCAAGTGATTGTGAAGTGACAAAATCAATAGGATTCCTCTCGCAATGCGACTTATAACGCAAAAACTCACGATTGGTGCTTCCGCCACAACTGCGTTCAGAAATAAAACGGCCTATCTCATCCGCGACATCGGACGGGTGGGTAACATCAGCGTCACTTACGCTCAACACGGGGAGAGGAACTGACTGGAACTGTCCGGAAATACGCTTGAGTTGGGACCACATCTGTGCTGTTGGTGTAAATCGATTAATATTTCCAATGTATGTTCTCCAGGACACCCTCTTTTCCTCAAGAACTGTGCGCCGAGCATGCGCCCTGGCCTTCCGGAATGCAATAAGATTTGCCGTCGTACTGTTACGGTCAAAAACCTTGAAGGCACGTCTGCGAGCACGGATAACATTCCGGCACTCCTCGGTCCACCATGGCACAGGAGCACGGCGGGGTGTTCTGGATGTCATAGGGATGCATTCAGAGGCCGAGTCAATGATCAGTGATGTAAAACTCTCCACAGAAAGTGGTAGACTAAATTGATTCGGAGCATCGTGAGATAATTTATTTAGTACTATTTCATCAAACTGACGCCAGTTGGCCTTGCTGATATTCCACCGCGGTGGCCTCGTTCCCAGAACACCGGAGCAAAGAACTTCCAACCAGATTGGAAAATGATCACTGCCGAGCGGGTCATCATCTACTGACCAAACACAACGATGACTGATCTGGGGACTACACAGGGTAAGATCTAAAACTGATTTGTTTCCCGAGGGTAGCGTTATATGTATCGAAGAACCTGTGTTTAGCAAACACAGCGATTCGTCGATTAAAAAGGCTTCCATATGTCTACCACGGGGGTTGGAAGTGATAGAACCCCAGAGAGTATGATGAGAGTTAAAATCGCCCAAAAGTAAAACGGGAGGAGGAAGTTCCTGCATAAGACTCCTGAGCTCCGCAGAGGGGAAAGTCTCTCCCGGGGGAAGATAAATTGAACATAACGATATAACAAGATGGTGAATACTAATACGTACGGCTACGGCCTGTAGTGTTGACTCCAATACTATTTCTCGAGAAGGTGTTCCATTGTGGACAGCTAGCATTACCCCGCCGTGAGCGATTGTATCAATGTTTGAATTATCCTTCCGGAATACAGAATATCCTTTAATGGAACACTGGATACCAGTTGACAGCTTTGTTTCCTGAAGCCCTACAGCAATAGGTCGTTTATGATATAAAACCCTCTGCAGGTCAGTAAAATTCGCTCTAAATCCACGGATGTTCCACTGTAAAACTAAAGGCGATATGATGGTGAGTCAAGGTAAAACTGGAAATGTCTAAAAGTGCTCCCTGGAGGGTTCCAGGATACTCACAGAATGGCCAAGTGTGGTCGTTCTCGGTCGCGACCGCGGCGAGCCGTCCCCGGGAGGGGTACCTGACCACGGTAGTACTCGCTTCTGAGGGACGCTCAGCTGCGGCGGGGGCGGGGGAGGACCCATACCATGCGGCACAACTGGTTCTCCCAGTGGTGCCGCTCCACTCGCCTTCGAGGCGTTGGCGTGCCCGACCTCGCGGGAGGGGCACCTTCCACACCTTTGTCCTTCGCCCGCGTTTTCTCCACTTGAGCCAGTCGGGCCATCTTTGCCTCGCGGGCGCGCCTTTCCGCTTCCTGATATTGCAAGCTGATGTCGGAGATTGGAATTCGTCGGGAGTTACGGGACGGCGATGCAGGAGCGGACCCGGAACGTGGGGGGTGAGGGAGGTGGAGGAGGTGCGGAAGTAGTGGTTGAACGTGAGGGGGAGGGATGGCTCGCGGGAAGGGGAGACGGGTCAGGCAGGGAGGGTGTGTGGAGGAGAAATTTGGAGGTGGTTGCGGTGCGTGCAGGTGAGGGGGTTGGAAGAAGGACGGGAAGTGGGAGACGGGGATTTCAAGGTGGGGATTATGGTCGCCGGAGAGGGGCTAGGATTGGGTGGAGAGGGCCGGGCAGGCCTCTTAGAGCGCTGAACCTGGGTCCACTCTCCCCCATTCGACGTTGGACAGGGCGACGCATCTGGTGAGAAAACACCGTGTCCACTCGTGGCAGGTGGTGCTTCCGCCGCTTCGGCGACGTGTTGAGCAGGCTGTCCTTGTCCCTTGGGCGACGCAAGGGGCACACCAAAAGATCGGAGCAGTGTTATGAGTTGGGCAATTAGTTCGGAGATGTTGGGCTGTGTGTGTTGGGAGCCTACCAGAGGTTCCCTTTGTGTGTGTTTTGCCATTGCTGGGTTCAGTTTTGCCGCTGCTGCGTAGGATATTTTTGGGTGAGTTCTTTCATAGAGTTCACGGGCCTCCCGAAATGTGATCTTGTTTGTGCATTTTAGAGTAACTATTTATTTCTCTTTCAAGAAGATGGGACATGAGCGATCATAGGCCGCGTGGGGTTTCTGATCAGGGCCGCAGTTTGAACATTTTGGACATTCAGCCTCACATTTTCCTCCCGCATGGTCCATCGACCCACATCTACCGCATGTCTCGCGATTTCGGCAGTGTTGTGTCGTATGTCCAAATCTGGAACATCGAAAACATCGCATGGGATTTGGGACATACACACGCACCTTCACGCGAACGTAGCCAACGAATATGAATTCGGGAAGATCAGTGGAGCTAAATGTTAAAATGAAGTTGTTCGTGGGTTGCGTTTCTTGGCCCTTTCTAATAGTGATCCTTCTCGCACCTACCACTCCCCATTCTGCCAGGCCATCCACAATCTCATCATCGGGCACGTCTCTCAAATCGTGACAATTGATGACCCCCTTCGAGTAGTTTTTGGTATTGTGAGGTCGAACGTCGATCGGTACAGTAACCATTCGTATGCCAGTTTCATGTCGTACACTGTAATTTAGTTCGGTTGCGCCCATCGCCCTGCTTGCATCATCAGTATTTCTAAACTCTATTTCTATTCCACGATCCCTAAGCTTCTCGCACCTGAGCACCGCTCCCAACCTGTCGCATGCTTCCTTTCTCTGAAACGGTGTGAGCCGCCAAAGACTCCTTTCCTCATCCAATGACCTCACGACGAGGATACGAGGGGCGGAAACACAAGCCAAGGGACTGGTCCCTATACGCGTCACGCTTGGATTTCTGATGTGTCGGCTTGTCTGTCCCCTACTAGAGGGGGCAGGTGAGTTGTTTATGCTTGAGGATGCCATGAAGTGTGATATGTGTTCTGCTCCTCGGGCGCCCCACCACACAGGGGCCCAACAGGGGGGACGCCTGTGCCCCGCGGACGTGAGGACGCCAGGCGCCCGAGGAGTTATACGGGGCAGGCGGCGCCTTCGCCCGGCCGGGAGAGAGAGACTCACCACCCCGACCGGGATCCAGCGCCGCCCACCACTTGACCCCAGTCGGCCGGGCCGGCAGACACTGGGGAGAACCCCAGGCCCCCGGCCCGAGGCGACCAGCCACTTGGCCCGCGTGAGGCCCCACGGGCCCGCCCGCCCCTCCGGGATATCGGGACCAAAGAGGCGTGTTGGTCCCCCGCCACAACTAGCACCGTGCGACGGGGACCTCAGCCTCCAGGACTCCGTCAACCCCGGGGGGCGGGCCGAGGGGGCGCGGCTACCCCGATACAACTGAGCTGGAGGGCAGGACCGGGGAAGTTGTCCTACCTGCTCATGATAAGGAGAGTTGGTGTTGCAGGGCCAGGGGAAGGACATGGATGCTGAGATGAGATGGGCATTGGAATGGGAGCGTATGGATGGAAGGACGAGTGAGGCACTCCTAGTCTGGCCCCTCGCCGGCTCACCGATGGACTGGGAATCCGGGTCCTTAGGGCACTCAATCCCCCCCCCCCACCACGAAAAGGTGGTGCCTCGTCGGGGGGGGGAGCATACGGAAATGGAATGTTCGCACGGCACAAGTGATACGCATGGAATGACGAGCCTCAGTCTGGCATAGTGAAATTTGGCATTGGAGACGGGTGCAAATGAGAGATGCATCCCAGCACCAACTGATACATGCACTAGATATTCGTTGCGTTGCATGTCATGCGATGCATTCCGCTGTGTTCCAAAGATTGATGCACTTTCTCGATACAAATGAATCAATGGAGAGCGAGTGGCGTCTCGAATGTGGGTCCGACCTACGAGCTAGAACCATAGATATCACTGCCGAGCTTGAACCACAGAGCCAACCACCCGGTTAGAACCACATGATTCATCACCAAGCTATGACTACATAGCTGACCACCGAGCCATAAACGTAGAGCTGATCGTCGAGCCAGAAACGCAGAGCTGACCACCGAGCCAGAAATGCAGAGCTGACCACTAAGCCAGAACCGCAGAGCTGATCACCGAGCTAGAAAGGCAGAGCTGACCACCGAGCCAGAAACGAAAAGCTGAACGCCGAGCCGAGCTAGGAACCTAGAACTGATCGGCTAATTGCAACCATCGAGCTGACCACTGACTTTGAAATATAGAGCTGATAAGTGCGCTAGGGTCATAAAGCTAACGACGGGAGGCATAGGCGGGTTGAAGTGGCCATCCGAGTGGGTGGTTGGTTATTGGTTTTACGACACATCGACCGTTGAGTCATGTAGCGTCGCCAATCTCTCACGCCGATTGGTCGCGGGCGAAGAGTAGCGACAGGTGAGAATCGAACCCACAACCTTTCGATTGTGAGACGAGCATCTTACCCCTAGACCACTCGTCCCCGGCCATCCGAAATCAAGTATGCTTGTTGTTTATCTAGCTGTGGACAGGGGCTCCGCCGCGCATGTCAGTTCACTAGATACTTTCCATTGATAAAGACTGCATCATGTATGACCTGAGCGAACCGAGATTCGAAACAAATCAAGTACATCAACGAAATACGGGATACATAACGTCGTGCATGTGGCGCTGGTACGCTTGGCGCGGGTACCGCGTCACCTGGATCTCGGAAGGGCCCACCACTGTCCAGGACGGCCCGTGGCGGATGGATAGCCGGCGACGCGCCGACGGTGGCCATCCGACGGCATAGCAGCGCGCCACCAGCCCGCCCGTCGGCCGACGATGGCCTTTCACCCGCGACCTTCCCGACACTAACTTTCATTCGAGGCGGGCCCGACCGCAGCGGCGCCGCTCGCGCTGCCGAGCAGTTAATCGGAGCGCGCGCCAGTCGACACCTGCCGGCGCGTGCGACAGCAGCGGCGACGCACCGCAACAGCCGTGGTCGGTGGCGCACGTGCGTAACGCGGCCGCGCGCCAGCCCGCCGAGCGGCCGCACGGAGTCTAGTCGCCCAGAGGCGCGCGACGCGACGTCGGCCGAATCGGTGGCCGGCGTTCGCCCTTGACGCAGGGGCAGCGGCGCGGACGGTCCGACCGGCCAGCATGTGACGGGCGCGGCTCACTCGCCGCGCCAGTAGGGACCGAGCGACAGTGCCGCGCCGCCGCGCTCCGTGACGCGCGATGCGGCTCGCGTTGCTGGCAGTGACAGTGGCGTGGGTGCCGGCGCTGTGCGTGGGCGCCGCCGCCCGCCGCGATGGCGGCGAACACAGTGGAAGACGAAAACGCCAGGCCATGTTCGGACAAGGTGAGCTCAACAGCGCCGGTGACCCGATGGTGACCTCACTGTGACCTGGTCAATCGCTCGGCTAGATGACCAGCCTGAGCAAGTTTCCGGGAAACATCAATGCCAGAGCACAGCTCCATCACACACTCTTTGTTCTCAAAATCACAAAAAATATTTCATTTACCACGAGAACGCAACCTGAGATACCCATTCTACGCCCTGTTGAAATGATGTGTGTCCTGCGTAACTAGACTTTAGGTTTTGAAATCGGCGTCAGACGTTTTTCCTTGCATACAAATAAACGTGAGCAATGATAGGCCAAAGAACAACCGCTAGAGGTCGGTGTTTAAAATTACAACCGGGAAAATATAAATATAAACATAGGTTTAGGGTTCAGTTTCGTGATCGCTACTTTTCGCTATCATCTACATCGTTATGGGTAGCATTCAGCTGCGCACAGCTTTCCACTGAGCTGAGCTGAGCTGAGCTGCTGCTGCTGCTGCTGAGAGCCGCCAATAACAAACAGTTACCGGCAACACACAGTTGCCAGTAAGTCGGCCGCAAACAACCAACAGCTACTACCAGCAACAAAGAGTTGCCAGCAACGGAGTGACCGGTGGTGGTGGTTATTGATTTTACGACACGTCGACCGTTGAGTCACGTAGCGTCGCCAATCTCTCACGCCGATTGGTGGAGGGCGAAGAGTAGCGACAGGTGAGACTCGAACCCACAATCATTCGATTGTGAGACGGGCAACTTACCCCTAGACTACTCGTCCCCTCAACGGAGTGACCAGCGAGACAGCTACTAACATTAGGCACGTGCAGGTGGCACGCGCCGGACGTCCGGCGAAAATGAGCTGGGACTGGGCAGAGGTACTGTGAAAAGCTAGGCGTGAAAACCCACCGATGCATGGCGAAGGAATTGATTCAGACAAGCAGTGTAAATACGGTTAGGCGAGATCATTAGCCGGTTAGTGATACGAGGAGATGTGCTGCCGCGTGGCGGGAGATGACCAACCATAGGATGGCAGGAAGGAGCTGCCAGATGATACAAGGAGGAGTTGCCAGGACGGGGCGGGAGATGATGCACCAGATGATGACAGGAAGGAGCTACCAGGTGATACGAGGAGGAGTTTTCAGGACGTGGTGGGAACAATTACCAGGTGAATACAGGGAGAAGTTAACGGGTGGTGAAGGCAAGGAGGAGTTAACGGAAAATGAAGGCAGGGAGAGGTTAACGGGAGGTGGAGGCAGGGAGGAGTTACCAGGTGACAGCAGGCCCAACGTGCCAAGGTATCGTCGAGACAAACAATGTGTCACACGTCACGAGTCACACGTTGGGACAAACAATGACGTGTGACGAAAAGTCATGTCGGAGAAAGCATGTATGGCAGCAAAAACGGCGCTGCTCAGTCAGCTTCACACAGTACCACCGTGGCAACACTGGCCATAGCTCATCTACACAATCCAACAGATGCAGTGGTTGCACTAGTGCATCAAAATACCTCCAATTCTTATTGCACCGTCCTTCTAATGTTGCAACAAGGTAAAACTCATCAAATACTACTAAGCACAGCTGGATGACTGCAAAAATTGGAGCCAAAATGTAACAAATAGGAACGGGTGCGTATATCAGCCATGGGGAGTAGGGTGGGAACTCTACTCGGGCAGGCACCATACCCTCCATTAGATGTCACTACGATATGAAGGCAAGGCGATGATTCCTCAATCTTTCACGTTTGACGGAACGTTTCGCAATAAATTACATGTGGTGTACTCACTGACAGGACATATTCTGTTCAACTTGATTCTGGTCATATCACGTTTTAATTAGTCATCACAAATAACTGTAATTACACAAAACTAGCCTACGTTGATGACTTCAACTTCAATGAAGCTGCATTCTCATACAACGTCCGTGGGAGATATACTGACGACGCGCCAGGAGGCAGCGTCAGTCGAGCCAACAAACTGACGAAAACGTGTCGACGAAGAAGCTGTGTGTGGTCTGCTATTCTGACCATTAGTCACACTCTCGGCTTTTGTTACCCTTGTCAGTGGTGCTCACTTGCTTTTCGAAATGCATCATCCTTGTAAACGTTGATGACAAGATGCATGACCTTTGCTGGCCTCGTAAACGTTCCTCGCATGCTCCTCGAGCCTTGTTACTATTGCAAGCGTTGGTGGCATGGTCGCCGACCTTCGTTGACATGGCGAACATCGCTGACATGCTTCGGTGCTTTGGCTACCTCGGTAAGTATTTACCCACATGCCGCCCACCATTTAATACATGGCTTCCTTGGTGAATAAGGAGATTAGTTAGTTAGTTAGTTAGTTAGTTAGTTTTAGAAGATTAGGATTCGGTTCCTTCGGGCGTATGTTGTGATGGTAAGGGGACGGAAGACCCTTCAGACGGATGTTGTGTCGGCGTGGGGACGCGTGTAGTGTCCAGACCCTTCAGACGGAGGTTGTGTCGGCGTGAGGACGCGCGTGCAGCGTCCAGACCGTTCAGACGGACGTTGTGTCGGTGTTGGGACGCGTGTGCAGCGTCCAGACCGTTCAGACGGACGTTGTGTCGGTGTTGGGACGCGTGTGCAGCGTCCAGACCGTTCAGACGGACGTTGTGTCGGTGTTGGGACGCGTGTGCAGCGTCCAGACCGTTCAGACGGACGCCGTCTTCATTATGACTGGTCGGCTGGGCATGGCACAACTGGTCGGACGATAAAAACGGCGGCGGTCAGAGAGAGCGGTGGTAAAAAGGCTCACTTGGGCAGGCTCCAGGCGACGCCGACTGGGGCTGATGGATACCAAGCTATGTCAAATCCCTACTCGGGTCAACCAGCACTGACTTGTCGATGGAAAACGTGGACGTGCTTGCGTGCTACCGAATAATTATCGTGCTGGACTTAACTACACGGTTCAGGAAACATTTGCGCCATGAGTTTCGGAAACAATTTGAGCAGTGTTGGAAAAAGATGGTAGTAATACCTCCTA
This sequence comes from Ashinkailepas kermadecensis, assembly GCA_034440615.1. NCBI lineage: Eukaryota > Metazoa > Arthropoda > Thecostraca > Neolepadidae > Ashinkailepas > Ashinkailepas kermadecensis. Next base: position 315,091 of record JAOTOM010004748.1, on the reverse strand, counting down.
GCCGCTGCCCGTGCTTGAGCTTTGTTTTTGAAATTCACCTCGATAGTTATTGAAGGAAAGCACCTTCTAGGAGATGCAAGGCAGGAATCGTAACGATATAGAACAGCAGTCAAAATGCGGAATGTTTGTCTGCAATACCAAGAAAAGTGTGCCACGCTTACACACATAACGGATGGTCTTCCTTTCCCAACAAGAGAAAGGAGGAGTGTGGACAAAAGCGCAAAACGTAGCGGAATAATTATGTTCAGCTCCAAACATCATAACAGAGCATCGTAGCTCTACCGAGAAGCTAAGTGGGTAATTGGACTGATGGGCGCATCAGCTGCCCGTGGTTATCTATCGCCTGTGAGTTTTCCTAACATAGCATTGCACGCAAGCATTCAAAGCTTAACATACGAACACTTCGTCATACCGTGAAAAACTGAGTCATGTTGTTGGACATTCTCATTGGTAGTTACATAACCATGTGAACTACCGTGCATCACTTCTATCCATGGGCAGATTGTACACCTTGATTGGTCGTGCCTAACATGCATGCTCCGTTCTGTGGCTCCGACATTCGACGCTTGAACGACGACCTGATGTCGAGATTGGTCTGAATAATGCAACAGGACTACACAAGGCGACCACATACACAAGGCTAGAGCGGGATAACTAGGAAGAAAATGTAACGACATGTGTGGCCATACGCGTGCTTCCAGCCATACTCCACATAGTAGCCATTCATCTGGTTCAAAACATCCCTGTAATTATTGGTAGCCCATGAACTTCACGGTGTACAGATTGAGCATGCACGCGTGCTGTCGATGATGGTCATTACTGCCGACTTGAATTTGAATTGTTGAATAACGACTGCACGCCTCATGAGGCAGGACAAATCGGACGGATGCAAGAGCAGCATCTCAAACCGTTAGTTTGTTGTTGCTTGACGACGCACTCAACAGCTGATGTCATATGGCGTCGCCTGCATCTCACCCTGGCAGAAAGGACGGGCGCCGCGGTGAATCAAACACCGTACCTCCAGCATGCCAGAGGCACCTGGCATTGAAGTCGCAAATGAGTGAACTCTGTCTCCGCAATGAAAGCTGCGCTAAAAAGAGCTGCCGGATGTAGTTACCTCTGCTCCGTACCAGCATCATCAAATTTAAAGGTAGCATATTTCTAGTAAATCCACGTGCCCAAGCGATTGGTAAACCTGGGGCATCCATGAGCTGATATTTCATCGAAAATCTCCTACCACTGGCCCGCGCGATTAAGCTGCTTCACCTTGTCATCCGCAAACCCAGGCAGACGACAGAATCGTCGGCACCACCCCCGATAGTCCGGCTTGGGCGTGCTCCGGGGCTCACCCATCTCCAATAGCCCGGCTTTGGCGTGTGCCGGGGCTCACCTATCTCCAATAGCCCGGCTTTGGTGTGTGCCGGGGCTCACCTATCTCCAATAGCCCGGCTTGGGTGTGTGCGGGGGCTCACCCATCTCCAATAGCCAGGCTTGGGCGTGCTCCGGGGTTCACCCATCTCCAATAGTCCGGCTTGGGTGTGTGCCGGGGCTCACCCATCTCCAATAGCCCGACTTGGGCGTGCTCCGGGGCTCACCCATATCCAATAGCCCGGCTCGGGCGTGCTCCGGGGCTCACCCATATCCAATAGCCTGGCTTGAGCGTGTTCCGGGGCTCACCCATCTCCCGTCCTCGTACCCGCACCACCCCAGCTAGGGCAGTGGGCATCGGCTTAGTCTTCTGTAAAGTCAAACAAACGACCGTGTACAAGATGTGAAGTTGGTAAAAATGGAAGGTTTATCGTCACCTTGTATGCACTGATGCCAACTTTTATCCGCCATCTTTGAAAGGGAGAGCTGGCAGAATTTCACAGCAAAGTCGGCCTCAGAACTAAAAATTGATCGGTAGTTTTAAAGGTGGTCCAGCCTCACAGTGCGACCATCGTCGGAGTAGTGTTCCAACTCAGTAGTGTTCCAAATCCAATTTGACGCTGTTCAAAATTGTTGTAGCTTCGGCAGGCAACCAACATTCAGGGGACACATTAAGTGGACAAATTAATGAATTAACCAACAACAACAAAAAAACGACTGCTTATCTCCCATCAAATGCATACACTGGCGAGACAATAAAGTTACTAAAGTCGTGTGGCAATGCGGCACTGGTCAAGGATCAGGGGTCGTGCTGTGGCATTGACCAGGGGTCAAAGTTTGTCCTGAGGCACTAGTCAGGGGTCAGGGGTGGTTCTGTGGCGCTGGTCATGGGTCAAGGGTGATGATGTGGCACTGGTCAGGGGTCAGGGGTGGTCCTGTGGCACTGACCAGGGGTCAGGGGTGGTCCTGCGACATTGACCAGGTGTCAGAGATGGTGCTGTGGTACTGGTCAGAAGCCGCCGGTGGTGCTGTGGCAACGAACAGGGGTCAGGGTGGTGTGGTACTGGTCAAGGGCCAGGGGTCGTGCTGTGCCACTGGCCAGGGGTCAGGGGTGGTGCTGTAGCACCGGTTAGTGGGTTAGTGGTTAGAGGTGGTGCTGTGACACCGGCCAGGGACCATACGCCGCACGGTGGCACTGGCCAGGCGGGTGGTGTGACGAGATGGCCGCTCCGCAGCTGCTGTTTGCTGAACACCCAGAGACGCTGACAGGCCGGACACCAAGGCCGGCGGCTCGCTCCGAACCGGACCGACCTGCTGTGAACCTGCTCTGACCCATCTAACTGCGCGACATACCGTTCACACTGGCACCGGTCTGGGCGCAGCGGCGACAGAAGCTGTGAAGCTGTGACAGCGGCGCCATGTCGGCAGTGGAGACGGCGAGTGAAGCCGTGACAGCGGCGTCGGGTCAGCAATGGAGACGGCGAGTGAAGCCGTGACAGCGTATGCGTCACGCTGTCACGGAACGCTTTGCTTGCGCATCTTGCGTGAGCCTGCGTCATTCCCACAGGGCCAATGAGAGATGGCATGCGACCAAAACGCACTAGTATGAGCGGACGTCGCCAGATTCTACTGTGACGTGCGTTCTCAGTAGTAACCGAACGCCAGCAACGGAAGTACGGTCTCGAGTTTTGATTTGCCCATAACTACTGAATCCTACAAACCAGTACAATTACTCAGCTATGATGTCTACGGTAACAATCCGACACTCCACTCACCCCTAAAATACCTATATCGACTCACAATCAATCAAAAATATTACCAGCGCCTGCGGGCCACATACCGTTCACTACTCTAGCTCCAGCGAGTCCGCACGCGGCGTACGTCTTAGTACAGCAGTTGTTATTGGGGCTTAGGGGCTTATGAACAGCATAGGATATACAGCGCCCATGTGGAATAGTAGTTATTATTGGAGCTTAGGGGCGTATGAACAGCAAAGGATATACAGCGCCCATGTTGGTGTTGGGACTTAGGGACGCTTCAATTGCATAGGTTATACAGCGCACCTGTGGTATAGTAAATGTTATTGGGGCTTAAGGACGCATCAAATGCATAGGTTATACAGCGCGCCTGTGGTATAGTAAATGTTATTGGGGCTGAGGGACGCATCAACTGCATAGGTTATACAGCGCACATGTGGTATAGTAGTTATTATTGGGGATTAGGGGCGCATCAACTGCATAGGTTATACAGCGCCCCTGTGGTATAGTAAATGTTATTGGGGCTTAGGGACGCATCAACTGCATAGGTTATACAGCGCCCCTGTGGTATAGTAAATGTTATTGGGGCTTAGGGACGCATCAACTGCATAGGTTATACAGCGCACATGTGGTATAGTAGTTATTATTGGGGATTAGGGGCGCATCAACTGCATAGGTTATACAGCGCACCTGTGGTATAGTAAATGTTATTGGGGCTTAGGGACGCATCAACTGCATAGGTTATACAGCGCACATGTGGTATAGTAGTTATTATTGGGGATTAGGGGCGCATCAACTGCATAGGTTATACAGCGCCCCCGTGGTATAGTAGGTGTTGTTGGGGCTTAGGGATGCATCAACTGCTATAGGTTGTACAGCGCCCCTGTGGTATAGTAGATGTTATTGGGGCTTACGGACGCATCAAATGCATAGGTTATACAGCGCCCCTGTGGTCTAGTAGATGTTATTGGGGCTTAGCGTCGCATCAAATGCATGGGTTATACAGCGTCCATGTGGTATAGTAGTTGTTATTGGGGCTTAGGGGCGTATGAAAAGCATAGGTTATACAGCGTCCATGCGGTATAGTAGTTGTTATTGGGGCTTAGGGCGTATGAAAAGCATAGGTTATACAGCGCCCATGTGGTATAGTAGTTGTTATGGGGGCTTAGGGCGTATGAAAAGCATAGGTTATACAGCGCCCATGTGGTATATTAGTTGTTATTGGGGCTTAGGGGCGTATGAACAGCATAGGTTATACAGCGCCCATGTGGCATAGTAGTTAGCATACCTGGACGGACGTGTGGGCAGCCGTTACAACACGGAGGGAGGCCATTTCAACAGATGCGAGACGCGAACAACGATGCATGCGATGGTAGCGACAGAGCGCTCGATAGTAAGACCGGTTCCTACCTTTGTCGTATCGCGTGCAGAACGCGCCCACCAATACATGCTATAAATACAGGATATTGGCTAGTAATGACTTCGTTTACGATCGATGGTGCTTTTTCCTGTTTTCTTTGCTCCTTCAGGGCATGTCATTTTTGGATGCATATCAAATGTGGGAAGTCCGAAAAAGGCGAACTGTTCCAAGATCAGGATAGGTCCTTCCTCAATAGACAAATCGGAATGACCAAGATTAGTCGCCCTTCGTGGCTGACAGGGGACGTAATACAATTGCTGGTGTCAAAGAAGCAGGCATAAAAAACTAAAATACTTCAACTCCGAGGCTAACTTGGGAGCATGTAGGATAGATGGAAATAAAGTTAGGTCTGTTGGTGCATCTAAAAGACTGGCTGAAATTAAATTAGCTAGTGACTGTTCGGCGGCAAATGCTAAAAGGTCATTTAGCCTCAACACCTTTCAATCTTTAAGAAGAAAAGACAGGTAATGTGGGGACACTGGAGGTAGATGGTGAAATGCTCGATGAGAATTGGGATATAGTAGACTTTTCAAGCAAACAATCCTCATCAGTTTTTACTAGAGAGAACTAAAGTGCATGTAAAAACACTGCAGGTTATACCATGGCAGGGGATATGCTAAGATCTTATAATAGCTACAGAAGCTGTAGAAAACCAGTTGCAGATAATAATGCCGAATACTGCAGTTGAACCTGATGACATATATGCTAGGATTTTAGTTGAGTGCGCTAAGCTTTAGCAGTTCCTACAGGTGATATTTTCAGGCGATCTTTGGTGTGTTCGTAAGTATCTGAAGATTGGGGTAATACAAATGCGACCGATTTTCCGATTCCGATTCCGAGGCTGCTCCGGAGCAAGTTTCAAGGAGGGTAATACAAAATATGTGTGAAATTACAGGCCAGTTAGCATAACTTCACTAGCTTGCGGTCGATACAAATTTGTCAAGAAGGATGTTCAGACTCATCTAGATAGACATAGCCTTTTAAAGGATACTCAATATGGATTTCGATCTGGGTGATCTTGTCTAACCAACCTTTTGGAATTCATGGGATGTGCAACTATGCACGTTGACAATAAAAGCAGGACAGATGTAGTGCGCTTAGATTTTAGCAAACATTTTGATAAATTGCCGTATAGGCATCTAACTCATCATCTTCATCACATTCCTGACAGCATGAGATGAAGCGCTGGATTTGGGGTCATCCTTGCTGATGTCTTAATAAAGTCCTAGTAAACATTACAAGTGGGGCGGGAGGCGAGGTTACGTGGGCGACTACTTTTGGTCTCAAGACGTAATGACGAGTGATGAATTTGCATGACTTACGTACAATGTTTTACCGTCTTTGCAGGTGACATGAGGAACATTTCATGGATCATGAAATATGGCGTCGAACTTCTACAATATCGCATAGTGCATCGCTACGTGAACATAATCCATCATTGGCACCATTCAAGAATGCCAATACCATAGTAATGATTGTCGGTGTCCAGGGTGCCGCTTCACGAAGCTAAGCACCTACACATCTGCGATTTACCGCGAATTTGCCTTCCAATCGCACTCTTCCAATTACACAGCTGATCAGATATATGAAGCTATGAACCTCGGTGACGGAATACGACTCCGTCAATTCGTAGAAACAAGCACGGAAACATAACATTTTGTATTCATGAAAAGCGCGATATACGAATTTAGACCCATTCGTCATGTAAGCTAACAGTAATACTTTCCGAGCGATGTAAATGTCATAGATTTTGACGAGAAGGGCATCAAGTCTCATCAGAAGGCACCTCACCAGTCCAGCCTGACATTTACCTTGAATCAAACTGCTTGATTTGTACACCAGCATCACCATCCGCGGACGAATGATAACAAATCTGGCCCGAACCGACTATTCAGGACCACCGGTCGTTTCGTATGTGAATGGGTTGAACCTTGGGTCTGTAAGAAGTTCTGGAGGCGAGGTTAGCGTGTTTTTATGCCACACATCTTGGATGCTGACTGAGGTGAGGACCACAGAAGGTCGCGGCCGGACCGCTCCAGGTGTTCGCGGTGCCGACGCCTGGCTCTGGCTGGGTCTTGAGGACTGCGATGTGAACGGCACGACAGGCATCCCTCCCACAAAGTGGCTTTAGCGTGAGCGGGGCTCATCGGATGTTCGTGGTGCCGACGTCCGGCTTTGGCTGGGTCTTCAGGACTGCCATGGGAACGGCACGACGGGCATCCCTCCCACAATGTGGCCTCAGCGTGAGCTGGCTCAGATTGAGGACAGGAATCCGGTGGCTCCGGCACGAAACGCCACGATGCCGCGCTGCTCGACACTCGCAAACGACAGCTTCGTGAAGACGAGCTGTCTGTGAGTAGGTCCCCGTCTCACAACCAGAAGGTTGTGGGTTCGAGTCCTACCTGTCGCTATCCTTCGCCCGAGACCAATCGGTGTGAGATTGGCGTAGCTATGTGACACAAGACAGTCGACGAGTCGTGAAACCAATAACGAATATGTGCGCTGAAACAACGCACAGGCGATTAAGGGTCACCGGTCACCACCCAGCCATATTCATCTCATCGTACAGAATACAGCTGCGTCACAACACAGCCATATTCATCTCATCGCACCGAGAACAGCTGCGTCACAGCTGCGTCACACGGGGTCACACGGGGTCACAACATGCCGGTCACACGTGCGCCATGTGGGTGGAAACGTGGAACGGGGCCAAACGACGTTGGAGTAGTGAAAACACAGAACGCTTCCCAAAGCGCACCGGCTGTGTTGTAGACCCGGGTGGAGTACGCCTTCCAAGGCGACCACCAAACCTCTCGCCAAATACTTCTCCTCTCGTCCACTGCCGGCCGGGAGGGTTGACGAACAGCGGCACAGAGTGGCAGAACTGTAAGAATCGCAAGTCGCTACTCCGATATTTAGATATCGATGACTAATCAGAAAGCCTCCCACCTCGTCTGTTCAGGACAGATCATTGGACTGGACACACCAAATGACCTTTTTTGTATGATTTGCTCTCCCTGACGTTGTTTCAGTCGGGCACAGGACCAAGGACACGGGCCTTTTTCTCAGCACGGACGGTGTCCGTCCGCAGATGTGGACTTTTCTCGAGATATCCCACCACAAGTGCGGATGGCACCTCATTAGTCCAGCCTGTCGGGACCATCACGGGTACCCAAACAACCATAGGCAAAACGTTAAACCAGCGTGCCTCGTGGGGGAAGGGTGCTTGCCCCCCTTATGCTTGCGTTAGACAGGTGGACACTAGCTGAGGATCGCGGCTGTTACAGGATTTCGTCACAGCGCTGGTATCGCGAATCGCGGGGTACCTGACACCAAATCAGAAGAAATGAACAAATCGGTTTCCTTATCTGCGACTTTCAACGGGCGTGTCGCAACAAGCCAGGGGTTCGACTGCCGGCCAGCAGATGGCACTGAGATAGCACCGAGCACGATCGCCAGATATTTGACTCTTTAGAAGGAGCGCCACACGAACAACAGTGTGAGCATACCCTTCCCCCCCCCGACCAATTTTACATGTCACAACAACCGTTTTCCGTAAAACAAACACAGACTTGTACTCTGTAGCCACCAGGACAGACGTCGCCCCCGTAGGCGGCGGGGCGTCCCTGGCCGCTTTGGCATGCAGCCGCACAAGTTGAAAGGTCGGATGCTGCACGAAGTTGCAATGGCCGATACACATCCCGATGGAAAAGTGCTCTGGAATAGCTTATTGGATCGAGTTTGTAATACACAAGCAGCCAAAGATTCCTGATGTTCCCCGCCCCGCAGATTAAAATTGAGTTACTGATCTGCTATATCATACAGTGGGTCGTATCCATCGGCAAACATCCGCTGTTCCAGTTCCCGAAGTTCAGTGAGTGCACGTTTACCGTGCAGTTCGCTGCGTTCATCACAGCAGCTACCATTCCTTAGTGTTGAGCACAGCAGTCACCACTCCGCAGTGTTGATCACAGCAGCTATGAATCCACAGTGTTGAGCACAACAGTCACTATTCCGATGATAAATCGGCATACATAAAAAAGAGAGTTTTTATAGTATGTATCACCTGGAAATTCTACCCTGCGGATAATAAATATCATTTCCCCCTGTAATCACTCGGCATCCGCTTGGCAACAGAGTGAACTACGGAGCCAAATCCACTTAATGCACTCTGAATTTTGCTTCACATTTGTTATACATCCAGTTATCCGTTTTGCTGAACTTTTGCACTCGGAACCCAGCAGTGCGATAAAAAAGGTCGATCCTGATATCCAGTACTGATTAACCCTCTAGTAGTCTGCTTTGCTTCACATATATTTCTACAACTTACAACTTACCACACCGATGCAACGCTTAGCTTATTACCCACTTCTTTACTATGTTTCATATCAAGATTGTATATTGCAAGCAGAACGCAGAAACCTCACCTCAGTAATAAATACGTCGAGTTGGCCCTTTGTAAAAAAAACAAGCTACGATCAAAACATCATAAAAGCATAGTACGGCGTTTTTGTCTTCGTATCAAGCTGTTTGAAAATCACATGCATGATTAGTCAAATTTAACTACTTAAAATGATGAATGTAAATGGAATGAAAACTGCAACAAAAATACGCTAAAAGGAACTTGCATCTTGATGCTTTTGATAGCTACAGCAGACATCTTTCAACAGCCTGCATACAAGTAACCAAAAACAATTGTCGACATCAACCGCAAAGTTACATCTTGAAGTATCCTCCTAATTCACTTCCATTACAAGAAAATGCTGTTCTTGGAGCTGAACCCAAAAAGCCCATCATCTTCGGCAAGCTGATCCGTGATCAGAAGACGTCAAGAATGTTAGGTATGAGTGCTCCTCTTGAGTTAGGTAGGTTGAGAGGGACGGGGTGATGTGGGCGAATTTCCTTGGATTTTTTTTTTTTGTGGCGGAGTGGGCCATATTTTCTAGAAAACTTATTGAACAGGAGGGGATTTGTAGTCATTTATGTTTACTACTCAGTTGTAGCTGTAGTTGTAAATAAGTGTGATTTTATTAAACAGTTCGCCTGAATACAAACTAGATGAGAAGTCAACAATAAAGTACATGTGCTATATGCATAGCAATAATTTGGCATGCAACTATTGTTATATGAGACATAAGTATATAACTACAACTGCAAACTTACTACTTTCACGAACATTTTGCTGCATACAACGGGCTACTGACTGTGCACCAGTGGACTGCAGTGGTTCTGCAGCTGGCGATGTTGCGGTGCGGCCGGACGACTCGACGATCCAGCGGCGGGACAACGGGCTACTGACTGCACCAGTGGACTGCAGTGGTTCTGCAGCTGGCGATGTTGCGGTGCGGCCGGACGACTCGATGATCCAGCGGCGGGACAACGGGCTACTGACTGCACCAGTGGACTGCAGTGGTTCTGCAGCTGGCGATGTTGCGGTGCGGCCGGACGACTCGATGATCCAGCGGCGGGACAACGGGCTACTGACTGCACCAGTGGACTGCAGTGGTTCTGCAGCTGGCGATGTTGCGGTGCGGCCGGACGACTCGATGATCCAGCGGCGGGACAACGGGCTACTGACTGCACCAGTGGACTGCAGTGGTTCTGCAGCTGGCGATGTTGCGGTGCGGCCGGACGACTCGATGATCCAGCGGCGGGACAACGGGCTACTGACTGCACCAGTGGACTGCAGTGGTTCTGCAGCTGGCGATGTTGCGGTGCGGTCGGACGACTCGATGATCCAGCGGCGGGACCGGCTGGAAACCCGTTCTGTTCTCTACTCTACCGATAAACCATTTACCCCACAGTGTTCACTGTCACGCTCCTGCACAATGTGGCGGCCGCCGGCGCAGGGTCGGAAAGGCACACTTGGACGGCAGGTGGGGATGATGCGCTCTCATGCACGGCCGTGAACCATCGTACATGGCCGTGCGGGAACTTGGCCATATTCACTTTCTCCACTGGGAGCGGTGGTGATATTCGCTTCGGACGTGATGCTTCACGCTTCTGCTTGGGTGTCATTGCCTCTTGAAGTGCACGACATAGCACCGCCTTGGGCCGACACGGAGACGGTTTAGGCCAGTTAACATCCAGTGTTCAAGTGTCCAGTAACGCTTTTATGGAAGGATCGCAACCACTACTTCACTGGCTTGTTTGAGCGAGTATTGGCAAACGTATCACATTGGTAGCAGCAGATCGACTTTCAGCCGGACTGGTGGGTGGCAGTAACTTGGTAGCATGATGCAATTATTGGAGCTTAGGGAGCACTAGGCTGGTGGCACCCAGGGGCAGCAGAACGTATGGGCCGCTGCATCCTCCTCCCCCCCCCCCCCAATTTGCACCAGCAAGGGGGCGTCGTACCTCCTTGTTGAGCTCACTAAAACTGCTTACTATCCCATGATACCATGTTTCTTTTTTTAATCTTGAGAGCTAAGCGCTGCATCCTGACAGGTTATTTAGGTACGGCTAAAACACATGTTCATAATTTGTATGGTCATTTATTCCGTACTTCTTATGATTCAAAGGAAATTATTGTCCGAGTGCACAGCACGCTATTCTCGGCATTACCACTAAAATTCGCGAAAAATGCTCTTATTTCCAGTATTTGAAGCTGCAGCTACGGTTACTTCATACGGGTAACTTGAGCCTAGTGGCGGATTCAGCGGAGCGTGTGATGGCGTGCACACTGAGAACGAAAATTGTTCGAACCATCAAAAGAATGTAATAATGTTGTCATTAAATTCGCGAATCCTGACACAACTTTCATCTTTGGCATCTTTTGATATCGTCGTCTCCCGTTTCATAAAACATGCCCTGGTATCCAGAGGGGGTGGGGGTATTTCCACTCAGGTGGGGGGTATATCCACTCAGGGTATTTTCCCTAGAACGGTGCTATTCCAGGCACAGTCCACTGTAGCCTCTTCTCTTCCTCCATTTTGAGCCAATGCCACCTCGCTGGAAAATCTTAGCCTCCTGGTGAGGTCTGAGTTCTTCCCATTTATTTGTTTTAATTATGGGCGCTCCCCCAGGAAGTTGGTGGCAGGTCTACCAGACGAATGTTCTGCTGCATTGAAATTCCTTGGCCTGTCCTTTCTTCTGCCAGATAATTCATAAGTATTTCTTGGCTAGCATGCGCTTTAGAGTCCTACAGGCTTGGCCCTGGAGTCATAACTGGAACATAGTGACTTTTTCGTGAATGATAAATTAGACAGGCATTTTCTCCATCTGAACCAGAGAATTGCCTGGAGGCAATGATCTGACAATGTGTGTCAAGTATGACACACGGTATGCCCGTTTTGCGTTATCCAGCTGCACCAATGGCCATTCTAGCCATCCTGAGTTAGTTATTGCACTATGCTGCGAAGTGCTCTGCATTCTCATGAAGAGCGCATGCCTGGCCCAGGAGGGTGCCTGGTCAGAAAGCGCCAGGAGGGTGCCGAAATTTGCACTAGGGGTGCTATCTGGTTGGTGATTTCAGTTTTAGGGCGCATCGACCAGGTTTGGTCATTTAGCGCCCAAAACTAATAGCTTGCTACCGGTTAATTATAATCAAGCCTTCCTCTGAAGTAATAAATATACACAACCGCCCAAGTCGCATCCTTCAGCACACATGCACGATATAAAAAAAACTTGCTACAGTGACGGACAGATGACACGGAGCCTGATGTCGGAGATATATTCAAATAATTTGGCCGTCTGAATAAAACGCGAATCGTCACCTAGAATGTCAGAAAGCGTAAGCGCGTCGTCTGCTTCCGCTCGTCGCCCAAAATGCCGTCTTCGTTGCACTCGAAAGCGAGGACATGACAACAGAGCATGACACACTGTAAGAGGCACATCACAATAGTCACAGATCGGCCTCGATTCGTTCATTACCAAGTAACGATGGGTGGCGTACGTGTACCCTATCCTCAGCCTAGCAAGAACTACTTCTTCCCACCGGGATTTCCTCACTGATGATTCCCATAACACTAGACGGTTTTTCAGTGCCATTCAAGCTCAAAGAATGCGTTGATGGTCTGATTGAGATTTGTAGCAGGAAGGAGAAGTGCACGGGTAGAAGGCCTACCGGCTGCCCTCTTTGCCGCCGCATCAGCCATGTCGTTTCCGGTAATGCCCACATGGCTGGGGACCCAGCACAGCGTGACGCATTTCCAGACTGGCTGACGGTGTTAAGACGGATTGCGATTTCCTGTAAAAGTGGGTCACGAGGATAAAAGGACAAGAAAAGCAGTCTGAGCCAGAAGACTGCTTCACGAATCTGAGACGATAACGTGAGTGCTCTCATGCCACACTTCAATAAAGCACAGTGATTTTTGGATCGCTATCAATTCCGCGGTGTACACGGATGCGTGTGCGGGCAGTGCAAACGTCCTTGTGCTGGAGCCACTCACGAAACACCACCCCACGCCACTTTCTGTCTTTTAACCGTCGGTGTCAGTAAAAACACATCCACGATAAGCTTCCAGGTGTTCCAGGGCTTTCATGCGAAACAGTTCTGGTATAACCTTTGCTTTGCGAGTGTTCGCCAAGTCAATGTCAATCATAGGTGGAGTCAGCTCCCCAAGGCGGAGTACGGGTGCTATCTGAAACGGCGCCTATAACTTCAGCAGAGGCATTACTTGGTCCAAGGAAGCATCTGACTGCGAAGAGAGCACCGGCTTGTGCAGGAGGGCGCCTGCATTATCAAAGCACCCAACTGCCCAGAAAGACGTCTTTCTTGTCGAGAGGAGCATATGTAGCCAATAGTGTTCCGCATATTATAAACAGCGGCCCAGGAGTGTGCCTACATTCTCAAGTCACACAGCTGTCCAGACAAAAATATGTATTGGCGAGATAGGCGCCTGACCGTCACGGACAGGTATCTTTGTCTTCTGTCTTCCATACTACTTTACAGATTTTAGCTGGGTGATAAACTCGACCCATTAGGTGGCCAGCTGGTTCGACTGAAAGGACACTTGCCACCCAGCTAACACACTACCCGAGATCCTGCTCTCCTTTGGCCATGGTATAGTTCATGTCCTGGACCAATAGTGCGCCTATTGCCGAAGGCGATATGTTGTCCGGGACATGGACGTCGATAACGCGCCGAAGGCCAGTTTATCGTCCTGTGGTGAGCTAAGTACCCCTCTCGTCAAGGCTGGAGTTCCTCTCAATATTGATGTTCATGTGATTTACTCAATCGGCGCCCTTTGAACTAATCTGGCACACCTCCCATGCGGGGCCGGTGCGTTTCGTTTTCTCTAAGCCTCCTTGTTGTATTTTTTGCATTATGCCACTGGATTATTCATTGAATCGACGTGTAGAAAAAACTGGTGTTAGTATTGTGTTGAAGAAAAAAGAGACGGAGGGAAGGACAGAGGTTATCTCAGCCATTGTCTCTCCGATACGGAAAAGAGGGAATCCAGCACACCTATTGGCACTTGCCTCCATCCGCGAGTAGCAGCAGGAGACTCATGCATCCAAAATTATTTGTTGAAGCCAATGTTCCCCCAAATCATCGAAACACGGGAGGAGCTCGGCATAGGCTATGGCGCATCCTTTGCCGACCCTATGGTGTGAATAATTGAACATATCGTGTCAGGACACTGATCTATGACATAAAAAGAGGGAACATTACGGACAATTTTTTTCTCCATCGAATTGCGAGTTATCAGCAACTAATCAAACTTACTGCCCCAAAACATCAATAATAGATGTGGTAGGGTGATACACAACTGAAATAGCCGTCACTGATCTCTCCAAGGTTTTCCTAGATCAATGGCCCAACTTGACGCCACATTATATGGTTCAAGTGCATCCTAGGACTGAACTAGGCGCCTATCCCTGGGCACTACAAAATAGCGGCTCCAGGTACTATTAATGAAATGTCTAAAATTATGTCAACAAGTTAACTTCACCTAGCCCCTTACCTATCAGTCGGATTATAACAAATCACACATGACTATTGTCCCGTGATATTGGGAAACACTGGTGAACACATCTACCGCGCATCTGCTACCGCTGCTACACAGGTGATGAGAGAACATAAATTGGAACATTTGTTTGGGAAAAACCTTTGAAGTGATTTTAGAGGACACCACTGACCTAAAAAAGTAGACATCTGGCATTAATCGTGAATTGATAAAACGCTGGGCATAAAACGCTGGCTGTCGTCGCATGTGGCTCGCTTTCTTAACTTGGAAATGTTCCAGAGCAACACCATCCTGTTCTCGCGAACGTGGCGAAGTGTCGTTCACGGGCGAACGTGGCGAGATGTAACCAGCGCAGGACTTCGGCATCTTGCCCATCTTGCCACTTTCGGTGGCACAGCGAGTGGCAATCTTCTGAGATTTTCACAAACTGCACGTAAACGGAGGGGACCTATCGGACCCAAATTATGCGAATACCTGCGGGCATTCATTGCGAAACCTTTCGTGTAAAGCTTGTTATTATCAGGTCAGGTTACTGAAATGTGACGATTCTTCGGGAACCTGTTCGGGCGGATTTCGGCAGACTTCACACCTTTCAAGTTTTCATCCAAATAGATTGCAAACTTTCCATGATACCCTTATCAGATAAGCATCATCGTGTTTTTTCATTAAACTTAAAATCCATTGAATGGGTGGTACGAGCCAATAGCAACAACGTGCTCCTGTGCAGATCAGGTCAAGTCACAGAGGGTCAATATGTGGTTTTGGTTTCTGGGTCCCAAACGCACTATGCTGAGCCCTAGAGGCTAACAATGGACACTGAATTCGAATTCAGCACCAAAAGTTACCCCATGAAATAGTTTGGATCACCTTTGGTGAACTGCTCTTTGAACTGTACTGACCAGACCAACACAGGCACATGTGGAAAGTGTGTCAAGGCTGGTTCTAGGGCACATGTGTGTGTGTGTGTGTGTGTGTGCTGATTTCGAATTAGGCGGCTATGTTTATCCCAAATGGTCGAAAATTGCTTTCGCCCCCAAAGTCCTAAACCCCATGTTGACCTTGCGTTGCTTGCTTTGCTATGCTATAGCACACCGTAGGATCATGCGACCCCTCAATAGTCTTCCACTGAATGTTGCACACGGTAATGTGCATTTCATAAGCGTATTATGCATTGCTCGCCATCTATTTTGGTCAGAACTTGAAAAAGTGCGAATTCTGCGGAAATCCGCAGGAACGTATTCACGAACTGTTCACGACCTCAGAACATGTTCTCGGATCAGTGACCTGACCTGACCTGGCAACAAGATTAATGTCAAAAGTTATGCAATGAATGTCCATAGGTCTGTACAGTGTTCAATTGCATATTTAAATTAAATTTATCCAGCCAGTTCTGCAATATACTGCATGAAAAAACGCGAACTTACATACGGCACCACACTAGCGGGGCCAAAATGCTCGGTGTAAACTTGCAAATTTCCTTAAAAACGGCTATAACTAGAAGAACGCTACAATAGTTAGAAACAGAAAATTGCATCTAAAAACCCCGCAATCAGAAGCGCAGCCGAGGGGAACGCCCCTCCCACGTACACAAACAATTACACTAGATGAACACAATTTTGGGATTTTTTCCTCGCCATACCAGACGTTCTCGGCGCGCCTCCGTCCCATTTTTTCCAATCCAAAATCCGCGGCATCGCTCTGAAATCGGGTTCACAATTCCCAACTGACCATGCGTTCGCAAAAAAAATAGTCGCCAGAGTATCAAGACATTGTCGCCAATGGCCAGCTACTACGTTACCGATCAATATATGTCTCAGTATAGCACGTCACCCCCCCCCCCCCTTTCCCGTAATACGTTCCGCCGCCCATGGTGGCATCTAATGCATTGCAAAGCAGCTGCTGCCATTCTGCAGTAGACAGGTCACATGCCAGAATACCCCGGGCTGCCTGCCGCCATGCTGCAGTAAGTAGGTAACATGCCAGACTACCCCGAGCTGCAACCGAGGATCTTGCTCATTTTGAACGGAAGCTTGAGCACAGGAATAGAAGAGAGATCGGATTAAGGCGATGTGAGACTAATTCCTTCCCATATAATGACTAAATACCAGAAGCTTATTACGACTGTCCTTAGTTACATAGATGTGAATGGAATCGTTTTGCCCTATAAGTATCTGACAAGCGAAGCTTTCATAAATTTGATAGTTGTTAAACAAGTAACGCAAGTTCATGCTTCCGAAGAAATGCGTGGAATGCCATTGTCTTTTCTTGGCTGCCATTACTCCTGTGATTTAAATTAAGGAATGCATAGCAAGGTTGTGTCGCATTATGGCACAATTAATGTAACTGCAGATTCACTCGATGCTCATTTCATACCGCTCTAGATTCACTACCGTACAGGCCTGAACACAATGGAGTAACTGCCGGTGACTGCGGCACTGCAATAGCCAGTATCACCGGTAACATCAGCACTACATTAGCCAGTATCACCGGTTCTATTAGCACTGCCATAGCCAGTATCGCTAACGACACCAGCACCGTGCGGACCAGTGCCACCATCGGCATCAGAGCAGCACGAACTCCATCTGTCACGAGGCGCACCCCCACGGCGGGATGACGACGTCACGTCAGCGCCGACCCAGCACGGCCCCGACACGAGGCCGTCCCGTCACGGGGCGCACCTCCACGCTCGTCTGCGGACGAAGTGGTGGTGGTGGTGGTGGTGGATTGGGGTTTAGGGGCGCGTCGACATCCAGGGTCATTTTGCGCCCATAACTATTGTGATCAATATACGGTGCTACTATAATAGCTTGTTTTTAATATTCACGGATGGCGGTATATCACCTCAAGGCCGGCTTGTCGAAGGAAGGTAAAAATATTCCCAGACGCGACGACATCAGAGTCGTTCCCGATTAGCACATGTAAAGAAGCGTCAGCACTCAGCTGTCCTAATATCTGACGTCGTAGAGGTTCTAACAGTACACAGCCTACTAAAACATGGTACACGGTAAGCGGGTTAGAGCAGCGCGGACATAAAGGTCGATCATCACCGGTCAGCATGTAACTGTGTGTTGCGAAGGTATGACCGATTCTCAATCGGCAGAGTATCACTTCTTCCCGTCGTTTGGTTCGATGCGAGGATCGCCACTTTCCTAATATCGGTTTTAAAACCTTGAGCTTACTACACTTTGAGTTCCAGTTTCTTTGCCATTCGGACTGTATATTTGACAATATAGTAGGGTATAGGTCCCTTGGAGGGAGCCGTAGATGGACCACACGGCCATTGCTGATGGCGTGTTTGGCGGTTATGTCAGCAGCTTCATTTCCCGCGAGTCCGACATGGCTGGGAATCCAGCAGAACACGATATTTCTGTCGATGTCATGTAGGGATTTCACGATTTTGAGAATCCTCCGAACAAGTCGGTTATCCTGGTTAAAGGTTTTCAATGCCAGGAGACTGCTCAAAGAGTCTGTGAAAATCACGTGCTTTATGGACCGCTCTTCCTGTATAAAATGGAGGGCTTGCAGAATGGCATACAATTCGGCAGTAAAAATCGATGTTTGTGTCGGTAAACAAAAAGATCGAACACTGTGTCGACTGACGTAAGCACATCCAACACCAGAGACTGACTTTGAGCCGTCTGTGTAAATCCGCGAAAATTCGTGATATTGATGTATTTTTTCCAATGCCAATATGCGGAGTTCCTCCGGGTTTGTATTTCCTTTCTTTGTGCGAGACAAAGTCACGTCAGTTTGTACTGGGACAACGTGCCAAGGGGGAGTACTCGGCATAATAACACGTGCTACACAACGTGGCCTGATATTACAGTCACGAAGGATCGAAGCCATACGAGTGGAAAACGGTAATCCACGCTGATGAGCCCTGTGACGTGCTCTTGATGTCCCTGAGAATATCCACTGATAGGCTGGATGTTTCCGGTTTTGAGCAACATTGCATGCGTATCTCGCGCCCAATAACTTACGGCGTAGCGCAAGAGGTGGCTCGTCTACTTCTGCCATTACACTTTCAGCCGGTGAAGTGCGAAAGGCTCCAGTAGCGATGCGAAGAGCTGCATTGTGGATGACATCAAGACAACGCTTGGTTGTGGAACACGCTCCGTCATAAATAAAGCATCCATAGTCAATTTTAGAACGCACCAGAGATCGATACATAAGAAGTAAGACATGTCTGTCTGCGCCATACGAACATCTGGAGACAGTTCTCATCACTTGCAGTCTCTTTGCGCATTTCTGCGCAAGATCGTTGATGTGGGTTCTGTATGTCAGTCGACGGTCAATCCACACACCTAAAAACTTTGCAGCTGGTTTGAAAGGAATGCGGTTCCCGTTCATCATAATCACCGGATCGGTGCAAGAATGTTTGCGGCAAAAGTGAACAGCACTGGTTTTCGATGTCGACATGGCGAAGCCCGTTCTGTCACACCAATCCTGCACCTTCCGGACAGCCAGTTGAAGTTGTCTCTCTACCGAGTGTACAGTACGCGAAGAACACCAAATGGTAAAATCATCTACGAATAGTGCTTTTCCTATTGAAGTTGGCAGTGAGGAGCCCAAGTCGTTGATGGCAATAGCGAACAATGCGACACTCAGCACACTTCCCTGCGGAGCTCCGTCAACTTGTTGGAATGTGCCAGAGAGGAGACCTCCTACTCTGACACGAAAAGTTCTTGCAGCTAAAAAATTTGTCCAGAAAAACCCCATGGAGCCTCTGATACCCATGAGGTGCAACTTCATGAAAATACCGTGTCGCCATGCAGTATCATATGCTCCGTCAATATCGAAAAATATCGCAGCTGTGTGGCACTTCTTCCTAAAACCAGAGCGCACAACAGAGTCCAGTGTTAAAACGTGGTCAAACGTGCTGCGATGTTTTCGGAAACCACTCTGTATCATGGAGAGGAGATTGTTACGTTCTAAAAACCACATTAGTCGGACATTCACCATTTTTTCAAATAACTTACATAAGGAGCAAGTGAGCGAGATTGGGCGGTAATGCAGTGGGTCCATACCGGTTTTATTTGGCTTGCGTATAGGCACTATAATTGCTTTCCGCCAGGAAGATGGAAATGTGCCTGTTGTCCATATTTCATTCAATGCATTCAGGAAAGTTTCTAAGGCTGTTGCTGGTAGACGTTTAATAATATCATTATGCAATGTATCCGGACCCTCTGCCACGCTCTTCAGAGTGCTGATCGCTGCAGTCAGTTCAGAAATAGAAAATGGAATGTTGTATTCGAGGAGGTCGGTGGTTGAAAAATCAAGGGGGCGTGCTTCGCATCGAGCCTTGTAGGTCGAGAAGCGCACGCTAATACTATTTTTGGAGCGTGCTGATAAAGCTCGTCCAATCTCTTCCGCTACTTTTTCCGGGTCAATGATATCTCGACCGGCCATGTGCAGGGTGGGAAGTGGAAGTGGTGTGTACCTTCCGGAAAAGCGCTTAATGCAGGACCATAGAGATGACAATGATGTGGATCGATTAAACGTGTTGACGTAAGCTTTCCATGAATCTCGTTTCGCTTCAGCGATAGTACGCCTAGCGAATGCCCGTGCTTTGCGGAAAGCTATTAAATTTGGCGTACAACTATTTCTATTAAAGGTACGAAAAGCCCTCTTCCTATCACGCAACGCCTCTCGGCATTTTTCCGACCACCACGGGACGGGTACGCGAACTGAAGTTCCTGATGAACGAGGGATGTGCCGCTGGGCGCTCTGCACAGTTGCTGTCGTGAATGTCTCCACGGAGACAACAGGTTCATCGGAGTAGTCTCTGAGACTATTCTCAAGACTTGCTTGGAACGCAACCCAATCGGCTCGGTTAAATATACACTTGGAAGGTCGTCGGCTTACAGAGGCACGGTTTATAAAACAAGACCATACAGGGAAATGGTCGCTGTTATATGGATCATCGTCTACGGACCATTCTAAAAAGGGTGCTATTTCTGGACTGCAGAGGGTAAGATCCAGCACGGAAGTCTGCCCCGATGGCAATGCAAAATGGGTTGGCTTTCCTGTGTTAAGGACACAGAGTGGGAAATCTCGTGTGAAACATTCCGTTGCACGTCCATGGCTCGTCGTGGTGGTTGAGCCCCAAAGAGGGTGGTGAGCGTTAAAATCCCCGCACACCATTACCGGTGGAGTGAGCTGCCCCACCATCTGGGACAGCTCAGTAAGTGGGAACATCTCACCGGGCGGCAGATATACGCTGCATATGGTAACGGCCTGGCGATTTATTATCATGCGAGCAGAGACACACTGAATATTTGAAGATGTAGGTATTTCCTGAAAGGGAATCGAGTTGTCCACAGCAATAAGCACTCCGCCATGCGCCACGGTGCGAGGAGTAACATCCCTACGTAACACATAATAGTTCCTCAGGTGGAAATGTGCATCAGGAGAAAGCTTAGTCTCTTGGAGACAAACTACTAATGGTACTCGTAGGTGCAAAATGGTTTGGATGTCGTTGAGGCTGGTTCTCAACCCTCTATAGTTCCATTGGAGAATAAAACTCATACGTCAAATATATAAAGGTACGGGGAAACCAGGCCAGGTTAGGTTTCCCTGTTCCTGGAATATAAAAACGTACCATATTATGAAGATGAAAAAGGCGTCCTCTCACCCGGTGACCTCTGGCAGGACCTCGGACCTCCCCTGCCTGGCGGCGATGGCGTCCATGGGGGTGGCCGCTTGCGTCCGGTGCCGGGGAATTGGGGTCTCCCATTCTCTCACCCCCGCGGGGTGGTATGGGAGGTGGGCCCATCACGCTACCCGTCTCTGCCGTTAACGTGCGGCTGGCATGGAAAGATGGTGATGGTGGGGGTGTCGCCTTGGTTGACTGTCCGACTCGTGCGCTCGGCGAGGAGTCTCTGGACCCAGACCGAGCTGCCCGGCCAGACGCACCCATGTCGGGAGCTTTCGGATGGGCCTGAATAGTAGGCCTTGGTCGAGTCGCCGAGGGTGCCATTACTGGAGCTCGGCAGGGGGTCGTACCGGACTCTCTCGTGGTGACTGGTGGGGTTGGGGGAACAGGAGTGGCTTTGGGAGGATCAGGGATGAGCTGGGTGGGTTGTTGTTTGGGTCTGGTGGATGTTGAAGGCGAGGACTGTTGGGCATTGGTGGAAGGAAGGAATGAAGATGCCGAAGCCGATGACTTGCTGGGGCGTTTCCTTCGCTGTGCCCCTTGCCACTTTTCACCCTCCCGTTCGATGGGTAAGGCATCGGCGATGGATGGAACATCGGCGGTGTGCGAGGGAACATTGAGCGGCGCCGACGTCTCCGCTACGGTGGTGGAAACGTGCTCTTTCTGTGGTGGTCCGAATATTTCGGACGTCGGTGATGAGATGTCATCTGTTCCCAGAGGGTGAGATATGGGCGTCCGTTTTGTCGGCGTAGGGACAGGTACACCGAAGTTTCGAAGAAGAATGCTTAGTTGCTCTATGAGTTCACTTGCGTTTTTGATTTCAGCGTTCTGTGGAGGCAGTGTGGAGTTTTTTACTTTCGCTGCATACGAAATTATGGGGTGAGACATTTCATAGACTTCCCTAGCCTCTCGAAACGTGATTTTCTGGGTGTGCTTTATGGATATTATCTCTTTTTCCTTCATGTAGCTTGGACAGGTTCGATCAAATGAAGCATGGGGATTTTGTCCCTTGCCGCAGTTCGTGCAGAATGTCATATCGGAGTTGCAAGATTCACTGATGTGGTCGTAGGAAGCACACCTACCACACACAGGGCGATTTCGGCAATACTGGTTGGTATGTCCGAATCTCTGACATTTGAAACATCTCATTGGGTTTGGGAGAAAAGTGCGTACCTTAACACGAATGTAGCCTACGTGAATTTCAGTGGGATGATCTGTAGTATTGAATGTTAAGATGACATTGTTAGTTGGGATCATGTCTGCACCTCGCCTCACCTTCATCTTCCTTGCCCCGGTCACACCAAATTCGGACAGTCCATCTACGATCTCTTCCTCCGGCACATCTCTCAAGTCGAAGCAGTTGATCACACCCCGTGAGGTATTCTTTGTTTTATGTGGTTCTATGCTAATTGATACGGTCTCGTCGACTTTCCCGCCATCTTTCCGAACACTGTATGTAAACTCGGATACCAGCAATGCACTTTCCGCCTCTCCTGACAATGCGAATTCCACCTCCAAGGAACCGTCCCTCAACTTTTCACAGCGCAAAATCTTACCAAATCGGTCACACCCGTCGCGTCGCTGGAAGGGCGACAACGAGGCGAGGGACTTCGTTTGTCCTCTAAAAATGAGAATACGTGGCACAGAAGAATCATTGGTCTGGTCCTCACGAGAGGAACCAGGGGTGTTTTTTGGTGTAGTAGTTGCCATGAAGTGTGTTTGTTTTCAACTCCTCGGGCGCCCCACCACACAGGGGCCCAACGGGGGGACGCCTGGGTCCCGCGGACGGGAGGACGCCAGGCGCCCGAGGAGCTATACGGGGCAGGCGGCGCCTTCGCCCGGCCGGGAGAGAGAGACTCACCACCCCGACCGGGATCCAGCGCCGCCCACCACTTGACCCCTGCCGGCCAGGCCGGCAGGCACTGGGCCAGGGCCCAGACCTTCGGCCTGAGGCGACATGTCGCTTGGCCCGTATGGGGCCCTACGGACTCGCCCGCTCCTCCGGGATATTAGGACCAAAGAGGCGTGTTGGTCCCCCGTCACAACTAACACCGTGCGACGGGGAACCTCAACCTCCAGGACTCCGTCAACCCCGGGGGACGGGCCGAGGGGACGCGACAACCCGATAAAACTGAGCTGGTGGGCAGGACCGGGGAAGTTGTCCTACCTGCTCATTGTAGGGAGAGTTGGTGTTGCAGGGCCAGGTGAAGGACATGGACGTTGAGATGAGATGGGCATTGGAATGGGAGCGTATGGATGGAAGGACGAGTAAGGCTGTGGTAACCCGAGAGAGCGCCATTTCTCTAGCCGGCCGAGCAACGAGGCTGGCCCCACTGCGGGGGAGCAAGCCACGAGGGCGCTCGTGACGCTCCGGGGCCACTCAGAACACGGTAGGGTGCCGCCGTCACGCCAGCGTCGACCCGAACACGAGGCCGACCCGTCACGGCACGGCGTCGTAGCTGCGCGACGGTACCCGTGAGTCGGTCCGTGACTGTGCGCAGCGTCTGGCGCCGTGCCATCCACTGTCGCCCTGACCGCCCGGCTGCCACACGGTGGCGTGTGCTGGTACGGCCAGTGTTTACCGCCCGGCTGCCACACGGTGGCGTGTGCTGGTACGGCCAGTGTTCACCGCCCGGCTGCCACACGGTGGCGTGTGCTGGTACGGCCAGTGTTCACCGCCCGTCTGCCACACGGTGGCGTGTGCTGGTACGGCCAGTGTTCACCGCCCGGCTGCCACACGGTGGCGTGTGCTGAGTGTCACCGCCCGTCTGCCACACGGTGGCGTGTGCTGGTACGGCCAGTGTTCACCGCCCGGCTGCCACACGGTGGCGTGTGCTGGTACGGCCAGTGTACACCGCCCGGCTGCCACACGGTGGCGTGTGCTGGTACGGCCAGTGTACACCGCCCGGCTGCCACGTGGGTGTCGGAGAATCGTTGGAAACGGATTTGGTAGAATGGCTTTATTCCAGATGTTTCACCCAGAAGATCACGCTCGCCGAAAAACTATCCTTTTATTTTTACTTACAAATTGCCTGATGCCGCTTCACGATGAACTAATCACAACTTAGTGTTCTTTGATAACAGTCACCAAGGTCATGGGTACACATTCACTAATGGCTTCCACTAATAGCTAGTTTCCAGCGACAAGAAGTCTGCACATTGATGAGTAGTTGTGGATAAAAACTGAACCTCCATCTAAAAATGGCTGCATTCGCCATTGAGCCCCTATGCATGCCGATGCAGGTGTACAATGAACCTCTGACACACAGCCTCAGCAGGGCTGTGGTGCGACCATTGAGCCCACATGCACGCCGATGCAGGTGTACAATGAACCTCTGACACACAGCCTCAGCAGGGCTGTGGTGCGGCCATTGAGCCCACATGCACGCCGATGCAGGTGTACAATGAACCTCTGACACACAGCCTCAGCAGGGCTGTGGTGCGGCCATTGAGCCCATGTGCACGCCGATGCAGGTGTACCTCTGGCTGGCACGCTGCCTCAGCAGGGACCGTGCACAGTGAATGGCGCAGGTGTCATGCATTGCCCACCGAAGGCCACGGAAGCGTGTCATCACTGAATCTGATTAAGGCCCAGACGGGCCACAACCCAGCCCCAGTCTACGAAAATGCCAGCAAATGCGTGCGCAATCACTGTGTGAAATCTGGCAGTGACGGTCGGTAAATCCGCGACACGATGGCGCGGTATTGCGCAACACAGCGCCTTGTCGCTGCACATTGCACATGGCGCGTCACTGCCCCAGGGGTGTCGCACGCCCTGCCGCCGCGTCACCGCCTGTCGCCGGACGTGCGGTGTCGCAGCGCGACACCACCGCACTGAAGTCCCGACTGACAAACTACCTCCACCTCTGCCGCGCACAGTCCCTCAGACCAGCAGGCTGTATGATCAACATGGTCGATGAGCCCTAAAGCCCAAATAGCTAACTCAGACCAGCGGGTGGTGGTCACCGCAGGTCCCATCCCTCAGATCAGCTGATGGTTGTCACCACAGGTCCCTCAGACTGGCTGGTGATGGTCACCACATGTCCCATCCCTGAGATCAGCTGATGGCTGTCACCACAGGTCCCGTTCCTACGACCAGCCGATGGTTGTGCTGTTGTTGTTGGGGTCTTGGGGCGCACCAACTGCATCGGTTGTGCAGCGCCCATAATTACGCCACTCGAGTCGGGTAGAAACGTATCAAGGTCAAGTAAGGGGCAATAACGAGCATCACAGCATACTGTGACATTTCATGAGCAGGTTATTTTGTGAGGACAATAATTGGCATCCATAAGCTACACTTGTCGGAAGTTCACTATGTCGAAACCAACCATAGAAAGGGACGGGAAAAGTTCAGGAACATAGAGCAAACCATCGCCCAGCAGCTCCATCAGGGCGTACGACGAGGTTTCAATGAAGCAGCGACGTTCTGTTTCGAAATGGTTACATGCGATGATAATGTGGGCAACAGACCGGTTATCGTCACAATGGGAACACGCTGGACTGCCATGCACCCAAGCGAGGTTTTAAAGCTTTCAGTTTGTTGGCCAGGATAACATCCCAGAAAGGCTGCAACATGTTGTGGAGATAGACAAGTACACTATGGTAAAAGTATCTAGCAGCGAGTAGCGAACTACGCGCGCACGATGCATTCGTAGAACGCTTAGCTGTTTCGTCAGCAAGCTCTTTACCCACAATTCCCACGTGGCTTCGGATCCAGCACAATACAACACCTTTCTTCTCTTGAGCAAGGGATAAAATGAGCAGAAAAATGCTTTGTACAATTGGGTTAGGCGGGTAAAATATATTCAGTGCAACAAACCTGTCGAGGCCTGATAAGATAAGGTGTAAATCATCGTCTCCCACTTGAAGAAAAGAAAGGGCCTTGGCAACTGCCACAAGTTCTGCTGCAAAAAATGAACGCAGTTGGTGGAAACGTAAAACACCGAACAGGGCTACCACATACAAAGACGCTACCGGTGCCAGCATCCTTTTAGAACCATCGGTGTATGTGACCGTGTATATTATGTACGACTGTATGGTTGCTTTGGCTCGTACTCCCGCAGATCTGACAATATGACCAAATACCAGCGGGCCGAAAGGTATGGCTAAAAAAAATACTGCGAAATGCGGGGTGGGGCAAACCCAAACCTTTGAAACTGGACCGAGTTTGAAACTTCTCAACTTCATCAATCGTAGGATAAAGGTGACGTTATATCATCATCAATGCAACCTTAGTTTCTTCAGATGCCAGGTTCTGCTTCATCCACGGATGTTTCATCCTCATCCTTCGAACCACACATTCCCGCATAACGAATCGCATGGGTTTCTGCACCGACATCTTTCGGGACTTCCAGAGGCAGCGGGAGACACGGCGTACAGGCCGCTTTGCCGCACGTGACATCGTCGACACACTTGGCACGCCACGTAAAATGTGTATCCAGTGCCGCCGGCGGCCAGTCGGCGTGCGCCACGTGTTCGGCGATATGCATCAGGGTCACGGTTGTACACGGCGCAGCCTTCAGTCAGGTGTCGTGGCTGAGGCCCGGCTCTGTCGCCGGACCCGTCAGCCGGATCCGCCGGCGCAGTCGACGCGCCGTGTCCACGTCACGCTCTGACACAATCCCTCGACCTCAGGCGTGCGACCGGGCCGCGAGGCAGGATGGAGGCGCCCTCTCACTTCCCAGATCACTTTGCTCACTCGCTTTGGTAAGCGACCGGAAACTTACGCACGAAAAACCTTTCGACTCCTTCCCCAGTCAAACTGCGACCGCGACCGCAACCCCAGACACCTTGCTCCCCAGCTGGCCACGAGTATGACCTTGTTGCCCTGCTGACCCTACTGACATTGAGTATGACTGCTGACCCCCCCCCCCTACACACACACACACACACGTAACACTTACCTAAATGTGTTCAACACCCGCCGTCGGGATCCGAGTCAGCCACACCATGGGCTCTTCTCTTCTCTTCACACCGTGCAGTCAGATGTGTCAGCCCTGGCTTGACCTGACCTTCCCCTAGTATGCTTGTGATATATCTCTAATGTCATATGGTTGCGAGGAGGCCAAAATCCCACACAGTTGACAAACTTTGCATACAAGAAAGTTTTCGAACACAAGACACAGTCGCGAACCTAGGCGAACCGAGCAGATGACCCACTGGGCCATCTGCTGCGCGAACCTAGGCGACCCGTACCCTATCGCACCAAACCCCAAGTGTGACGCAACAATGCGAATGCGACTCGCACAGCCTGATCCGCCAGAGCACGAACGTGACGCGCATTTCCGTGCCGGCAGGTAGCGGCTGTGCCGACATGTCGCTCTTCAACTACCTGCTCTACTACTACCTGATCCAGGCGCAGAACGCGCACCAGAAGCACGCACAGGCCGACCAGATGGCGGCGGCGCTGCTGAAGCTGAAGCGGCGGCGCGGCACCGACCCGCTGCCGACGCTCATCAGCACGCTGGCCGGCCAGTCGGCGCTGCTCGCCATGCTGCAGAACGTGGCGCAAAACAACCCCAACCAGCTGCTGCAGCTGCTCACCAGCATACGCAGCGGCGGCCAGCCGCGACCGCTGCCGCAGCCGCAGGCGCAGTACGCCGGCTTCGGAGGCGGCGGCAGTGGGTATCGCCAGGCAGCGGCGCTGGGCGGCTTCCCCGCACTGGGCGGCAGTGGCGTCTACGGCGGACTGCAGACCAGCTCGGCGCTCTACAGCCCGCAGGTACAGCAGGCTCTGTACCAGCAGCAACTGGCGCAGGCGCAGGCGGTCAGGTCGCTACCGCTGCCGTTTGGCGTGAGCGTGCCCGGCGGTGAGGAGGTGAAACTCGACAACGCGCTGCAGTTCTCACCGTCGCTTCGCCGGCAGGTGTACGCGCCGCAGCCGGAGCTGGAACCGACTCCACCGCCGGCACGCACTATCTTCCGCCCGCCGAGCACGCGACTGCACGTAAGCACCGTCACCTTCGTCACCACTATACTCACCAGTCGGCTCACCGCCGTGCAGTTCGTCTACAACGGCCTGCAGAGCACCACCGAGATCATGCACACGGCCACGCACGTGCTGACCGCCACGCAGCTGCGCACGCTGGCCGTCGTCGTCACGCCCACTGTCGTCGAGGCCAACGGGCACACCACCACCCTGTACGGCGGCTCGGGCGCGCCCACCGCCGAGATCGTCACCGACCTCGACTTCCACGACGACGAGCCGGCCGCGCAGTCGACGTCGCAGGCGACGCCGACCGCGCCGGCGCTGATGACGGCGACGGCGGTGCACGTGCAGCCGGGGCCGCCGCCAGTCGTCAGCACCGCAGTGGTGACACAGGCGGTGTCTCTGCCGGCCGTGCAGACAATCGTGCCGTCCAACCAGCTGCAGGTGCAGACGGGCGTCACCACTGTGCTCGGTCCGGCGGTACCGACCACGCCGCCTCCATCGCCAACCACCACCACCACCACCACCACCAAGAAGCCTCAGCCAGGCAGCCGGCTGCTGTCGCTGCTGCGGTCGCGAGCGTCCTCACGGAGACGAGGTGTGCCTCTGCGAGGCGTGGCGCGGCGGCGACACGAGGAGCAGCAGAAGGCCAAGAAGCGGCAGGAGGCCGAGCAGCAGAAGCGGCAGCAGGAGTCGAGCGTCAGCACCAGCGTGTCGGTGTCCGTGTCGCGGCCGGGTCAGCCGCCGGTGCCGGTTGTAGTGCCCGCCCAGCTGTCGAGCACGGTCGCCGCCCAGACCACACTCCCGCCGCCGCCGGCGCCCGTCTTCCGGCCGCAGCAGGTGCCCATCTACGTGGAGAAGGACGGCGTGCTGGTGATCGTTGCCGCTGCTCTGACGCCGGCCGCCTCCAGCGCCCAGCCGGCTCAGACGACGCCGGCGCCCGTGCTGCAGGTGGTGCAGGCGACACCGGCACCCGTGCTCCAGTTCACTGTGGTGACGGACGCCGCGGCGGCGGCCACCACTGTACCAGAGCCGCCGCTACAGACGCCTGCCACCCAGCCCACGCCGGCACCGCCGCTTCAAACCCAGCCGACGGCCGCCACCACGGTCACGACGACCGCAGCACCGACAACGGCGCCTACCACCGCGTCAACCACAACCACGACAACCACGTCCGACATCGACGAGCTCGGGTTCGGGTTCGACTTCGAAGAGACCGTGTACGCCAGTCCGTCGTCGCTGTCGTCCGACCCCACCACCGAGAAGGTGGTCACCGAGGAGGACTTCCAGAACCTTCTCGACGGCACGTTCGTCATCCTGGCCAAGGCGCTGCCGGACGCCGGCGTCGCACCGCCGTCAGAGGGCAGCGGCGGCGGGTCGGACGACTCGGACGTCAAGGTGTCGGTGTCGTACGCAGTGTCGACCAGCGTGTCCGAAGGCCGGAGGTGATGCGCGGACGCCAGGACATAGCGGCGACACCTCGTTACGGCCACGTCGGGCCAGTGAATGGGGGATGGGAGGGGATAGGGTGCGCGCGAGCCGCAAAATAGTCGGTGGCGGCGGCGGCCGGCCGGCCACGCCGCGCCCGGTGCGCCCGACGCACGCCCGAGCGTGCGCCTGCGGCCACGCTGTTGTTACGAGACGGACACGTCGGACCCACCGGCAGCGGTGGGTCCACATAGGGCGCGCGGGCACGCCATGCAGGCTGCGTGTTGTCTGTGTAATGCGAGTCGGCCGTGGGAGACGGCCGCGTGCGCACAGTGGCCGTTGCCTCACTGCTGTGATTGCAGAGTGGATGTTGCTCAAGCTGGGAACGGGCGGCGAGTACGGCACACGTCGCCGCCCGTCCTCTCAGCCAGTGTCGAGACGGACTCGACGCACAAGTCGGATGGTACGTTGACGCAAATACATGCCACCGCTAACCGACCGCTGTTTAGCCCGGTGGGTGCAGTCGATTTCAAGATCCCGGTGGGGGCCACTGATGAGAAAACTGTCGTGATTTGCGTGTCGACACGTGCACGGTCGCGCCGAATTGACAAGAGGTCCCCGGACGGCCGCAACAAGTGACTAGCTGTGCTCAGACTGATCTACAGGCACGTCAATCGCTCCGTCCGAACGAGACTGAATCGATGCACGACTGACCTCGCTAACACCATCTACACATGACGGCCAACCAACGACCGCGTCTGCTTGACCGCCCCACTTTCGGACGACGCGCAAAACAACGCTTCACTCATCCGGCTGACAGCTTCGTTCCGCACTGCGCTTATGACACCAGTCCCGCTCCACAGGTGGCCGTCGGGACCTGCTGACTCGCTAACCCCGGTGCCGACCTGACCCGCCGCACGACTGACCCGACCGACTGTACCCGCAGGTGCTAACGACATCACATCTAACCGACCACGCTAACCTCGGCCGGCTGCCGCCCGTTCGGCACACGGCGGCGCCTCGGCCGTCGGCCGACACTCGACTGTGTGACCTGCCAGACGGAGTGGTGACCAGTGACGGCAGCCACGCAGCACCTCCAGTCAGCACGCACGCAAGTGCGGACCGTAATTGGACACTGTCTTCCGCGTGGGTTCTCGTGAGGTGGGGGTCGGCACACATGCCCCTTAAATGTTTTATCTTGGTTTGTTTCCTCGGCATTCCGTGAAACGTGTACATTTTTCGCACACTGCAATTGTAATTTCGCCTTCGTGGACAAACTTTACCTACAGATTTAATTCCCCCCCCCCCCTCATTTTGGAGACAATACAACCATGGTCCGCCACAGCTGCAGCTATAACCGAAGATGGCGAGGTTGGTCCGCCACAACCGCAACTACTAAGACTGTTTCATAATTTATGAAACCATCTGTATTCCATGGAAACAATACATACAAGCATGAAACGGACACAAATCATGGCTCAACACATTCACCACCTACGCGTACACAATCTCGGAGTCGCTCCACCAACTGCACGAGCGCCGCCCTGAGCTTTTTCTTCGCTACACCTCCGACTTCTTGGGGCACTGCAAGCTAGAGCTCAGAGACTCCACTGAACTGTCTTCCACACAGCGCCTTCCTGAGCTTGGGGAAAAGAAAAAGTCGGCAGGGGCCAGGTCAGATGAGTACAGTGGGTGTTTCATGGTTTCCAGCCCATGACTCTCCAGAAACGCCTCCCGGGAGGTGTGGGGCCTGGCGTTTTCATGGTGCAGCCTGAACCGGTGACCTCGCTTGGTTGGCCGTTTCTTGCTGATGGCCATCATCATCTTTCTCAGGGACTAAATGTATCTTGCTGAGTCGATGGTCTTGCCTCTTGGGAGGAAATAAATACACACGATGCCCTCTGTATCGAAGAACGCCGTGCACATGACCCTCCCGCCCGTGCACCTTATTTTCGGTACCTCGGGGTGCTCTCGCTTTTCATCTTCTACTGCTTGCTCCCCGTTCTTGTCAGAGGGTCGTAGATGTTGATCCACGTCTCGTCAACAGTAATTACTCAGTGTAAAAATTGTCCCTCGAAATCGTGCTGGTTGAGCAGCTCTTCCGCAGCCTACATGCGCGCTGTCTTTTCTTCCTGAGTGAGATTATTGGGTATCCATCGGCAGCAGACTTCGGTGTACCCCAATTCATTGAGTCCCTCCTCACTGTCGCTTTGCTGACACCCAACCGATCAGCGATTTCTTGCGGCGTGGAACTCCTGTCTTCCAAAATAATTTCCTCGATATGGCGCTCTACGCGCGGAGTGCGCGCGCTCCGGGGAGCCCCTGTGTAAGGACTGTCCAAGGTACTTGTTTGCCCAGTGCTGCAGCGGCGAAACCAACGGCAAATTGTCGGTAGGGACGCAGCATCATCAGCACAGGCTTTGGTCAGGAACCTACGCACCTGAAGACGGGTTTCGGCAGCGAGAAAGTGTGCGCAACCTTGGGCTGAAATGAATTTGTATATGCATTCTCAGCGACAGACTTGCGCCGCTCCACTCAGTGACCAATGAAAGAACAGACAATGATGCACGTCCTAGTGCATACTGATGGCATCCAGTGGCATCTTTTGAGTTCAAATCGAATATGCTTCCAAATGATTGCAGCTTTATGCGTCACGTGCCTACCACTGATTTTACAAGGGCACTTAAAAAAATTATGAAACAACCTGTACATGCTGCTCTTCACACGGCATTGTGGGCACAACTTACCACAATACGTAGGCATCACGGCAATATTTAAAGCCATTTTATTACATACGACACCACAGAGCTAATGTTAAATCTTATGAAAGTTCCGGGAGCCACGGCCACTAGAATTTAATGAGGGCTGTGCCTATATCGATCATCATTATTGGCTCGGTGAGTCACGGTCGCAGCCAGAAAAGGACGACCATGATCCTTAACCCAGGCGCAGGGTGCGGCTCAAGGTCGTTAGTCAGAGCGCCCAGCCTTCCCGCCGAGCGGGGAGGGGGGGGGCAGTGGCATCCACAGAAAGCGGTGTAGTTCGGAACGTCCGGTAGCATCACTACAACGGGGGAATCATCACAACGGTAACGTCACAACAATGAGGGCAGTATTCAGTAGCAGACGTAAGACAAGACAGAGGTCATCTCCCGCACCCCTGTCTTCAGGCCACAGGCACCAGCGAGTGTACCCACCGAATTGGATGTATGCTGACGTGATTGTATGGCGAACGCCTGGCCACGCCACTACCGAGGCAATTATCTCCGAACTCACGTACGCTGCAGATTATTTGTTACATTAGCTGTCACATTAGCATCTACGTCCAGACAATAACGGTTTAAATGATGAGAGGAAATAACCGATCGGATAGCGATCGACTCGTGTGAAGTCGCGTCTCGCACACGGAAACTCGAACCAGTCCGGCAGCATCAGCCGCCTCACGTACCCGACGTCACGTCAGGTCTCGGGCAGGGCGTAGGACGTCCAGACTCCTCACGTCAAGTCCGGGACACGGCCTATCACGTCCCCGATGTCACGTCAGGTCTCGGACAAGGCGAAGGCTGTCCATACACCTCACGTCAAGTCCGGGGCACAGCCCATCACGTCCCCCGATGTCACGTCAGGTCTCGGGCACGGTGTAGGACATCCAGACACGTCACGCTAAGTCCAGGACACAGCCCGTCACGTCTCATGCACCTGATGTAACGCACCTGGTACCACACGTCACGTTAAGTCCAGGACACAGCCCGTCACGCCTCGTGCACCTGATGTAACGCACCTGGTACCACACGTCACGTTAAATCCAGGACACAGCCCGTCACGTCTCACGCACCTCATGTAACGCACCTGGTACCACACGTCACGTTAAGTCCAGGACACAGCCCGTCACGTCTCACGCACCTCATGTAACGCACCTGGTACCACACGTCACGTTAAGTCCAGGACACAGCCCGTCACGTCTCACGCACCTCATGTAACGCACCTGGTACCACACGTCACATTAAGTCCAGGACACAGCTCGTCACGTCTCACGCACCTCATGTAACGCACCTGGTATCACACGTCACGTTAAGTCCAGGACACAGCCCGTCACGTCTCATGCACCTCATGTAACGCAACTGGTACCACACGTCACGTCCCGGATATTTCGTTAAGTCCTCGATATGTGACATCACCCCGGACACACTAAACATCAGGCACCTCATCTCACCCTTCTCCTCCACCGCCGACAGGTCACCCCACGCCTGGAACACCTTATGCTGGTTGAAGGTGAGGGTTTGCGCAGGCTCTCCTGCTGACGTGACCATGATTTCCTGACCGGGCGTCGTGCCCATTTCGCTGGCATCGTGCTCGTTGGGCGTACCGACGTGGGCAGATCACAGTCATGGGGCACCGTTCACGGCCGCACACCAGCTGACAGACCGACTCGGCAGACAAGCACGTGCATGAAAACGTCCGTATTTAGCTGCTCTGGCCTTTTACACGACGCGAACACGTCGGCACACATAGCCCTGCTGTTGTTGTTGTTGCTGCTGCTGCTGCTGCTGCTGCTGCTGCTGCTGCTGCTGAGCCAGTTATTCAGTCAGAGGTTTCAGATGGGTGGTCTCAAGGTTGCTTAGATCCGTGTCCCCATCACGATAGCACGATCTTGGAGATGCAAGCCATGAAAATTAATACATTTCAGGAACTGACAACTATTATGCATACATTGCAGGTTTTTAATTGGATAAGATCCGAGGCCCTGGGACACTGAGGCTCTCTTCCTCCCTACTTGCGCTACTGTGCTCAGCCATATCATTGAATACCCATCGGATCATTTGACAAGACTAAGCAGGTTGAAAGTGACTGTCTCCGAATAGCTAACCTACTGGTGGTACCATAGGCACAACTGCCGCACGTGTAAGGTAATGCATGTGGGCATGTCAGAGGAACGTGTCGGGTCATCTATGAAGTCAAATGCAATCATCAACACTAACAGGCAGCAGCAGATCTGCACAGAGGACTGGTTGTGCAGACCTCTGCGCCTACATCAAAACCATCACGGGTGTGGCTGCTCACTGGCCACAGCTCAGGCCGGCCGTCAGCTCAGCGGGCCCGGGCCGTCAACTCAGCAGGCCAGGGCCGTCAGCTCAGCGGACCCGGGCCGTCAGCTCAGCAGGCCCTGGCCGTCAACCCAGCTGGCTCGGGCCATCAGCTCAGCAGGCCCGGGCCGTCAGCTCAGCAGGCCAGGGCCGTCAGCTCAGCGGACCCGGGCCGCCAGCTCAGCGGACCCGGGCCGCCAGCGGGCAGCACCGACGGTCAAATCCCGACACCGGGAGCTGTCAAAGCTGACGTTCCCGGCACTCGCACCTGATCCCCACCCTCGGGACGTGTCACGACGGGCGCACGACGGTGACCGTGGTCCGGTCAGCAGGACTCGGCTGACTGCCGCCACCGACGGCCGCATACCGCCGCTGCCCGGGCGACAATCACGCCGGCCAACGGTGAAAGGCAGCCGACGCGCCGGTGATGAAACTAACGCGTTTGGCAAGCGGCGCCACGTTTGGCAACGGTGCGCCGTGTCGACCGCCGTTTCGGACAGGTGTACCGGCCGGCTGCAACGCCAAGGTCGTCACCCGGATTGGGGGTCACACCGTGTTGATCCGGCCACTGGTGGCAGACGGCCACGTGTGGGGTGTGACCGTCCACTGGCGGCGGACGGCCACGTGAGGGGTGTGGCCGACAGCCGAGCGGTGTTTCCAGGCGGCCTATTAGCGATCCTCGGAAGTCCACCGGAGTTGGCGAACAGGAGTGGCAAGGCAGGAGCGGAGCTGCCACAGGTATGGTAGCAGAGGCACAGGTGGTGTACAGGTGTGCGTCACAACCGACCGCGGGGCCCAATCGTGGCGGCGTTTGGCTTCGAGCAGGCGTGCCAATTGTTCCGGCAAACCTCACCGCTGCGGCCGACTGACTACCATAAACTCGGCGACAGCACTGTGTGCAAGCTGCGTGTGTGTGCGAAAATGGCTTCGGTACACATGTAGCGTACGCACGCCTATTTCACAGACGGGTGGTGCCTTTTCTGTCGGTGTTGCGTGCGTGGGTGCGGATTACAAAACGGCCGGCGGCCGTGCTCGCCCAAACCATCGGCATTGTTTGTCTCACGGCTCACACAAGGTGAAGAAACGTCCGGGAAAACAAAGACGGTTCGTCACCGGCGAGCGCCAGCCGGCCGGGAATGGTCGCGCCGGCAGGACGTCAGCTGTTGTTAGACTGTGCGGCATCACCGCACAGGAACACACCAACCACGGCCCGGCTGGTGTTAGACTGTGCGGCATCACCGCACAGGAACACGCCCACCACGGCCCGGCTGGTGTTGTGTGCGGTGGAAGCCAGCCGCCATGAGCACGCCCACCACGGCCCGGCTGGTGTTGTGTGCGGTGGGAGCCAGCCGCCAGGAAACGCCCGCCACCGAGCAGAGAAAGTTGCAGGCTGATTTACAGCCACATCTCGTTAGGAGCGAAGGATTGGCAAGCTGCCGCGATCGGTGAAGTGAAAGTGAGTTGGTGTATGGCCGCAAGGAATGGAAACGGCACCCGAACACTCCGAGACCAGTACCACGTCGCCAGTGAACATCTAATCAGACTCCGCAGCCAGCCTAAATCGACAAAGCAGGCCTAAATGGCATGGCATGACTCTAACACAAGTGATTGATGGCCAACTCAAGCGGCCCTCTGCAAGAAATACTCTACACCATGTGCACTACGCAAAAGCGTGGCCAAGATGAATGACTGGTAGCGGGATTATGAACAGCCAACACCATCAGCTTTGATGCACGAGTCTGCTCAAGGTTAGAGCCGACGGGTTCTTCTGCCCGGTCTACGCAAGCAAGCAGTCCGAACCCGGCCGTGCGCTACCCATGCCTCGCATCCCACTGACGTAGCTAGGTCACTTGTGAATCACCAGTGGGTTACCAGGTCACGAGTTACTAAGCCACTGGCTGGTCGTGCGTCGCAACAATGCTGACATCACTTCTGGAGGTCAGATGTCATGTGCCCGGTAAGGCTAACAACCCTCCCGGAGTTTCCGGTCGGCCCACAAAGAGTGAGACGTCCGTGGAGCCAGTACTGAGGTTCATTGCCCTGATCATGACCCCCCCCCCCCCCCATCTTCTCTGGGAGTAGTGCACCAACTGGGCCACGTGGTACCCCCCCCCCCCCTCCCCCCAGGCGTCAGGACCCTCCCCATCGCCTCTTGGAGGAGTGCACCAACTGGACCCGCGATACCACCCCCACCCCACCCCACCCTCCCGGCGGCAAGATTCTCCCCACCACTTCTGGGAGGGGTGCACCAACTGGACCCCGCGGCAGCCCCCCCCCCCCGGCGGGTATGTGTGTGTGTGTGACGCAAGAGCACCGCCGCATGCATGTGCTGAGTTGGGCTGGCGGGTGCCTCCGATCAAAGGTGGCTTCTGACGGTGGCCGTGTGGTATGGATCAGCAGTGCCGGCGGGTGACGGAAGGCCCGGCCACCGTCACAGCTGGGGACCGACGGGTCGGTTCGTCACGGCAACTGAGCACCATCGATATGTGCCGGTCTCAGCCGAGACGCGGTGCACTGGCCACTGCGCCAGCCGACCGACGGCACTCCCGCCACTCTCCCGGACACAAGTCAGCCGACCGACGGCACTCCCGCCACTCTCCCGGACACAAGCCAGCTGACCGACGACACTCCCGCCACTCTCCCGGACACAAGTCAGCCGACCGACGACACTCCCGCCACTCTCCCGGACACAAGTCAGCCGACCGACGACACTCCCACCACTCTCCCGGACACAAGCCAGCCGACCGACGGCACTCCCGCCACTCTCCCGGACACAAGCCAGCCGACCGACGACACTCCCGCCACTCTCCCGGACACAAGCCAGCCGACCGACGACACTCCCGCCACTCTCCCGGACACAAGCCAGCCGACCCGTCACCGCCGGCGGCCACTCACGAGCCATCGGTCGGCTCCAGGCCGCAAGAGGTCAGGTCAAGTCGGGCCGGGTCGGATCGGGTCCGGTCAGGTCAGATCAAGTCAGATCAGGTCGATCATGGTCGTACGGTTGTCAGATGTGGACGTCGACTGACGGGCTGATAAGGTCGTCCGTAAAAAGCGCCCCGGGCCGGGTCAGGTCGACCTCTAAGTGGCTTTTTTACGAGAGCCGCCGCGATGCGGTTCAACAAACAGGAAATACTACCACTTTCATGAATACATTACACCCGAGCGGCGGCGGCCGCGTGAGAGCGCCGCGCGCGCGCGCCGTCACATCGTGACGAGGAACCACAACGGTGGGCAGCACTGAGCATCATCTACACCGGGACACGACCCACGCTGGAGAGTGGAGCTCTTCCGACTATCATCCGTCCAACGCTACAAGGCGACATCCCGACTGGCTCATGTGTCCTCCACAGGTGCAGTGGGTCACCTGCATCCCTCCCCTGCATCGACTATTTCACTGATCCGCAATAACAGACCACGGCCCTCCCCACTAACACCCAGTGATTGCGTCATCGAGGTGTGTACCTCACAACGGCAGCCGGCCATGTCGGCAGGTTCCTCCACTGTGAGGCGGACGTCACCCCACCAACACCTCCCAACGGCAGCCGGCCCTGTCGGCAGGTTCCTCCACTGTGAGGCGGACGTCACCCCACCAACACCTCCCAACGGCAGCCGGCCCTGTCGGCAGGTTCCTCCACTGTGAGGCGGACGTCACCCCACCAACACCTCCCAACGGCAGCCGGCCCTGTCGGCAGGTTCCTCCACTGTGGGGCGGAGGTCACCCCACCAACACCTCCCAACGGCAGCCGGCCCTGTCGGCAGGTTCCTCCACTGTGAGGCGGACGTCACCCCACCAACACCTCCCAACGGCAGCCGGCCCTGTCGGCAGGTTCCTCCACTGTGAGGCGGACGTCACCCCACCAACACCTCCCAACGGCAGCCGGCCCTGTCGGCAGGTTCCTCCACTGTGGGGCGGAGGTCACCCCACCAACACACCTCGGACGAGTCGAACGGCCAGCTCGGAGGCACGTCACAGGTCCTGCTCGACGTCGCAGGTCGACCGTCAACAGCTGACTGCAGCTGTTGCGGCGGTCAGACGAGGTGCGACATGCGCCTTGGCAGCGCCGCTCTGGTCGCCGCCCACCCACCGTCTGGGGTCGGAGTTGGCTGGAGCGGTGCGACACGCGAGACGTTGTGAACTGTACCGTGACCCGGCCCACAGCCGACAGGAAACGCCGCTTCAGCGGTCGGCTGGTGGCGCGCTGTCGGCCAGGAAGCTGTAGTCTACCCCGCAGGCCAGCAGTGCCGACAGCGACCAGAGAGAACGGCGCCGTAGCGTGACTTTCGCCGCCGCCGCCGCCGCCAACACAGCCAGTTTCTAGGCGGGCTCGCACCATCAGAACCGATCACGTGAGGTGTGCAGGGCAAGACGTCCTCCCGGTCATTGAGATCAGACACCACCAGAACCGATCACGTGAGGGGTGCAGGGCAAGACGTCCTCCCGGTCACTGAGATCAGACACCACCAGAGCAAATCACGCGAGAGGTGCAGGGCAAGACGTCCTCCCGGTAACTGACGTGGATCGCATTGGCTGCAGGCGGTCCGCCACAGAAGCATCGGCACCGTGAGTCGCTGACGGCGCCGCCAGGGGGAGTCGCGGCGTCACGATACTATTCAGGAGTGGAATTCACACTACTCGCCACAGTCTGCCCGACTGCCGAGGGGAAGCACCCGGCGATGGCAGACGCACAAAACCAGCGACACCCGCGACCACATCAACAGTCGCCCGATGACACGCCAGAGCCAGTGTCGGCATAATGACGAAAATCACAGCGAGGAAGGGATGCGACTGTCCTTCGAATACAGATCGTTGTTCAACTGCCCCGATTATTGAAATGCAATGCCATTCGATTATGAGATGCTTTGTCGGCGTAATGGCATTCAGATCATAGGCGGATGGAAATTATGCCCCCACAGCGATGTCAGACATGCACCGAGACGGCTAGTGCAGCTATGGCATGACAAGGGAAACCTCCCGGTCAGCATCGTGCCCATAACACCACTTTCTCGAAGTTATCACGGCGTGCAATCATGGCAAATTGAATATTGGCACATCACGCTTACTACCCAATGTTTCGCCGTGCCCTACATCCTACTTAGCCTGGTAACATGTCTACGTGTGTGTGTGGAACATGCAATGTAACGTAACATGTGCTACCGGGCTGCATAGGACGAGGGCCAGAGGAAGCAATGAGTAGGGACACGCATTACTGAGCTGGATAGGAAGAGGGTCAACAGTTTGGATTGGTTAGGTTATTTGAGTTTTAGGGCGCATCAAGAGGGTCAACAGTAAGCAATGGGTAAGGACACGTGCTACCGCGCTGAATAGGATGGGGTCAAGAGCAAGCAATGGGTAAGGAGCAATGGGCATGCGCTAACCTTAAATTGACCACGATCGTACCGCTCTACCACTCTTATAGCGAACATACCTCTCCTCGCTCGATCGTACCGCTATGGTCCCTGTCTGCGTGTCTAGTCCGCATCAAATTATTCCACCCATTATCTGTGTCACTGCTTTAATACTATATTATATCTCCTTCGATGACCAACGACCAGACTGATGAAAAGCCATCCAATGGCTCATCACCTTCGATGGTCAACGACCAGAATGATGAAACAGCCATCCAATAGCTCATCACCTTCGATGGTCGATGACCTGATTGATCAACAGCCATCCAATGGCCCATCATCTTCGACGACCAATCAAGTCAACAGTCATACCTCGTGCTTACTGCCCTGACCACAAGTGCAAAATTATCCCTCCTTGTAGCCTACCTCGCGGTGATAGCAGAGCCTTGGTGTCGGAACAGCTGGTGCAAGGTAGCGGATGCTTAGACCCTCTTGATGTTCGCTAAGGGCTTTCTGAATCGACGTGGCGGCTGCCGTACTGCTGCTTTCAAGACCGACGGTCGGTGTCACGCCTGGTTAGCCAGGCGTGAATCATACTGGCAGAGGAGAGGTGAAGGTTGCTTATCTCCTCCAGCTCAACGAACAGTTCCTCAGGCGGAGATCGACGGATGAGTCACGCATCGTGATGGTGCAACAGTGGCGGTTTGCATCGCTTTGAGGGCGCCATCATTTCTTCTCTGTCGATGAGACCACACTCAGCCGCACAGGGTATGTCGTCATTCAGCCTTGTGTGGCGACTTCTCGGAGCAATGCAAACTCTTACTCAGGCTGAAAATCCTTGGATCGGGCATTGCACAGGGCTAGCCAGGAGCTGAGGCATTGTTCAGCTCACAGCGCCGGCCCCGCTGCCCAACAGGCCTACTGGATACGCAAAGTGAGCCTAATCTATCGACCACACAGGCCTGCCGTACACGTAAACCGACCCTGGTCCCGCTCACCAACAGGCATGCCGGACACGTACACTGAGCCTGGTCCCGCTGGCCAACAGGCCTGCCGGACAAGTAAACTGAGCCTGGTCCCGCTGGCCAACAGGCCTGCCGGACACGTAAACTGAGCCTGGTCCCGCTGACCAACAGGCCTGCCGGACACAAACTGAGCCTGATCCCGCTGACCAACAGGCCTGCCGGACACGTAAACTGAGCCTGATCCCGCTGACCAACAGGCCTGCCGGACACAAACTGAGCCTGGTCCCGCTGGCCAACAGGCCTGCCGGACACATAAACTGAGCCTGATCCCGCTGACCAACAGGCCTGCCGGACACAAACTGAGCCTGATCCCGCTGACCAACAGGCCTGCCGGACACAAACTGAGCCTGGTCCCGCTAGCCAACAGGCCTGCCGGACACGTAAACTGAGCCTGATCCCGCTGACCAACAGGCCTGCCGGACACGTAAACTGAGCCTGGTCCCGCTGACGAACAGGCCTGCCGGACACGTAAACTGACCCTGGTCCCGCTGACCAACAGGCCTGCCGGACACGTAAACTGACCCTGGTCCCGCTGGCCAACAGGCCTGCCAGACACACAAACTCAGTCTGGTCGACACGGCTGCGAGACGGTGTGGGAGCTAACCCCACCAGACGGCGCGGAAGACAATCCCACTAGACGGCGGCGACCGGAGGTTGCGGCATCCCCACCCCACCTTGAACTACATATCGGCCAACTTCCAACATTGCAGACGTCTGCGAGCTACGTCCGAGACGGCTTCCAACCTTCAATCAGTGGATTATGCAGCGGCGATGACAGCCCCGATATTTACCAGAGGCACAAATCCGTGCCGACCCGAAGTAGAAGGTGCAAGCTATTTATTACAGTACAGGTGCACTACTGGACGGCTGGCCTCTGAGAGGCCAACGCAACAGCACTTGCCAAGTGCACGTCCAACGCTGGCCACTCATCTTGCCAGGTTAGACATATACAGCAGGGCATGACAAGAGGTTCAGCTTTGGAGGTTCGTGTAGGGAAGTTCCTCTAGGCCAGTGAAAAGTCCGTAGAACCAACGCGTCGCGAAAACCTCAGTCTCAAAGTTCAGCACCAAATTTGCTCTTTATTTGAGCAAAGCGAAACGGGCGTGATTACTCGAACAGCTCGTGCATACGTACGGATACAAGGCAACCGTATAGCCGAAAGTTTATAAGTACTGGCAGTTAATTTAGACGCAACTGCCAGCACCACAGACAACAGTCTAGCGTGCGAGAGAGCTCAATCTCCTCTGATCTCCTAACTTTGTTACTCTCGACTATATATCATGGTCGGCTACCACCTGCTTCCGGTCTGGTGGCTCCGTCCACGACGATCGCCATAGGTCCAGAAGGGGGCGTAAACCGGAATGTCGGCCTTATCTACTCCGGATACAGGGGCGCCGGTTGGTCAGCGACCGTCGACTCTCGTATCGGAACAATACATCACACGACGATAAGCGTTTCCTGCCTGCAGTTAACAGTGGCATTCCTATTCTATCTAGTCCAGATGCAGAGTCGTCGCTGTACGGCTTCGATCGCCAACATAACACATAACATTGGTGTCAGCATTCGTCGCGATCGGCGTTGGTGGCTCAGGTATCGGCCGTAAATCATAACATGCATTAAGACGCGTCCGGCCGGTCGTCAACAGCGGTGGCATGATTCACGCGACACGTGACGTTATATAACGACCTTTCTAACGATGAGGGCCGAACGGTACAATTATATCTAACATTGTTACATTCGGAACACACCTGACTGCGAACAAATTCGAGGTCAACGGCGCCTTGTAGGTGTACGTTAAGCAGGCACATCTAGGTAAAGCTGAAAATAGAACCGTTTAACAATTTGAGGTGGTCTCCGTGCAACTTAATATTACAGATTATGCATAATTCCTTACCTTTATCTCAAAGATTGTGTGCCCCTCGATGTGCGTTTGTCCCCCAACTCCACCGCCCCCCCCCCCCCTCCAGAACAATAATCTACCCAGGCAGCGGATTAAAAAAGGAATCCGAATTCTGAATTACGTTCGATAAAAATACAGCCAAAGGGAAGCGGGCTCCAAGGATTTCGCTTCACGAAAACGACAGACCTGTAATAATAGTAGTAATTCTATGTCGATAAATTACATCAAAAGATGATTATCTGCATTCAGCTGACTATGACTGGAGACAAGGAAGGAAGAAACGCGGAGATGATGAGAAAACTGAGGACGAAGAACGTATGGTAAATGTCTACCTGATGTGACTAGCACCTTCAAAATATAATATGAACATAACCCACTGCCCTTTCAAGTTAGTGTTCGTATACAATCCATAACTTGCTGACTGGTTATTCTCTAGACTTCCTCTTTTGTCGGCATTAGTCATTTTCTGGATACATACACGGCTATTAGAATACTGGATACATGAATATTGCGTAGAACTACGCAATTGAACTTTTTCATTACAACTTTTGAAAGTTAAAATAACTCTCTTTTTCACAGAATAGGTAAGCACTCCACTTCGATAAATATTGCTTCCAAAGTGAGAATTTGATGAATATGTTGGCTTTGGAAACGTATCATGTATGGTACCTTTACCTACCCGGAGGGAAGCAAACTGCGGAGAGCCAAAAAAAACTGAAAGCAAATAACACAATGCGACTC
Organism: Ashinkailepas kermadecensis; assembly: GCA_034440615.1. NCBI lineage: Eukaryota > Metazoa > Arthropoda > Thecostraca > Neolepadidae > Ashinkailepas > Ashinkailepas kermadecensis. The sequence continues at coordinate 271,526 of JAOTOM010004748.1, read as the reverse complement.
CGAATAATTGCAAATATAGCAAGCGTCGAAATAGACTGAATCGAGCTCAATTTCTTTCTTGGGCGATGCGGCGCTTGCCCGCACCTCTAAAGATCATCACAAATGTAAAAAATTGACCAGCAGATCTGGGTGAAAAAAATAACTTCCACATAACAGTGTCGTGTGCAACGGAAGAAGTAGCAAGTCCAACTGCCACGAAAAAAAACCAATGCGTACATTGATACTTACTACAAGCTACTTTTCCAGAGACCAAGTAATGATGCAGTCGTGATGAGGAGAGACATAGTAGGTGGCAGTAACTTCCCTTACACACGAAGCATAGTTAGTGAGCGTACTACGTCCATTGCGTAAGATGAACTTTGAAAAAGTAGATTAACGCACTTGAAGTTCACATATATTCTATATATTCCGGCATAAATTTAGCAGTTTCCCTTCCATGCAATTAAATTTCAAGCACTCATAATTTTTCATGTTTTCTGGGTTTAGTCCAAATGACGTTCAAACAGCTTCACCATTTCATGGTAGAATATGAGCATTAAAATATATACCCGGGTGTTTGGCAGCCGGTGTCCCTTTTTCTTCCTGTCTTATACCGTTCATGATCTCTGATCAATATTTGGTGGTCTGGAACAAGCTAAGAAAACTGCGAGCAGGGTCTCTTCAATTTCGGATGGTTCAGAACAAACTAGGAAACTTTGAACAGGGCGTCGATATGATATTCGATGGATGGAGATTATCTAAGTAGTTTGTCATTGGGCTAGTTATTCGCACAAAGCGGCCATTGACTGGCTCGCTCTGGCAGACTGACTCGCTCCCGTGGGAAATACTTGGCTCGTTCTAGTAGAGCAGGGTTCTCACTTTGCTTGAAACGTTTGGTAATTTGGTAGCCCTGTAAAACTCTGAAGAGATTTCGACCGAAGCTCCATTGCCTTGGAATATGGAGACTACGTGCCATGGAATGCAGAGACTACTCAAGAAGTTTGCAACACTAATAGGAAGCTAGGGATTTTGGGTTCAATGTGGAGGATGCGTGAGCGTCTGACGAATCGCTGGCAAAAGCATAAGGTACATTTTAAATTGCAGCAGCCGTGTTTGGTCCGAATTAGATTGGGTTTGGTTCGGTTTCAACCGTATAATTTGCAAGACTTGATGCACGGTGAGCGGGAGATTCAGATGAACGGCGAGACCTCGCCTGGAGAGACCTGTCCTCAGACGCTACAGAGCAGGGCTGTTGTCTCAGATTCGTCCAAATATTCCAATTACAAACACACCCAGTGATACGACGCTCGCCGGGACCTTTTCGGGGGAACGTACCCCAGACCCCAATGAAGACCATCACCATTCTGCAGCTTTTCAGGGGACGACCCTTGTCAGCTGATACTCCAGGGCATGGTTCTCGTCCCAGGTTCGTCCAAGGAGATCTCCATTCAAAACACATCCGAAGACATGACCCTCGCCCGGACGTTTTCGGGGGAACCCAACTCCAGACTCTTCCCGGGGTGATATCACCCTGCAGTACTTCAGGAGGCGATCCTCGCCGCAAAAAAAAAGTTCCCCGAAAGACCCTCGTCCTACCTCGTCTGAGGACAACAGAAAGACCCTAGTCCTACCTCATCCGAGGACAACCTCCCCAGGAGGGCTCAACCACTCGGGACACGGTGCTGGACGGGATAACACACCCAGCTGGGGCAGAGCGCCGCGCGCAAGCCGTCGGCACCGCAGCCGGATGGACGGCGACGGCGGCGCCGGGCGGGCGGGGGCGGCGAAGGACGGAGCGTGGCGACCCGACCTTCGAACCGGCATCTCCGTCCGACCGACGGCCGGCCGGGCGAACCCAGCGGCGGCGGATACGGCGACGGCAGAGCTCGCCACAGACCACCTATGAGTATGTGCATACTCATAGGTGTCGGCCGTCCGAGGCGACGAGAGGCACGTCATGTGATTCATCCCCCCTCCGATGGCACGACATCGGCCGTCCGCGGCTCCGAGAGGCACGTCATGTGATTCAGCACTCCCCCCCTCCGATGGCACGACCTCCCCCCCGCCGAGGAGGGACGTGTGATTTTTCACTCCCCCCCCCGATGGCACGACATCGGCCGTCCTCGGCACCGAGAGGCACGTCATGTGATTCAGCACTCCCCCCCGATGGCACGACATCGCTCCTCCCCGAGGCACGTCATGTGATTCAGCACTCCCCCTCCCCCCGATGGAGCGGCATTGGCCTCTCAGTCCAGCTAGATCGACATTGTGCGGTCCCCGGAAGCAGGAGGCACACCCGACAGCTGAGCAAATGTTCGCCGGTCACCGACATCAGCAGAGACGAACGCCGCAGCAAAGCGACCAAGCTGGTCAAGCTGGTCAAATCATGGCCAAAAGACGAAATTCCCATTGCATGGATGACACCGAAAGCACACGTGGAAAACAAAGTGTAGTTTATTACCAGAGAGCAATGACATTGCTCTGAATGCTCTCAAAGCATTCACGTGGACGCCAAGGTAAGTCGGGAACATTAATTTCGGAATTCCGAAGGACGCTTCGACAAAACCGGATCTTCCACAGCAGAGGATGCCCAGATCCAAGGTCAAGACTATCCAGGATAGTCGCTGATTCATTCCGATTGTCGGACGAAGAAAAGGAATACATGACGAGACTACGTTTGCGCTGGACTACAATTCCTTCCGTTCCAATGTATTTGAAATGCATCCGACCGCTGACGAAGAGCATACCTGCCTCATTGAGGCTTCTAATCCATTACCGAGGCCCTTCATGTCTTCGACATCAATATGTGGTCCTTAAAAACAGCATCTTGACTTCCAGAACTTGAATGACACCAAGTATGTAAGTAAGTATGTATGTATGTATGTATGTATGTATGTATGTATGTATGTATGTATGTATGTATGTATGTCTGTCTGTCTGTCTGCATGTATTTATGCATGTATGTATGTATGTATGTATGTATGTATGTATGTATGTATGTGTGTGAGGAACCAAGATGCTTACTGCTATTTTGGACTGCAACTGTTCAAGGACGTTAATAGAAACTTTAGAAGCACTTTTGTCGTGAGGATGACGCAAATCAGTGACTGAAAACGCAAACCTAGCCATGAACCAATACCATAACTACAGAACGATGCAGGATACCTTACATATCATTTCACAATGAAGATCATCATTACCCAACCCAAGTGTCCAGAAAACGAGCATCTGGGAGGACAAACGGACGAGAAAAACTGTGATATCAAGCATACAAACATCTATCATATGTTCGGGTTCAATTATATTTTGGCAGTATATAATGTATCTGTACGTCATAGTCCAGCCTCCCATTTACCTTCACCTCACATCCTGGTCCCACCTCTGGTTGTCGAACATGGAGCCATGGATTGAAATGTCCATCTGGGCAGTCCGGAGCCCTGTCATCTTTACACAGCCTGTTTCCTTACTCTTCCTTTTCATTACTCTTATTACTTTTCTATACATGTATGCATTATATACATATTTTACATACTTTCTTCTTTTTCTTCTCGCATGCGTTTTTATTCAACAGTTCCACACATGCCTGCGCCATAACAGCGGTTATTCAGAGGAAGGGCCTATTCCACAAATAAAATCAAAGACTAAAACAAGAGCACCACCGTCCCTGAGTCAGCATCTGATCTGGACAGTGTAATCTGACCAGCAGAGGGCAGGATACATGACTCAGGGCATCCGACGGCCACTCCGGCCCACAGGGGAGGACGGCATTTCCACAGACCGCAGACATCTGCAGGCAGATTCACTGCTCCATAGTCGAGGTCAAAGGGCACGCCGAGAACGCAGAGCGGTCTTCCCTGTTTCGTCACGGATTACGTCCTGTTCCGGGCATAGGCAATTGCATGACCTGGCCAGAACGTGACAGTGGGCTGCCCCGGCTGATGTGATGTGGTGATCGACCGCCCAACTGTGATGTAACAATGGGCTGCCCTAGCGGACTGAAGTTACCCCAGCTGATGCATCACGTAGTGGAGGACTGCCCCAGCTGTGATGTAACACTTGGTCGTCTTAGCTGACTGAAGCTGTCCCTGTTGATACATCACGTGGTGGAGGACTGTCCCAGCTGTGATGTAACACTTGGTCGTCAGAGCTGACTGAAGCTGTCCCTGTTGATACATCACGTGGTGGCGGACTGCCCCAGCTGTGATGTAACACTTGGTCGTCAGAGCTGACTGAAGCTGTCCCTGTTGATACATCACGTGGTGGCGGACTGCCCCAGCTGTGATGCAACACTTGGTCGTCAGAGCTGACTGAAGCTGTCCCTGTTGATACATCACGTGGTGGCGGACTGTCCCAGCTGTGATGAACAATAGACTGTCCTAGCTGACTGAAGCTGCCCTAGATAAAATACGATGTGGTGGCCGACTGTCCCAGTTGATATGTGATGTCGTGAGGGATTTCCCCAGCTGTGACGCAACGGTCGGCTGAGCCAGCTGATCGAGGCGGAAGAGCAGGAGCCGTGAAGGCCGTCGAGTGAGAACTTGACAGGCTAAGTGCCTAGGAGAGCAGATTACATACGCGTGATGGCTGGCGGCCACTCGGTGGAAACGAGAGGCATGAAGTGGCTCGTGCTGCACGAGCCCATTGGAAATTGCCCGTGATGTTATGACAAAATACTAGTAGGATTGGCATATGTCCAGCCAAAGGCGAAGCACGTTCGCCGTTTCGCAAGCTCGACTTGCTCGCTGCTCGACTGATCTCGACGCTCAAACGAACGGTGAAACGGTAGGGGAAAAAAGGTTCGGTCAGAAGGTAACCGAATATAAATGTGAAGGGAGCCATCAATCCAGTCCATATCGCTCCGATGTCAGATGGTGGCTTCCAAGTGTAATTATACTCTTCTGTCAGGTGGAGAAACTATGCTGCCGATAAAATGCACCGGGTAAAAGGTGCGCTTCATTACAGCACGGTTGGCGGCATCAGCAGGGGTCAAAGAGCGGACCCATGAGCGCGTCTGACCACCGCTGTTCCTGCTTCCTGTCGATGGTTATCAGCAGGAAAATCGGCTCGCGCGGACATGGAGCGGGTTTGTCGAGCTTCTCACTGAATCGACGACTGGCCGATGACGCGACCGGCCAGAATCAACATTTTATTGGTGAAACTACTACCGGGTGCTCGCAAATCAGGAAGGAACACGGAAACTGATGGTTCATACATCTTATAGCAGCCATCATTAAGAGGCTTAAAACATCGTTGAAAAAAAATCCGTCAGGTTTATAGCAACAAATCACGCGTCAAACTAAATTACGATGTGATATACCACTACGTTTCATGTCGATGTCACAACGCCCGTAAATGCACAAAGCCTGGCGCGGTGATGCAATCGAACTGACCATATCGCCATGACGTCAAGCTAGCAACCTAGACAAGCACTGTCCAGGAGCACATGAGGAGCAGCGTCGCGGCAACACCCGCAACATTGATACCACCTCAGCACACCAGGCAACTACTCGTCTTTGTCAACAATGCGGCTACTTGGACCATTCCGCAAGAGTTCAGAGCACAAGGTGACCAAGCGAGCAAACCACGCAGATCCATCATACGCCCTCCATCTCATGACAAACATTTCGGTGTGCTTAATGTCGCATTTTACCCGACCGGCAACAGGTCAATTAACCCTATGATTTAAGGGGATTTCTGAGGCCCCTCAGGTCGTTTGCTCCTCGCTTTTTATCGCGTTATGAAGGAGCTTTGAAACTTCGTGACTTTTCCTAAAGTTATTTTGCACGTATTATGCAAAAACAACATTTTTATGGTTGACCAGACTGTGCACCTGGAGAAAGCAAACCAGAATCAGTCTGAAGACCAGAGGGACATCAGTATGTACACCCGGAAACAGCAAACCAGAGGCAGGCTGAAGACCAGAGGAACACCAGACTGTGTACTCGGAGACAGCAAACCACAGCCAGACTGGAGGCCAGAGACAGACCAGACAGTGTGTCCGGAGACACCAAACCAGAGGCAGGCTGGAGGCTAGAGGCAGACCAGACAGTGTGTTCGGAGACACCAAACTATAGCCAGGCCGAGGAACAGGGGCAAACCAAACGAAAAAACAGCGCCAGGCTGGAGATCAAATGCAGCTCAGGTGGCATACTCGGAGAGAGACCAGATGACACACCGGGAAGCGGACCAGACGGTGTAGCTGGAGGAGTGGTGGCCGGAGGCACCTTTCTCCAGATCGGTTGTGACATCACCACCAGTAGGTCAGCGGTCACTCCGGGCTGGGACGGCAGGCTATCCCACACAGTCCCCGCAACTCACTCTCACCGCATCCCCCCCCCCCCCCACACACACACAAAGGAGGCGGTACTGCTGGCGTGGCATTAGTCTGTTTATAACCGGGCGGTCGGCCTCCGGGCAGTACGTGTCCTTGATTCCATATCGATTGTGGGCTGGCCCGCTTGGCTTCAGGGCACAGGGTAATCGATGGTGCTCATGTTGGCTGGTTGGTCAGTTGAATTGTATGATACTTCAGGGCATTGGTGAACAATTCATGCGCACTAACGGGCTTGTTAATGGAGATTTAAGATGCATTAGTGATGCATCTGTGAGATATTAGTCGACAATTTTCAATAACACACTGTAGACAACTCTCAATAACAGACATTGCCGACAACTCTCAATAACAGACACTGCAGACAACTATCAATAACAGCCACTGTAGACAACCATTAATTACAGCCACTGCAGACAACTATCAATAACAGCCACTGCAGACAACTGTCCATAACAGCCACTGCAGACAACCATTAATAACAGCAACTGCATACAACTATCAATAACAGCCACTACAGACAACTATCAACAACAGACACTGCAGACAACTCAATAAGACACTGGAGACAACTCTCAATAACAGACACTGCAGACAACTATCAATAACAGACACTGCAGACAACTGAATAACAGACACTACATACAACTAACTCTCAATAATAGACACTGCATACAACTAACTCTCAATAATAGACACTGCATACAACTCTCAATAACATACACTGCAGACAACTCTCAATAACAGACACTGCAGACAACTCTCAATAACATACTGCAGACAACTATCAATAACAGACACTGCAGACAACTGAATAACGGACACTGCAGACAACTAACTCTCAATAATAGACACTGCAGACAACTCTCAATAGCATACACTGCAGACAACTCTCAATAAAGGACACCGCAGACAACTCTCAGTAACTTTCAAACGTAGTTCTACACGACACTAGCTCCTTAGCATTCACAGAATGCTGATATGGTACAGGATACTTAGCGAATTCGTCGCAGCTCGGCATTGATCAGACACTGGGGGACAAATTTAGGGGGACCCAGAACAATGTGCATGGTGTCGAAATGATATTAATGGTAAACTGACACAATAACGACAGAGTATTGATGAAGCGTCGATGCGACAGTAGCAGCACCCTAATGAAGCACATCTCGCCTATATTAATACTATGATTGTTAGTTAGTTATTTGGGCTTAGGGGCGCATCGACTGCTTCGGTCATACAGCGCCCACTATACTAATACTATGAGGAAAAATGTGTTCACCATTGCGGTCGCCACGTACCACCAGTTTCAGAGAGCGGCCGCCCCGGCCGTGTTGGGCGTCATATAAGTGCGAGTGGCACCGGACGAAAGCTGACAGTGTCGGCCGACCAATGGGCGAAGCTGACAGTTTCCGCCGACCGACGGGCGAAGTTGACAGTGTCGGCTGACCGACGGGCCCGGTTTCGGTGCGGTCACGCCAAAACCTGGCCTGGCAGGGACACCAGGGGGACCGGAGAGCCGGCTACGCGCAAATCCACCACCGCCCATTGGTTAAACACGAGAATACACTTTTTGGCGTCCGAATTTGACAACCTTCAGTGCGCCGAACGAGCCGAATCGTCGCGACACAGCTGGCCAGCCACTGCACGGATCGCCGCCAAACAAACACTGACCTGTATCCACGACAATGGGCTGAGAGCCGAACACGGGCCAGACATACTTTTGAGCACCACATTATAAGCAAATGTCTATAAATACCAACAGATGTTTTGTCACCACATTTTGTAGAAAACGTCCCATATTTTGAGGAACCATTTTTGTTGCGTAGAACACTGGAGCGGTTATCACGAGCGCGGTAGCAGTGATCGTTGCTCGTTGAATTACGTTGAAGTATTGAGTGACAAGAATGAGTACGTCCGCATTAGAGGTCGGTGACATTCTGCAAGACTTGAACAAAGCCTACGACAGGAATATGCCAAGGGTGGACATATTATGATCATCAACTATCTGGACACTGATCCAAGCTTGGTACGGCCAGAGTTCCGCCTCGCCAAGATACAAAGGTGCGTGGGTATTTTGTGCTGGAGGGAGGTCACGCTCTCATCTAAAGCTGCATGTGATTTGCACTGGAGGGAGCGCACGCTCACAGCTGCATGTAGTTGCGTATGTCCAGAGCATAACATTGCTTTTCCCTAGGACTATAACACACGGCCTTATAGGTATACCTACGGAGTTGCCTACTTAACTTACCACCTACCTATATATATCAATATAAAGATAATACCTAACATTCTGGTATAAAGGCTTGGCAACTGTTGGTTATTAGAATCACCGGGATATACAACTTCGATATATCCATATCGTTTACTATCGATATGTGTTCCTTTGATCAGCATTAGCTGATGCAAGCCTTAAATCTTGCATATGCTCAAAAATGTACGTTACTATTTATTGCATTGCTACTTTGGCCAATGCCATTGCAATCCAACAATGGTTGGAGTTCCTATATTTTTGGTGGGACCATGGCCGCGCCAGCAGTTCTCTTGGACTCCACCAACATTTGGCCCACCAACTTAATAGCCGTGCAAATATGCTTCATTTTGGATGAAAGGAAGCAAATTTCCTCATTTCGTGGAATGTCATGTCCTCATTCCTAACAGGCACCTTAAAATACATGGCTGTGTTTAGGCGACTCCTGTGAATCCAAGTATTTAATACACTATTTACTTCCATTTCATTTTACTTCGATTTAATTTTGAAAGGATCAAGCCAGCTCTCAGCCTTCGCTGAGGAGGCAGAAAAATCAATTATCATGAAACCACCATAAAGCTTCATGGTCACAAAAGTGACAGAACCAGGTGCCAGTTCTTAAGGGGGACGGATGCGCTGGGATTAGACAGTTCTGGGCTGGGTGCTCCCTGGTCCAATCAACATTTATGGGAAAGCTCCACCCATTACACCACAGATTATCTATCTACATTGCTGATGGCTTCGGACTATGCACCTCGGTACGTAGCCTGTCAGGCAGCATCAATATCAGGTATTCTCACTGGCTTTGATGGCAACAGCGGAAAGCAGCTGCAGTTAGCAGCATACAGACAAGTCTGGTAAGGACACCTCGACAACCAGATGCCGCTAAAAAGAAAACTCATTACCAGTGTTCCAAACTAATTTGAGGCTAGTGTGCCAGAGTTTAAAGTTATTTCCAGTACGCAGTGGATGGCTGGAATATTCAGGTGTGTTAGTTAGTTGTTTGGGGTTTCGGGCGCATCCAGTTCATTGGTCATGTAGCGCCCATGAATATTCAGGTGAAATTTGGTGAAGTGGAACACTACAATGGATTTGGACACGAAAGGCCACATCTTTATATCAACATAAAACTATTGGTTGTTGTTATTCTTGGGGTTTAGGGGCGCATCAACATAATAATTATTGGAAACGATGGTGTCAGGCCAAAGAGAGTGCCAGTCTCAGTCCCTTTGGGTCTGTGTACGGGATAAAAACGTTTATCTGCACCAAAGACGTAGAAGTTGGGAAAAGCTGCAACACGTTTACACTGAAGTGATCCTATCAGCATTGCAAGCGGCCGGATGCGATGGGAATTGCACGACAAACAGCGTTGCGTCATGTATCCCTGTCACTGTTAGTGTTCCGAGCTGGCAAACATAGCTTCTCCGCAGCGGTGTGCGACGTGCTGGTGCACCCAGGCACAAAACAGCACTCTCATGACCAATTTTCGTCGTAGCTTTACGCAAAACTAAATCATCTCAGCCAACTACCGCAAACTGGCGCCTATTTCACGCACTGCGCCGCTCAGTAACTGGAACTGGTGCCTCCGGTGCGGCCACGTGACGTGACGGCACCACCGGCCAATCGTTTGGAGGCATCTGGATATTTGAAGGAAACTTTATATTCCATTATTTCTCCTATATTTAGTGCAAATATACGACAAAATGTTCCTACCATGATAATCAGCGTCATCAAAATGACCATGTAGAAAGCCGTCAGCAGGTTTGTATTTTGTTGCATCAGGTCCTTTGGCAGACGTTTTCTGTGCACGCTCCACGCGCATTACCTGGACGTGTGCAAAGAGAAGGCGACCGTCACACGAGCCCCATTGTGCGTCGACACCCGCATTGACTCAACACGGCATTTCAGATTGTTACGTGAGAAACGGCCATCACAAATTGGCGGCCGGCTCAACCGAGATGATTAAGTGGAGTTTAGGGGCGCGTCGACTGCCAAGGTCATTTTGCGCAGGCTCGACCGTGCCGGGCATCCTGCAAGTATGAGTGGCACCGGGCGAAACTGGCAGTGTCGGCAGGCCGACGGGCGAGGTCTAGGTGCGATCTCGCCAAAACCAGGCCGGCCAGGGGCTCCAGAGTGGCCGGAGAGTGGACTGTGGGCAAATCCACCGCCGCGTGGTAGTTTTAGACGCAAACCGACTTTTTGGCGTCCGAATTTGACGAATTTCAGTGCGCCGGGCAGTACAAATTTCCGCACCGCAGCTCGCCAGCCCCTGCAGGTTTCGCCGCGACACAATCTCCGAAATGTAGATACAATTGGAAAGCTAGCCGGTGCAACCGTTGTCGGTGTAACCGTTGCCGGTGCACGCACCACGCACCATCTCGGGCCCCGTGCAAAGAGAAGGCCGCCACTTCACCGCTTTTTCAAGATCGGGTTTGGAGATGGAAAACGATTAACAATGGCGAAATGCCGCTGCCTGCACTAACCGGGTTCGTGCACCCGCTTCACTCTCAAATTGATCATCGCCGCCTACTGTGTATAAGGGGGTGTACTTTGTGTCATCATGACACAAAGTGGTACATGCCGAGACCCATACAATCTGTTCTGCTTCTCACACTGCCTAGGCTGATGTCAGGAACATTTTTGTTTAGTAAATATGGCACGCACACGCATCCCCAGTCGTTGTGGTGCACACGGTATCTTCAGATTTGCTCTGCGACAAAGTCTGCCGGCATTCGGCCACGGTGTAATTCGCTGCTGGAGCGAATTTTCGCCGGCACAAATACCGGAGTTGTCCTCGTAAAAATGGCCCGAAACAATGGCAGCATGTGATTTGGCGGAAGGCTGCTCCACAATTAGGCATTCTTGAGTGGGGCGTAGACGCGCGCCCAGCCACTGCATCCAACTAAGACCACGAATTCACATGAATGGAGTGGGCCCATCCACATGGAGAGGCGTCAACAGGTGGCCGTTTCAAAGAGCCGCGACAAAAATCCAAAATATGGATCACCTCGTGGTGGTCCATGTTAAGAAACAGCTAGACTTGGCAAAGCGTCGTCGCTTGCACTTCTCAGCTCCATGTATAGACTACATTTTTCGAGCTGACCATCGGCCCCGGCTTTGTACACTGTGGCCGTCATCGTGACACAAAGCGGTTGGTTGGTTGGCTATTGGAGTTTAGGGGCGCATCGACTGCGTCGGTCATGCAGCGCCCTGACACAAAGCGGCACCGGTCACGAGGGTAAGACAATTTGATGACTAGCTTTCTGCATCGTGCATTACCCACCACCAAACGGCCGCAGTCGCTGACGAGGCGATCGACCTAACAGGAGATTAAGCCCAGCGGAGGCGGAGTGTCTACCCTAGTTTAAAAAAAAAACTTATTGCACATCGATGATATCTTGACGGGACACTGACGATGAATTGGCGATCCTTGATTGCTTTTGATGATGACGATTACCCTGGCACTGAGCACGTGACACGTTTAGCTGTCTTTTTAGCTTACTTCGTGGAGCGACGGATCATCAAGCTGGCATACTGATGGCAGGCTATTAGGCTAAGACGGCGTCTTCTATATATCGTAACCATAGCAATCAGGCTACGACGGTGTCTTCTGTATATGGCCAACATGCCGTTTTCTATGACCTTCGCGACCTTCTTCTGCCGCCGCCCTCTCCCCATCCACGCAGATCTGGAAAACACGCACCGTCCGTTTTCTTCAAAATGTAGCCAACACATCGTCGGAACACAACCTACTCAATGCCTTACAACTACAACATTTGCTCAAGGATGGGCTCAAGAAGCCCGAAGGATGAAAATTCCAAGTCTTTCTTTATCTTCTGGAAACTCATCGAGTTCCAGAGGATATTTCATGGATATACTTAAAGTTTATAAAAGCCTATTCTGCACTTGCGCATGTAAAGTACATTTCGGTGCAAGCGTGGACTAGGAACAGCAAAATAGGAGGGTTATTCTTGTGCTGCCCACGGAACGCATATATTTGGAACACTTGCGTGCCTCTTGTGCCTCCTCAAATAACATGTGGTGGTCCAAGCTCAGTTTTGTGTCATGAGCGTATTTTGGAAAGTCACAAGGGGATCAAGACACTCAAAATGGGAAGTTCGAGCATCTTTATCTTCCTTTCGAAAACCATCTTAATGCCGTATTTGGGCCGTGCAAACGCTCTATATAGTTACTTAAAATTTCACTCCTTACAGTCATATCAAAAGGGACGGAGGCGGATGCATATTAAAGAAAATGGTTAACAGTACACTTCTGCCCAAAATTTCGTGTATTCATGACCCGAGAGCCCGTTATCGATATCGACATGGCACCAAACAGGCAACATCTTCAATGGCTTAGTCAGCTACGAATGCCAGAGGATATATTTGGTGAATATATGCCAATGCCTTTGCAGGTTTTGATGCTCTGTTTATATATCACGGTACATAAGATATCATACCCCCAACTTTGCTTCTCTGGAACCATCAGTGATCGTAATTGCACACTAGGCCTCAGTTTATCAACCTCACCCCTACATATGCCACGAACCATTGGACGGATGCATCCAGGCTACAACTTTGACGGCAGCGGCAAAAACAAGCTGACTGTCCCTGAATCGCTCAAATGTATCCACGGAATTGCCACTGGCTATCCAAAATATGCAGAAAATCCCACTTAAATGCTTGGTAATTCCGATGACAATACAATACACCTTGATCATGGGGCATATGCATACGAAGAACATCAACAGCTAGTTGTCGTGTATCATCTTCCCGTACAACATAACAGGATATGCCAATATATGACTTGACTGACAGAAACGCGAAACCTGACAAAGCTCGCCTCCCTAAATCCCGCCCTGGAATAACACCTGGCAAAACTGGGACTTCGTCCTTTGACAGGACGTGTGTCAATACAAGCGCAAAATCACCAACTTGCAAGGCTCTAGCTCACTATTCGTAAATGGCACGCAAAAGACCTCGGAGCAGAATCCGCCCCTTCTCCCCTCAGCGCACAGGATTAGGATTTACAGATCCAAAGCAAGGTCAGATGCTCATGGGCAAATACCAGGTATCAAACACCTGACCATGACTAAAAATACTGTGCAAAAGCCATGATCTGGTTGAGAACGGGGATTACAAATCTAGTTCCTTGTAAATCCCAAATACAGCAAGGCACGGTAAAGTAGTAGCTCCCGTTTACTAAGCTCGACTGGAAACTACGGAACTACAGGCTGCCTTTGATAATAGCCACCAGCTGAGTTGCGCAGGACCCATGAGAACTGGCGGGGGGGGAGTTGTGGGTGCGGCTCCCCGGTAGATATTCAGTGTAGATCCAGCTGGCTGCCTCGGTTACGGTCCGTGGTTGCAGCGCCCGCTCGCGGTGCGCGCTGGCTCATTGATGGCCTTCGCCGTACAATACCTAGAGAATGCAGCAGCCGCATTGAAGACGTAGAACACCATACTGTGACAGCGTTAAAATAATGATTTCTCGTTAGGTGTGAGATGTCGAAACGAGTAAGGCAGGATGTCGAAATCGCAATGAAAGTAATGTTATATATAATCGTGTAAGTCCTGCAAAGTTAGTTTTGAGATAATTGCGTACATATGACTGTTCCCGTTTTGCGTGTTTTGAAAGGCACCTTATCTGGAGATACCGATATCAACGATAACGATGCAAACACCTATGCTATAAACTGGCATTGTATAACATAGCGCATCATAGGTAATCTTTTCACCTGAAATTTCGCTACGGTATGTTCTTTTTCATGATCCCAGATCCGTTATGGTGAGCAAAATTATAATACGTTGTGAACGGGATACAGTTAGAAACGAGGCATGCAGACTTCACAAACACGCACCAAGAATCAAGTTGGCGATACTTCTTTGGGAAGGATGTCGATTCAGTGTTCATTAAGTGGTACATTCCACCCTATTCCGCGAATAATTTATAACTGTACTATGATCATTCCATATACACAGCATACGGGAGTACGAGCTTACGTTAATTCAGTAACCGTCCTTCGCCTTACACAAATTGAAAACAAAACAGCCTGTCGCATCCGTTTGGAGGCCGTCAGCTGAGCTGACAAGTCGTTCGTGACGAGGGGCGGGGTGACTCAGCGACACAGGAGGATGTCGGCAGCTCACCGCAGACTGCCAGCACCCATACGTTGCACAGGCTGGCTGGCGGAGGTGCTGCCGCAGTCGGGCAGTCACCACAACAGGCCACCACAGGGCCGCCAGCATTCTCAACCTGGCAGACTCAGCCGGCCGCACAAACACCGCCGACACGCCACACCAGGGGGTCGTCACCACTCCGCCTCGTGCCCACGCCAGAGCCGCCCGCCGTCCAGGTCAACATCCAGATCACCGCCCCGAGCACCGTCTACATCGTCATCCAGATCACCGCCCCGAGCACTGTCTATATCGCCGCCCAGATCACCACCCTGGGTACAACCCAGAGATTGTCATCCAGATCTCCGTCCAAGTCAACATCCAGATCACCGCCCCGAGCACCGTCTACATCGCCGTCCAGTTCACCGCCTTGAGTACTGTCTACATCGCCGTCCAGATCGTCGTCCAGAGCACTCCCCAGATCGCCGTCCAGATCACCATTCCAATCAATCACTGTTCAGAACAGTGTCCAGATCAGTGTCCAGATCACCGCCCAGAGAAATGTCCTGCTCAATGTCCTGCTCAATGTCCCGATCAATGTCCCGATCAGTGTCCTGATCGTCGTCCAAATCACCGCAGAGATCACCGTCCAAATCACTGCCCATCTACTGCGTTCGCCATCCAGGAAGGACCACTAGAAAGTCGCAGGCGGAAGCAGTGGGCTGGGTTCTCCAGAGGGCGGACATTGCTGTTGTCAGTTCTGCTCCAGGGTGCTGGACTGAGGCGTGTGGGTTATTAGCGTTTAGGTTAAGGTTGCGCTAGCTTAACCATATTCGTGTGAAATTATTATAGCTAGATTCCTATCTGTGTGGAAGATCTCTAAAATCACGGGAGCTTACCGTCCGATCACTTCAACAGAACGCAACCGAATCTTCGTGACACTAGCCTATTCAGCTATGCTGAAGACTTTGACGAAATAAACAAAAAGGTTGAGTGCCCTCAAAATACGGCCCTGGAATTACCATTGACCACCCAGATTCGATACAAATTTAAAATGCCTTCCCTGATATTAGCTGGTATTTATTTCGACACAGGTAACTTGAAAAGCCCTCCAATCTCGACACCCTGGAAACGACACTGCTAATCTGAAGCATCAAGGATCAAGCAGCTTTGTTCCCGGCCCTGCGCCTGTGGCAAGGGAGTTCCATGATCCGCCGCTTCCCTCGCTCGTCCAGCGCCCCAAAGTGGAACCTCATACTGGTACATACCATTCGCACCGCTGTTCACGGCGAGGGTGCTAAATGCAACATCTTTGACCAGTTGTTTCTCCGGTCGTCGTCAGGTGTGTCATATGTCCAACGGGCCGAGCTCTCCCGACATAGCCCCCCCCCTCCTCCGGATGGGCCGAGTTCTTCCTCCCCTCCTCCGGATGGGCCGAGCTCTCCCGACTCAGCCCCCCCCCCCCCCTCCTCCGTATCGGAAGCTCGCTCATGGAATGTGCGCTGCCCAGTGTTCATATCTACACCGTAACGGCACACGATGATTGACAACCTGATACTGAGAGGAAAACCGGCGCACTTTGTGTGGCATCGCATCCACAGCCGACCACACACGTGACCGTGCACGGCCACATGTAATGACGAGTGGTGTAAGCGCAAGCTGGCTACGAACAAAAATGCTATCGCAAGATTTATACGACGTTGATAACCTGAAGATCCCACCACGAAAGCTTTGGATGTCTGGGCAGTTACCTGGAAGCGGAGCCTCTGGCCAACGAAATTATGCACGATTAGCTAGATGGGTCGCAACCGGTCTACTTGTGCGCGCACGCCACCAGAATATTTACACGAACATGCGAAATGATGCACGAACAGCTAGATCAGTCGTAGGCGGTCTGTTTGTGAGCGCACGCCACCGAATATTTACACGAATATGACCGTAAAACCCGACGGAAAAGCCGGCCATTTGTTAGCTGCGCAGCATGGGATGGTGGCGTCCGAAGAGGCTCCGCCCTCAGTTGGTTCAAACACGACCTGTTCCTCGATCGGGTGTCATCTCAGCCCCCGGAGTATCGCCGCCTTCAGTAGGCACCGTGTTCATGGAGATAAGTTAGCCACAGCCGAAGCCGAACTGACCCCCCCCCCGAGGCGGAGCGACCGTGACCGCGACCGAACCAAACATCCACCCTCCCAGTCGGTGATGGACCACAGGCACGGCCATGGCCGAAACATCTTCAGGCAATTGACACTTTTGCGGCCGAAACATACCACCTCCGCAGTCGCCATTACTACAACCAATGTTCCAATGCTGATGGGGCCCAGCCTCCGGGGCCTGTATCCCAGCCAACACACACTCTCCCGGTTCCAGTCAGAACACCATGACTCGTCCCCAACGGCTCTCGTTTACAGCTGGCACACATGCCAGCGGCTCCCGTTCACAACTGGCCAGACACAGGCGGCTCCCGCCTACTATTGGCCACGTATCAACGCCCCCTGTTCACTGCTGGCCAGACACAGGCGGCTCTCGTTCACTGCTGGCCACATACCGGCGACTTCCGTTCACTACTGGCCAGATACAGGCGGATCCCGTCCACTGCCGGCCAGATACCGGCGGTTCCCGTCCACTTCCGGTCGTATGACACACGGGCCATATGCCGCTCTGGTATAACATGTTCGGTACGGCTCCCAAACATGCGGTTCTGCCCGTGCGATTGCCGTATCCTCCCGACCCTCCCTTACACATACCGTTACCGGAACATAACCCCGATGTATCAAACCACCATCGGGGTAACTCCCCCTTCCCCCTCTCCGCTCTGCACATCATGGAAGGCATACGGCAGCATTTTCCACCACCACGGCGGACATCCTCCTCCACCGCCAGCCCGCACCTCGCACCATCCACAGTACGAGACCGCCAACACCGTCGCGTCCGCGAGCTCCAGTCCGGGCATCTCCCTCGGCGGTGGCACGTCCGGCGGGCGCAGCTCAATCTGGCGTGCCTCAATCTGGCGTGCCCACCGGGCCGCCGGGTGTCGGCGGCCCGGTGACCCGGTGACCCGGCGGCCGGCTGACCTGACCCGGCACCGGCGACGGTCACGCACGCCGACCGACCCTGACGAGTGACGTGCGGTCGGCCAAATGGCACCAAGCCAGGTCAGGTCGGGTCAG
Source organism: Ashinkailepas kermadecensis (assembly GCA_034440615.1). Classification (NCBI taxonomy): domain Eukaryota; kingdom Metazoa; phylum Arthropoda; class Thecostraca; family Neolepadidae; genus Ashinkailepas; species Ashinkailepas kermadecensis. The sequence goes on along the minus strand of JAOTOM010004748.1, from coordinate 253,685 downwards.
ATCAGGTAACGGCCAGACGGTGCTGTGGGAATCGTGGTAAAGACAGCGGGCACGGCCGCGCCGCCGCCCAGGCATAACTCGAATGGCCGACAGACACGACATCGCTGCTCCGAAGACGGCCCGAACCAGCCCAGCGGTGGGCTTCTCGCGAGACCCACCGGAATACATGACACTCACCGTCCGGTGGCAGGTTATGTCCTTGGAGATCAGGAGTATCGAGACGGCTGGCCATCCCCTCAGGAGTTCGTCTCCAACCAGACGTATCAAATTCAAACACGCCAGCATGTGCTGACCACCAAAATGCGTTACACCTCCGCGTCACCAATCCGCAGGGGATTTGAACAGCGGTTGCTTGACGTCATCAGGTGATGTCTGTCGGTGACGTCGCCAGTAGATCGGTTGCAGGGAATCGTGGGGCGGCTGATCCTTTCGGTACGTAACAGACACGCCCGCAAGCCCTGCAGCGGCCGCGAAAAAAAAGCAAATCCATCCGACCGCTTCTTCTGCGGAGAATACGGTAAAAACGAGAAGTACATTGAACACACCAAGGTCAAGCGAAAATCCGCCGTCTTGGTGGCCAGCCATCGCAATGGTCGGGAAATCGCATATATATATCCATATATATATATATATATATATATATATATATATATATATATATATATATATATATATATATATATATATATATATATATAAAGATATGCATATGCATATATATATGCATTTGCATATGCATATGCATATACATATGTATATGTATATGTATATACATACATCTATCTAAGTTTTACACATAGATAGATGTGAGCATGTAGGTATCTGCGACTGCTATACAATCTCCCGCAATGAAAATTAATCTTTGGTGCACGATGACGTTTCTTGGGCAGGGGAAGACGACAACTTCAGACGAGTCACCGTTAAGCCCACTTGGCCGTCGGTGCGCCACCATCGTGATCCGCTAACAGTGTCGTCATCGTGGGATCCGTTGACGTTGACCAGTGCGCCGTCAGCACGCTGTGTTTGTCCGGTGCTGGGGTGTCAAGGACCACCACCAAGCCCGCAGACCACGACCACGACCACGACCACAGCTGCAGTGTTCCCACGCTCGGCGCGGTCCATCGCCGCTGCCGTGAATGACGGCTCAGTTTGTGCACGCCTGGCCGTCGCTGGAGTGGACCTGTGTGTGGACCTGTGGCGGCGTCTGCCTCCGACGGCACCAGGTCAAACACAGGCCAATCGATCCGGTCGGTGACGGTTTACTTGGGCCCGCCCACTGTGGTCACGTCGAACAGGACGAAACAATGGCCATCATTCGAAACATAGCCGTATGGCCGATACAAAATAACTTTGATAATGAGTCGCATGAAAAACGACGACAGGCATCTGGACTGCGGGGGCCTGAAGAACGCACGTCAGCAGTTTGCCTGAGACGTGTTTTCTCGTGATATTCAAATGGTCTCCGCAGGACTGAGTATGAAACCAAGCTGCCACCAAGGCGTAAATCATACCCCACATACTATTTGCATTGGTGGTCTCACAGCACTCTTCCCCGCGATGACGAACACCAACTGGGACGACATTTGTCACGAATCGTGCGGTGGTGTTCGTGGTGTCACCACGTGGGCCACGGCACACCGACGCCGCGGAGCAGCCTCCAACAGGTCAAGGTGGTGGCAGCATCAAAAACCCGCCACTTGAAACTGCCTTGTCACTGGCCGCGTCACTGCTGGCGTCACTGCTGGCGTCATTGTTGGGATTATTGCTGCGTCACTGATGGCATCACTGCTGGTCATGTCGCTTCCCGTCACTTTCGGTCACTTACGGAAGTCAGAATTAATTCACCGTCGATGCAAGAATCGCATATTGGAGATAAAACATTCATAAATAATTCATTCATGGCAAACATGGTGCAGATTTTTTAAAAATGAATCACTTACTTCACCCCAAAATCACGGAGGGATCGATTCATCAATGGGTGTGAAATGTGCAGTGTGATCCTTCTTGTGTGCATAAACGAAGTTCAGATTCGGTGGATTTAAATATGCAAGGTGGGATGCTAGGTGCCGGTACACATGGATGTCGCCGTCCGTATTGTAATTAGTGATCGATCACCACCACGAATTGCTCGTGCATTATCATTGAGGTTTAGGAGCGCATCAACTACATCGGTTATGCAGCTCGTGCATTACCACTAATGTATGAGATAGAAAGCACAACGAATATCCAAGACGATGGATCTTCCAGGGCCAGCTGGGTTGCTTGACAACTACAAACAATTCTGCAATAATGTAATGCAGTACCGTATCATGTTATCATGCATCAATGATAGTATCGTATCAACGACATCACAGACGAGGCAATCCAGATAATAGGATTTCCTGCCTGGCCGACAGATATCCGATATTCATTCCTTTGGTATCAGCCTGGGTTTAAATGTGTACAGGCATGCACCTGCGTTGTCTATACTAGCGCTTCTTCTATGCATAATGAAGGATAATGCGACGACAATGGGTGAAATTTGCGCTGGAATATCAAAGACATGCTCAATGTTCGCTGCTGGGTTATAACAGCGCTATTAATGATCCGAAAGGTCAGGAGAGTCACTATAGATGCCATACATCACATACACCACGCTAATGTGCATCGAAGACGAAGTATGCCGGCAGCCTTGGCTCGCAGCAGAGCTGCTGTCAGCAGGTGTGACATCAGCGAACAAGCTCCGCTGCGAGCATCGAGCAACACCTTAATATCCACGTACCAGGAGGCGCATTTGTGTGCTCATTAAGGTAACACTCCGCGTCGAAGAATTGCTCGGGTTCTGTGGCAGTTGCTAATTAACAAGTCCCGTAGCGGTGTTCACAGTTTTCAGTGCGTGCGTGTGCCTAATACTTATCAGCAACAGTGGGATTATGCATGTCAGCAGCAGTAACGGTATTAACATTCCATTCCCCATCTCACCTTGAGTGAAAACTGAAAAGTTATCTCACTGCAACTTCCAGTACATACCTTGACTTCGTCAGATACAGATTCTGTTGAAGGAATTCAGTTGGAAGAATTTTGTGTTAGGATGAAAATTGAACGATATGGAATTCCAAGGCACTCACAGTCGCATATGTTTTGTAATTGAGGAATGTGAAATGCAATGTATACTGCAATTGTGAAAATTAATAATACGCACATTGCAAACGTACATCAACAAGGGGTACAGAGCCGGGCTTTAATTTTACTTAACAATAATATTGGTGATCATTGTGTGAATCGGTTATCTGTTGCAAACTGTGCGAATCAGATTAATCCTTTGTGTGTAACACAAAAAACGATCTTTTTCGAAAGCCTGCAGTGAAACAGAATGAGATTGAATTCACATCGAACGTTTTAGAGAAGTGTATCGGCTCCAACGTTTTAGAGATGTGCATCGGTTTAGTTGAAGATAACCACGTATGAGACCGGCCAATTTTCGCATAATTGCCCCCGATGTTGTTCTCATCATTACTTCGATGTCACTTATCCCGTCACTGGTAGCGGCACTGTTCGCCGTGCCACTGAACAGCGTGCCAGTGACTGCGACCGCTCCCTCCCGTGGCGCCGGGTCTGAAGACGTCACCAGACCGGTGTTTGGCCGCACCGCCGGTCCATGTCACCGGGTCGGTGGTGTCAGGTGGTGTCTGAAGACGTCACCAGACCGGTGTTTGGCCGCACGCGCCGGCCCATGTCACCGGGTCGGTGGTGTCAGGTGGTGTCTGAAGACGTCACCAGACCGGTGTTTGGCCGCACGCGCCGGCCCATGTCACCGGGTCGGTGGTGTCAGGTGGTGTCTGAAGACGTCACCAGACCGGTGTTTGGCCGCACGCGCCGGCCCATGTCACCGGGTCGGTGGTGTCAGGTGGTGTCTGAAGACGTCACCAGACCGGTGTTTGGCCGCACACGCCGGCCCATGTCACCGGGTCGGTGGTGTCAGGTGGTGTCTGAAGACGTCACCAGACCGGTGTTTGGCCGCACGCGCCGGCCCATGTCACCGGGTCGGTGGTGTCAGGTGGTGTCTGAAGACGTCACCAGACCGGTGTTTGGCCGCACCGCCGGTCCATGTCACCGGGTCGGTGGTGTCAGGTGGTGTCTGAAGACGTCACCAGACCGGTGTTTGGCCGCACCGCCGGTCCATGTCACCGGGTCACCCGGACAATAGCCAGGCGATGGCGGGTATGCTGCTGTGGTGCGAGTCCACTGGACGACAGTCACCACCGTGTGAAAACAATGGCCCACTCCGAGGGCGGGCAGCACCACGGACCGATGTCAGAGCACGGGCACGGCGACACGAGTCGATCCCGAAGAAGTCGAGCAGGTAGGGGGACCATGACGGGAGCAGTGGGGGTGGAGGGAACCGCGGCGGGACGCCCACATGCAGTAGGTGCTGAGAATACAGAGAAATACGCTCACTGACGGTCCGGGAAGGTGTTAAAACAAAAATTAATTGTGAAAACAAAAATGTTGATGAAAATACAGCAAACAAGTAAGGACATGCGACATTTATTCGGCAGCATGTGTACAATAGGCGCGCCATCAGGACCTACCTGTCGCACGGGATGCACAGGGTGGTGGTGTAGACCTTCACGCCGTCCGTTCGCCGCCGGTACTGAAACACACAGACAGAGCGTCTCACCGCACGTCGACGGAGCACCATACGCAGCGCTATTCCCAGCACGAGCATGACCGGAGGATGGCTGTCGCCAGAGTCAGGCGGACATAGTGGCAGACATGGTCAGTTCAGTGTGGTAAATCAGCCGCATGCCACGTGTAACCCCCTCAGGCAACGCTGCATGACGTGACAAAATGCTAACTTTGCTCGGAAGGTAGCAGCTGACTAGCTAGTCTGGTGCGCTGCTTTCAGTGTGGAGTAGCGACGACACAAGGCACCGGTCCTGACGGATACTCGGAACAGGATCCGCCACCCGTGCCTGGTCCGATCGCCCACTCATTTATTGTACCGGTTTACATTCACCATTCAGCAAATGTCACAATAACTTTCGATCTTATGCTCATTATAACTGAAAGAGGTAAGTTGGGCCAAAATCAACCGCATATTTCGACGGCGTCTTTTTCAACAGTGATAGTTTAAGGGTGAGAAAACAACAAGCACAAAATGGCATGGAACGTGTCACAGCATGCACTCTACAAATTAACGATCTCACAGGGCATACTGATTTGTAGAGTGCATTTAATTCCTTTGTAGAGTGCACATGTTCCACTGTGACACGTTCCATGTCATTTTGTGCTTGTTATTTTATCACCTTCAAACTATCACTGTTGAAAAAGACATGCCGTCGAAATACGCAGTTCATTTTGGCCTAATTCATCTCTTTCAGTAATAATGAGCATAAGGTCGAAAGCAATTCTGACAATATTATTAACAATGCTCAGTGCAGTGCTGCAAAATCTTCAACTTAGCAGGTGCGACCGACCTGGAACTGACGAAGCACCGCCTTTATTTGCTGACAACTTGTAGACTTCGAAGGGAAGCTAAATCCCCCTTCATTTTTTCTATAAGTGACGGTAAAATTATCTACCCAATAAGCACATTATTCAGTTATTTAATATCCGCCCCTTATAGATGCACCATCTAACCAGAGTGGCCAGGTAGAAGCGTAAGTTCCAGCCTCCTGATCCGCAACACCCCGCCCCTCCCAACCACACCAGAACACTCTGACTCCCGAACATCTGAACAGCTTGAACCTCGCGACCATGGAATCATAGCGGTCCAGCCTCCCGAACATATCAGAGCCCTGGCCTCGGAACTACCAGAAGAACTCCCGTCCCCCGGCCATACCGGAACAACTCCCGTCCACCAACCACACCGGAGCAACTCCACGACGCCAGAGCGCCCTGCTGCCGGCGGGTGGGGGGATGGGGAGCCAGCGGCGGGGATTAGAGCGTCATACGGTCGACAACACCAGCTATTCCAGCTAACGGACGGCACGGACCGCACGGCACCTCACCTAGTCGAAGTACCACACGGCGGATGGAGAGCCAGAGGTGGGGATTAGAGCGTCATACGGTCAGCAACACCAGCTATCACACCTGACGGAGGGCACGGACTGCACGGCACCTCACCTAGTCGAGGTGCCACATGGTGGGCGCTGAACATGGCCCTCCCGGACGTTATCTCCCCACCATCGACAGACTAATCCAGCTGGCGCAGGTCTTAAGGTCAACATCGTTGGCCTCGCCAACATCACGCGCCAACGTGCTCCACCCAAAGGCTATGAAGAATGGCAAAGTGTTGAAGGACAAGACCACGTTCCCCCTTGGTCTCTCAACGTTCAGTTGAGAGGCTCGGTCGCCAGCGGGATGGAGATCAGGAGTGGCCAGACTGTCCGCCGAGGCTCGGTCGCCAGCGGGATGGAGATCAGGAGTGGCCAGACTGTCCGTCGAGGCCCGGTCGAAAGCCGACTGGTCTAAGTGAACACGTCATTGCCGTCTGCTCCTACACAGGTAGAGACCAGAGGTCCAAGGTCCACTGTATCACGGGCGAGCGTGAGACTCACACCAACTTACAAAGTCCCGGCAGCACACAGTTTGATGCGGACCAATAACAGATATAAAGATACACCTGTAGAGCATGCCATACCATCGCTGTGTCGCGTTCTTCCCTTCATCATGATAACACACAGACATGGCAGGTGATATACTGGAGAAAGCGCCCCGTGGTTCACGTTGTACGCTTGTTCCAAAACTACCCGCCAGGTGGGGAGGTGGCGTAAGGTGTCGTGTATCCGTCCACTGTGTCATGATGCCCCATCCGCCCACGACGGTCACCAAGCATCGAGTGTCCGTACACGGAATCATTACGTCCCATCCGCCCTAGACGGTCGCTAGGCGTCAAGTATTCGTCCACGGAGTCATGATGTCCCATCCGCCCTTGATGGTCGCGAAGCGTCGAGTATACGTACACGGAGCCATGATTCCCCATCCGTCATTGACGGTCGACAAGCGAACACCCGAGCGGTTAACCAACACAGACTGCGGGACATGCATCAGCTCCTGCAATCCTGTCCCGGGCCGTGGATCACCGTCAGCGCACAGGCCACAATATCCGACACCGGCCCCGACATCCTGACGGCCGGGAAAGCCCCTCACCGAGTGCTCGGAACTCATCGGGGCAGTCCGGTGAGCCCAGCATTGCGGCTCGGAGGCCGAGCGGACCTGATCACGCACCGATGGTCTGTCCGGGGGCGGCGAGATCAAGCGACATGCCACCCGGACCCACACAAACCGCAGGGACAGGGCAGAACAATGTAGCTCTCATCCATTGCATTGCCACATGCACAGGCGATAGACAGGCCGCTGACAATTATGGCAGACCAATGGCATCACAATCGTGTGTGTAATGTGTACGATGCCACCTCGGGTACGGCTTCCCCATCGCTCGCAGTGCAAGGTGGCTGGAATGCTTCCAGCGGTCCAAACCCACCTTCCCGCACACTTTCGTCTGACATGGTATGACCGGCAAATTGCAAGCCCACGAGCCACGAGCCCGGTGAGGCAGGACCGTGGCCGTCGGCTGGCCGGTGCCCGCGCTGCATCGGACCTCGTCGAGAGACAACAGCCGCCGGGAGCCACCGCCCACCCGGAAGCCCGTGCACCCAGCTGGTCGAAAGACCACTTTCACGAAACAAGCCGTGACTGATTTGCACGGCGGCCCGGTCTGAAAGTTGGCGGGAGCGACCAGCACCACTGGATCGATCCGTCAGAAGCCTGCACGTTTGCCAAACTTCTCCCGTCTCCGCGTGCAACACGACCACGCTGATTGGCCAGTAGCAGCTCGGTGCACGCTGACCCGCTACGTTCGTTATGTTCAAGCTGTCGAAAGAGTCGACGTCCACAATCTGCACACGACAACAGCCCTATGAGGGCTTCTCGATGCAAGCCTCTTCAGCATTCAGGTCCGCCCCCAACACCAGGATTGTAGAGCAGCCTCGAAACGGTGCATGATGCAACGGCCGGGTCGGCCAAGGGGTATCATTGTACTTAAGGTATTCATGAGACAAGTTTTACACACATTCTACCTCCATGAAGCAAACAAAGGTTTGGCTAGGTTTGGGTTGGATAGGTTAGGCTAGGTTAGGTTAGGTTATGGCACTTTTTAAACAATTTGTGTGCTATATTACCCAACTCAAAGCCCAATTTTGGTGTTATTTTGCCCGCCAACTGAAGAGCATGCATTTGCAGAGGAAATACGTGGCCACATCACATTAACCACAATCATAAGCATTGCATTGGAAAAAGAAATTCCCAAAATTCAAAAATTGCCTTAAGAGACCAATTGACCTGTGAAGGTACAGATGGATGTACATATGGATGTACATGACCTGTGGAACAGAGCACGCCTCGGATACCACCTGAACGCAGCTAACCAAACTGCATGTGATTACCCGGTAGCGTACGCGACACCCGTCGGGCAATACGTGATTACCAGCTGAGCGCGCAGGACTACCAGCGGAGCAGTGCATGATTACCAGCCGGGCAGCACAAAATTACCCGTGAGGCAGCACAGCATTATCAGCCGAGCAGCACAGCATTATCAGCCGAACAGCACAGAATTGCCAGCCGAGCAGTACAGGATTACCCATAAGGCAGGGCAGGATTACCCTTTGAACAGTACAGGATTTCACGTCGAACAGTACAGAACCTCCCGCCGACCAGTACAGGATTACCCGTCAGGCAGGACAGGATACCCATTACCCAGAGCAGAGCAGGATTACCCCTGCCGAGTAGTCGCAGCCAAACGGAGATCGTACGGCCAAGAACGGCACACATCGCTGTCAATCGGGTCTGCCGCTTGCATCTCCATCGCTGCTGGAATTTCCAGCCGATTTACCAACCAGATGCGAGTCGGATGCGACCGACAGCTGACAGTTAGACACGCACTACACAAACCATGCACACCTAAACTGTGCGGCTAATAAAGTCTCAGTGTAATGTGTACCAGTATAAGGCGCTATAAATAGCGCTGGACACACGATCGCCGTTGGATCACTGTTTGTTACCCGGGTTGCAGGCACGGGATCGGGAACCATAGCGGGCAGAAATCATGTGGCCATACTGTAATTGGGCCCTCTCGACGGCCCGTGGACATGTTACCTCATTGCGTACAATTTCGGTGAAAGTGCAAGTTCAGAAATAAGTACACCTAATTTCCGCACAGTGCACTGATATGAGATGTGTGCAACATACTCGACATATTGGTGCAATTTGGGAAATGGTGCCTCATTATTCGGCATAAACCTACTGAAAAACAAAGCCGCTTACGTCAAAATTGGCTGCAATCTTTTCGAAATATGATTATCTGACAAATATTGCGATTGCACCTCCCAACCGTGCCGAATCGACGACAAGTAGCACAGATGTGTCACGGTCACCTTCTGCCTCGCAGGTCTTCCACTCATCGCATGCCACACGACCGTTCAAAGCAAGTTATCAAGGCATAACTTTCGTAGTTATAGATTGGCATAGCTAAAGGTTTGCAGACACAAAGGTAGGTAGCAAGACTTAAAGTTCGTTTTGCAAAATGTTTGCGTGCAAGGGTTCACTTTAAGCCAAGATTTAGGTAGCATAAAGTCCGTATCCGAAAGTTCGTATTGCATAAGGTTCAAATGGCATGATGTTAGTAACTCGTAATGTTTGTATAGTTCAGGGTTCACATAGGTGAGGTGCCAGAAAAAGAGTGGTCGGGGCACTGGAGAGAGGTCGTGTTAATATGTCGACAGGCCCTCTGAAATAGACACGGACCGTTAAGTACGAGAGGTGCTATCTGTGTTCGGAGGGGTCCAGTGAAGTTGGAGAGAGGCCGTGTTAAGTGACCCAAGAACTGTCTAAATCTAGATGTTTATGCTTAGTTTGAGAGATGCGGCAATTACTTAAAAGGGGACACATGAAATTGGAGAGGGCCGGATTCGGTTGGACAGGGTTCGTCGGAACTTGATGTGGTTCTTCTTACTCTAGTAATTTCTGAAGTATTATATTTTCAGTCGAAGAGGGGTCGATGTAAAGTCAAAGAGAGTCAACTAATGTCGCAGAGGAGCCGTTTTGGAACGAAGAGTATTTGAATTAAGCCAAAGGGGTCTAATAATATAGAGGGCTGTCTAAGGTAAGGAAGGGCTCTTTGAAGTTGGCCGGACCTGGAGGGGAACCGCATTAATTCATGAACTATGGAGCCCGAGGATGGCCCGGATCAGGGTAACCCAAAACATGAGAGAGTCGTGTGAAGTAAGGCAGGTGCAGCGTAATTCGGTGCATAGCTGTATTTGATCGGAGAGGGGCTGCAATTAGCTAGAGGGGCCTGTTGCGAATGAAGAGATGAGTCTGATGAATATAGATTCTATTCTTGGCTTTACGAATGGCACAAACGGCAACGCCCAAACACGAACTGTCCTTCCACTCGCCTCACGTCCGACAACAAGGTGTCCCACGGCCACACCTCTGCCGCAGTCAACTACCGCTCCTTAGCGCTGCCAACGAGTGCAGGGTTTTCCGCATTACAAATGCACAGTCATGGAAAATTCCCTCTGCACCAAACACTAGACGCTGGAGTCTCAAACAGAGGCATCTAGCGGAGGCCTTCTAACTAATGAAATCAACTCTAGAGCTTAGGTGCGCCATCTATGGAAGCCACATAGATGGCGCTTATCCATACCACTCGCAGTCTGCAACAGGGCCAACTGAAATCGGAGAGGGACCGTAAACAGTTGGCAAGAAATCATATTATGCAAGAGAGCAAGCCTCTGAGCTCGGTGAGGGGCTAATTAATGTTTGAGAGGAGCCATCTTCTTCGACTGTGGGAGACTGTCCCCACTGGAAAGCGACTGTGGGGCTTTGGGGGACGTGTTCTCTACGTTCTCCGCTGTGACACGGCCCACGAAAATCATTCGGGAGGGAAGGAGGGGGACAAACCAAAGATTGGTGGCCATGGCCGGCATACCGAATACAAAGTAAGAATCCTGCACCCAGACACTCAAAATATCATCATCAGGGTGACTAATATATTGGATTTCCGGTAAAATCCACAGTTATTAATGTGTTAACCTTGTGTTTGGCAACCTATACGGTAGGATTATCCTTATTTTATGAAGTTCAAAGTTCGCAAGGGTATTCCCCGTCAGATTGTGCCAATACGGCTCAACATAAAATGTGTGAAGCTTGGTCGTGATTGATTACGCTTATCCCTGCCGCATCGCACTTGAAGTTGTGAAGAATCGTGGATTTTAATGAATTTTTTCTTCATCACACTGGAAGCGCGTAGCTCTGGTTTATACCCAACTACATGCATCATACACTCTCTTGTACATTGTCAGTCCACTGGTGCCATTTTCATCGATATTCATTACGAATTGGTGGTGTTAGCCTTCGTCAATTTATTGCGACTGGGACCTGCTCGGTAGCGCCATCTATTGACAAAAATACCAACTTCCTACTGAAGCTCATCTCAGCATCCAGTTTTTGCCGTCATCCTCTTGATTCATTATTTGGATTTAAGGGCGTGCCGACTACGGGATGATTTAGCGCCCATTTGTTGTCATCTTCAAACTGTCATGTCAAAGTTCTGTCGGAGGGACTGTCAACTTGTAATCAAGTTTCTGAACCATGTTATAGGCTTTCTTCCACGTCTTCGAATTCAACACTCAATTGAGCTTCTGCCAGCCATCGCTACTAAGCGGCTGGAGACTACCCAACTGAGTCTGTTACTCAAATTGTTGCTGCCGTCGATTTCGATGTTCCGTTCTGTTCATCCTGCTCTTCGTGCCATCTTATTTTTCGTCGTTGCTAATGCCACTGCCACTGCCGTCGCCACCATCACCACCTTCGCCACTGCTGCCATTGCAGAAAGGATGCTCGCATTGACAAGCAAAGGGAGAGTTGGAAGTCTTTGGGCAGTGAAAAACATATCGATTTATAGTTTAAAACGGAAAATAACAGCGCACCTTAGGAATGTTGCACAGGCCGGGTAAAATAAATAGAAAACCACAATAGAAAAACTATGAGCTACCGTTGGCATCCGACGAAGACACGGCTGCCAGTCAGAAAACATCGTGAAGGCCTAGAGCGGACCGACCGAACAGTATTGGCAGAAAAGCTTTAAAATTACTGGTGGAGCCCAATGCATGGAAGTAATGAGTGCTGCCAATTTGGTTGGTGTGGCCAACCCGCGTTGGATCCCATGTTAAGAGACCAAGACGTTGGTGGGGTCATGGCAAAGATGGTAGGGCCCAGGCCCCATGAAAAGCATTAGATACTCCACCTCTGAGCACATATTCAATAGTTAATATTGAGATGTATGTAGATTAACCTGGTAACACTAGATAAATGATGTAACTTGCGCTACCACAATATACCACATGGTGCATAATACGCTATGTCTGATTTCCCAATTATATAATATGCCTTGTAAATTAAACGACAGAACACCGCCACTGTCACTTTCTATCGTACTTGCAAAGTTGCAAAGCTGCACAAGCAACAGCTACAAAGTACTGCTGCTTTGTTAGTCGCCTGGGTGGCGCTGCATGTACCCCCACACAACCTGCAGGTTCAACTGGCGCTGTTCCTTATCCTTGGTCAACGCGAGGTTGTAGGCCTGTACCAGAGCGACGCCACGTTCAGCTAAATCGTTAACAACATGTCAACAATCTCGATGAACGTGTCAGCATCGTTCACTTTTTGACAGCATGTTGTCAATGACTTCACAGATAGACATACATAACTTAGAACCTGAGTACCATGTCCTTAGTGGTAGCGTAAATTGCATCATCCCTCTTGTGTACCAACACCTTTATATTGATCATTGAGTGTTCCCAGTCAGCCCGCTTTAGGTTGACATCATACTGCCTGACTGCCTGACTGCCTGACTGCCTGACTGCCTGACTGCCTGACTGCCTGACTGCCTGACTGCCTGACTGCCTGACTGCCTGACTGCCTGACTGCCTGACTGCCTGACTGCCTGACTGCCTGACTGCCTGACTGCCTGACTGCCTGACTGCCTGACTGCCTGACTGCCTGACTGCCTGACTGCCTGACTGCCTGACTGACTGACTGACTGACTGACTGACTGACTGACTGACTGACTGACTGACTGACTGACTGACTGACTGACTGACTGACTGACTGACTGACTGACTGACTGACTGACTGACTGACTGACCGACCGACCGACCGACCGACCGACCGACCGACCGACCGACCGACCGACCGACCGACCGACCGACCGACCGACCGACCGACCGACCGACCGACCGACCGACCGACCGACCGACCGACCGACCGACCGACCGACCGACCGACCGACCGACCGACCGACCGACCGACCGACCGACCGACCGACCGACCGACCGACCGACCGACCGACCGACCGACCGACCGACCGACCGACCGACCGACCGACCGACCGACCGACCGACCGACCGACCGACCGACCGACCGACCGACCGACCGACCGACCGACCGACCGACCGACCGACCGACCGACCGACCGAACGACCGACCGACCGACCGACCGACCGACCGACCGACCGACCGACCGACCGACCGACCGACCGACCGACCGACCGACCGACCGACCGACCGACCGACCGACTGACCCTCTGACTGACTGACTGACCGACTGTTAGTTAGTTATTTGGGCTTTAGGGCGCATCGACCATGTTGATCATATAGCGCCCATAGCAGTGTTCCGCTCTACCTAGGTTTCAGGTTCTGGCCAGGTTTACTTCCAAGTGTAGGGAATATTCACTATGCCAAAACCAGTGCAATGTCTTTACCTCCCTCGATAGATGACAGCGAATCGTACTTGTGAGAGAAACTCAAATAGTCATCCATTCTGAACTACACGTGACCCATCACCTATAATATTTGTCATGGTCAGCGTGGACACATCGCTTCAAAAGTATCGTCGTCGTTGGGCTGAGAAGCGAGGGCACACCAGAAGAACATGGCTCACTGTTAGTGCGATATCACAACGGGTACACATTGGCCTGTCTTCATTCCGGAGTAGGTAGCCGTGGGTGGCATAGGTGTGTCCCACCCGCATCCTGGCGAGCACCACCTCCTCCCTTCGTGAAGTTCTTGACGATGACTCCTACCGCCCCAACCTTGGCTTGATGGTTCTCAGTTTGTTTTGGCCAGTTGTGTCCCAAATGTGTTGCCACTTGTCCTGGAAAAACATATTAATTGTCTGGCTGAGGTGTGATGCAGGGAGAGGCAGCACACGGGTGTTTTAGCTCCGGGCAGCACGCTTTGCTGATTGGTCAACCAATTCGTTCCCCGCTATTCCGACATGGCTGGGTATCCAACTGAATGTTATATTTTTCCCATTCGCTTCAGCTCAGTCAGGCGCAATAAAATGTCCCGCACGACGGGGTCATGCGGATAAAACGTCTTTATCGCGCGAATGCAACTTAAAGAATCTGAGAGAATGACATGGTCGACGTCGTTCCCTACTTCTATGAAGCATAAGGCCTTCGTGATTGCCATGAGTTCGGCCGTGTAAACTGATGCGTGAGGAGGCAGCGTAAACGATCTTGTCGTGGCTCCACTTACAAAAGCACAACCCACACCATCAGCAATTGTCGACCCATCAGTATAGGTGACAGTACATGTGTGGTAAGTGTCAACGTGTTTAGGGCTTTCAGCCGAAACAATTCCGAGATAAGTTCGTTCTTAGGAGTATCAGACAGTGTCATGTCCACTGACGGCTGCAACAATTCCCAAGGGGGACTGGCAGCGTTACCATCCTTCGAATGCTGCGCAGCTGGACACCGCTCCCTTTCACTAGCTGACGTAACTGCACACACAACGGGGGCAGAACATTACGACGTGAACCGCGAAACAGCGCAAGTGCACGGTGTCCAAACAGGGCCCTGTATGCCGGATTCATGGGGGACTGTCTCACCCTGCAGGCATACTGCAGTCCCAGTGTATCCCGCCTCAGGGCGAGCGGTGCTTCATCGGCCTCTGCCAGGAGGCTTGCTGTAGGAGAGGTGCGGAATGCCCCTGTGGCTATACGCAAGGCGGCATGGTGGACAATATCGAGCATGCGTTTGTTAGAGGCACTGGCACAGCCATAGACAAAACAGCCATAGTCAAGTTTCGAGCGAATGAACGAACGGTACAGCAGTAAAAGTGTAGCCCTATCTGCACCATAGGTAGTGCGAGCGACACACTTTTATAATGTTCAATGTCTTCCAGCATTTGTCCCGGAGCGTTGTCAGGTGGTTCTGGTATGTAAGTGGAGAGTGAATAACACATACAAACTTCGCTGATGATTAAAAGGGGATCTGGTCTCCGTAGAAGTGAATTGTCGGATCTTGACAGGTGCGGTGGCGACAGAAATTCCCCACAACGGTTTTATGAGTAGAAAATCGGAAGCCGTTTATGCTACTCCACTTCTCTAGGCGAGATACAGCGAGCTGGAGCTGTCTTTCCATCGAGAAAGAGCGTGAGGCGGAACACCAAATTGCTACATCGTCGACAAAGAGAGATCTGCCGATACCATAGGGCAAGTCATCTCCCATGTCGTTTATCATGCGCGAATAAGGCGACACTAATAACACTCCCCTGAGACACTCTGTTGGCCTGCGTCAGCCGCTCAGACATCATGTTTCCTACACGGACGCGGAATGTCCGGTCCGTAAGAAAATTATGCAGGAAGCGTCCCATAGTACCGCGCACACCACACCTCCAGAGTTTCATAAGTATACCGTGTTTTCAGGTTGTCATAGGCCCCTTCAATATCGAATAACACTGCCCCTAGATGTCTTTTGTCCTTAATACTAGTGCGAATGGCAGTGTCGTGTTATAAGGTGGTCAGCTGTGGACCTGTATTTTTTATTTCTAAATCCAGACTGAGCATTGGTGAAGAAGCCCTGTTGGTGTCTAAGAACCATGTGAGGCGCACATTAACCATCCTCTCCAAGAGTTTGCAAAGACATGGAGTCAGATATATCGGTCGATAGTGTAGAGGGTCAGAGCCAGACTTATTAGGTTTCAGTATATGGATGACAGTAGCTGCTCGCCAGGAAGACAGAAACTCACCACTCTCCCATAGAGAATTAAAGCATGACATAAGTGCCTCGCGTGCGTTTGGTGGGAGATGTTTGAGTATTTCGTTGTGGACACTATCAGGTCCCTAAGATACGCAGCGTAGAGTAGCGATTTTGGATGTGAGTTTGGTCATTGTGAATGGTTCATTGTAAGCGTGCTTCTCAGCGGTAGTAAAGTCGAGAGGTGAAGCTTCACAGTTATCTCTGTGTTCCCTAAATCGAACGTTTCGATCACAGCTCAGGCTTCGGTCAGCGAGAGCTCTTGCGATGGTATCGGCCACGTCAAGAGGATCAGCGATTATGGCGCCACCGACGTGCAGAACCGGAAGTGGTGTTGGGCGAGAGCGTTCAGATATACGTTTTATCTGGGACCGCACGAATCTCGCAGGAGTGGAGCGGTGTAACGTACTCACGTACTGTCGCCATGACGTCCTCTTGGCTTCTCGCACGGTACGCCGTGCGGCCGCCCTGGCTTTTTGGAAGGAAATCAAATTAGCCGTAGTGCTGTCATGATCAAATTTGCGGAAGGCGCGTCGACGGGCGCGAATAGCCTCTCGGCATTGTTAAGTCCACCACGGCACCGGGGCGCGCCGGGGCCTGCCCGAGGTGCGCGGGATACTCCCTGTGGCACATTGCAAAAGTAGGGATGTGAAATCCTCTAAAGACACAGTAAGACTAATATAATTTGAATTAAAAGTATCTTGAAGTCGAGCTGCGAATTCCACCCAGTCAACATTTTGGAGCCTCTATCGATGTGGTCTTGTTCCGAGGATGGCACCATATGTGAAGTGAATCCATATCGGGAGGTGATCACTACCTCTGGAGTCCGGGTCGACTGACCAAACGAAGAACTGTGCCAGTTGCCGACTGGCCACACTGATGTCCAGCGCTGAAGTGTTTCCCGACGGGAGTGCTATGTGGGTGTGTGCGCCTGAATTAAGAATGCATAGTGATTCGTCGATGAAAAATATTTCAAGAAGTCGCCCACGTGCTTTGCTAGCAACGCACCCCCAAATCGTATGGTGGGCATTAAAGTATCCGATAATTAAAACAGGTGGATGGAGCCTGGTAAGCAGTCGCCCGAGTTCTGCAGGGTGGACAGGTGTGCCCGGGGGAGGTACAGCGAGCATATGCTGATTTTCCGGTGTCCAAAGGATACCCGTGCCGCTACTGCCTGCAGACTCGTGTTCAATGGCAGATGGAATGCAGGAGCACTATGGTTGACAGCCACCAGGACACCTTCATGCGCAATGGTGACTGTTTGGATGTCGTTACGAAAAATCTGGTAGTCTGTTAGATAGAACGGGGTTCCGGCTGAAAGCTGTCTCTTGCAGACATACGGCTACAGGAGTGTACTCACTCGTCATGACTTGGAGTTCCTCCAGGCTGGTCCTTACACCTCTGCAGTTCCATTGTAAAACCGGTGATGACATGGTTGACTAGGTTTGACTAGATGCGAGTGGAAAAATGGCTTGAAGATGTCCTGCGGACATATCTTTCTCGAGGGACCGTCTAAAGGAAAAGAACTACTAAAGCGTAAGGTCATTACTCTATCAAGGTGGAGCGGACTTGAATCGACAGACGATCTCGGATGAGATCTGGGGTATGCCCCACCGGGCGGTGATGGTGTCCATGGGGAGGTTCGCTTGCGTCCTGCCACTGTTCCATAGGGTGGCGTTGGAGGCTGGCCCATGATCCTCCCTGTCTCAAGAGTGCCTACGGGGTTGACTCCAGGGACTGGAGATGGTGGGGGCGTCGCCCCAGGAGGCCGACGGTCGACCCTTGCCCTCGGCGACGACTCCCTGGACCCAGTTCGTGATGCACGTCCAGACGCGCCCATATCGGACGTCCCAGGGCGGACCTCGACCGACGGACGTGTCCGGGTCGCCAGAGGAGCAACCACGGGGACCGGTCTGGAGGCCGCGCCGGCCTCTCCTGAACAAGATGATGGGGGGGGGTTGTTTTTGATGATGTAGGGATGGGCTGGCATGCAGCAAGATCGCTGGACGCGGTGGGTATACAATCCAGGTGGTTGTTGGAGGGCATGGCGGGCCTCTTGCTTCGTTGGGCACGGTGCCATTCCTCAGGATCCCGATCTGCAGCAGGCGGCGTCGCGACATCAAGGGCTGTTGGAGGTTAGGCAACGTCCTTTACCACCTCAGAGGAGGTCTCAGCAGCCTGGGTTTGTGGTGTCGTTTGCGAGGCGACTGATACGTCGAGGGAGCGGAGAAGTGAAATTAGATGAGCGATCAGTTCGTCGGTTTTGTTTTCCTGTACCTGATGTGGGTTTCGTGCTGTGTTCCTGGCCTTCAAGGCGTTAGATATGATGGGATGAGATTGGTTATACAGATCCCGAGCTTCCTGAAATGCTACTGTTTTAGTGTGTTCAATAGAGATAATTTTCCTCTATTTTGAGTAGCTGGGACAGGCACGGTCGACGGATGTACGGGGGTCCTGTCCCCTGCCGAAGTTGACTCAGAATGGCACTTCGGAGGCACACTGTTCGCTAGCATGGTCCACACTTGCTGCACACGGGACGATTTCTACAGTACTGGTTAGTGTGTCCATATTTCTGACATTTAAAACAACGCATTGGGTCCGGGAGAAAAAGTATCACCTTCACACGGATGTACCACACCCGAATCTCCGAAGGTAAGCCAGTTGAATTAAAAGTCAGGATAACATTGTTGGTCGCAATCAGCTCTGCACCTCGTCTAACCTTCAGCTTCCTCACTCCTGTCACGCCAAACTCCGACAACCCTTCAACTATTTCGTCTTCCGGTACGTCCCTGAGATCGTAGCAGTTTACTATTCCTCGTGATGAATGTTTCGTTTGATGGGGTTCGATTTTAACTCTGATGCTTTCCTCGACTTTCCTGCCATCTTTGCGCATACTGTACACAAACTCAGACATCGTCAGCGCCCTCTCCGCTTCCTGTGTCACCGCGAACTCCACCTCCAACGCTCCATCCTTCAACTTCTCACAACGGACAATCTTGCCAAATCTATCGCACCCATCTCGTCTCTGAAAAGGAGACAACGAGCCCAGATCCTTCGTCAGACCTCGGACGACGAGGATAAGATGGGCATTGGAGAAAGCTGTTCTGCTGTTCTCCGGGTTACTGATTCTCCCATCTGCGATGGGTGGAAGGATGGTCTGGCCCCTACTAGGCGAACCATGGTCAATTTTTTGGTTTGAGGATGCCATGCGGTAAGTTAGTATTCGGCTCCTCTGGCGCCCCACCGCGAAAGGGCCCTACTCGGGGGACGCCTGTGCCCCGCGGACGGGAAGACGCCAGGCACCAGAAGAGCTATACGGAGCGGGCGGCGCCTTCGTAAGGCCGGGAGAGAGGGACTCACCACCCTGACCGCACTAACAGCGCCGCCCACCCCTTGACCCCGCCGGTCGGGCCGGCGGACAATGGGAATAAACTCAGGCCCCCGACCCGACGGGGGACCTCAGCCTCCAGGACTCTGTCAACTCCGGAGGCGGGCCGAGGGGGCGCGACTACCCCGATAAAACTGAGCTGGCGGGCAGGACCGGGGAAGTTGTCCTACCTGCTCATGGTAGGGATAGTTGGTGTTGCAGGGCCAGGTGAAGGACATGGATGTTGAGATGGGATGGGCATTGGAATGGGATCGTATGGGTGGAAGGACGAGTGAGGAATTCTTAGTCTGACCCCTCGCCGGCTCACCGGTGGACTGGGACTCAGGGTCATTGGGGCACGCAATCCCCACCACCACCACCACCACGGAAAGGTGGTGTTTTGTCGGGGGAGAACTGACCGACTGACTGACCCTCTGACTGACTGACTGATTGACTGAATGAATGAATGACAGCATGGTCTTCATGGCATCGCAACGGCAGATTCATAGTTTATGGCATCGCAACGACAGGTCAAAGTTCATGGCATCGCAACGACAGTTCATAGTTATCTGTTGTACGTTCATGTTATATTCCGGCTTCTGCATCATTCCCAGGGTGAGCTGTTATCTCCCATGTGAAATTATAAATCAACGGGTTTCTCACTGTCAAAATATTTCGACTCTCCCCTTGCCTGCTAATGCGAACATCCTTTGAACTGAAGAGGCAACAGTGGCGAAGGTGGTGGCGGTGGTGCAGTGCAATGCAGTTACTGCAGTGAGTGGCAATAGAAAAGATCGAAAAGAGTATGACAAACGAGCAGGAAGAACGGAAAGGAGCAGCGGAAACATCAGCAGCAACAATGTCAGCAACAGATTATTAAGGTAGTCTCCAACCGCGAAGTGGCGATTGTGGCACCAGTCGAAGCTCAATTGAGGGCGGGGTGAGTTGGAAGAGACGGAAGAAAGACTATAACATGGCTTACGAACTTGAATTGTAAGTTTGCGATTACTCCCACAGGCCTTTGGCATGGCAGTTTGAGAATAGCTGAGCTGTATGCTGAACTGTATACCGAAATGAGCTTCAACAGGGGATTGGTATGTCTGTCCAAAGATGGCGCCACTAGCGCAAAGCTCGGGCGCAAGGACTTGACGAAGACTAACACCACGGATTCGCAATGGATATCGATGAAAATGGCACCAGTGGACTCATAATGGACAGTAGAATCTAAGATGCATGTAATCGGGTATAAATTAGAGCTACGTGCTTTCAATGAGGTAAAAAGATAGAAGTGCACAAAACCAACGATTTTTGACAACTTCAGGTGCGATGCGGCACGGATAAGCGTGTTCAATCACGACCAAACTTCACACATTGCATTTTGAGCCGCATTGGTACAATCTGACGGGGCTGTATCAACCTCGCGAACTCTAAACTTCATAAGGTAAGAACAACCCTTCTGTGCATGCCTTATGTATACGAACCTTATGCATTACGAAAGTTTTGCGTTATCAAACTTCGATATTACGCACTTTAATATTTACTGACCCTGTGCTATACGAATTTTATGGCACACGAACATCATGCTTCTGGCTATATACTTACAAACCTATGCGTGCGAAGCTTATGCAATAAGAAACTTCTGCTGACGAACCTCATACTTACGAACTTGATGCATACGGACATTATCGGTTACTAGTCATTTGCGCATGAACTTCATATCATGGGAACCTTAAGTGGTACGAATGTTAAGGTTTACTACCTTTATGTCATGTGAACTTTACACCATACGAACCTTACCTTTACTAACCTTTGTTCAAGAAACTAATGCAATGTGAGCCGTGTATTGACGAGCCTTGTGCTTATGAACTTTGTGCGTATAAACATATTCAGCTACGAACCTTTTGGGTTGCGAACATGGTGCTATGCGAACCTCAGGGCGTACGATTTACGAACTTGAAAATTGACGCACCTTATGTTCTGCGAACTTTATGCCACACCAACCTTACGCTTCCGAAGCTTTGCGAACGAACCTTATACAATACGAATCAATGGTTTGCGTACATTCATCCTAGACCCGCATTCGGCGTCCTACCTAAGACCGACCACTCTGCCGAAACTGTCACCCGTCGTCCGCGGAACGTGTGGCCAAACATCGGGATGTCCGTATCAGCTACACACCTACGTGTGGCCAAACATCGGGATGTCCGTATCAGCTACACACCTACGCAACGCATCATATCAAATTGACCGCCAACATTTTGGACCTATCTATTTATGGGACGGACATGGGCACCGAACATTTTTTTCTGAAGGAACGAAATTGTGCGTTCACTTTATCGTGCTTGGTGCTACTTCACTGAAGATAGGTGATAGGTTGGAGTATCTTACAATAACTACAGAAGCTGTAGAAAAGCTGTTGCACACAAGGGCGTCGCCACCGGGGGGGCAGTCGCCCCCCCTGCCGTGAAACTGGGGGGGGGGCGCCGCCCCCCTGAAATTTGAGGAGGCCCCTATCCGCAAATGCACTGCAAAAAATGTGAGCAAGGAGGCCCACGGGACAGAAGATCATGCTGTCAATGAGGCCTCAAGACTGACGAAGCCCCCAGGAAATATAATCAGGTCTCTATAAGAGACGTAGAACAGATATTGGGAGGAGGCCCCAGGACGAAAAGGAGGTCCCATGACGAAAATGAGGCCCCATGACGAAAAGGAGGTCACAAGACGTAGAACAGAGAATGGGAGGAGGCCCCCAGGACGAAAAGGAGACCCCCAGAACGAAAAGGATACACCCAAGGACGAAAAGGAGGCCCCCAAGACGTAGAACAGAGATTGGGATGAGGTCCCCAGGACAAAAAGGAGGCCCCCAGGACGAAAAGGAGGCCCCCAGGATGAAAAAGGAGGCCCCTAAGACGTAGAACAGAGATTGGGAGGTGGCCCCCATGACGAAAATGAGGCCCCCAGGCCGAAAAGGAGACCCCTAAGACGTAGAACAGAGATTGGGAGGTGGCCCCCAGGACGAAAAGGATGCCCCCAGGACGCAAATGAGGCCCCCAAGACGTAGAACAGAGATTGGGAGGAGGCCCCCAGAACGAATAGGATGCACCCAAGGACAAAAAGGAGGCCCCACGACGTAGAACAGAGATTGGGAGGAGGCCCCCAGGACGAAAAGGAGGCCCCCAGGACGAAAGACGCAGTCGATGCGCCCCCAAACTCCAACAACCAACCAACCAACCCCAGGACGAAAAGGATGCACCAAAGGACGAAAAGGATGCCCCCAAGACGTAGAACAGAGATTGGGATGAGGTCCCCAGGACGAAAAGGAGACCTCCAGAACGAAAAGGATGCCCCTAAGACGTATAACAGAGATTGTGAGGTGGCCCCCAGGACGAAAAGGAGGCCCCAGAACGCAAAGGAAGCCCCCCCCCCCCCCCCAAAGACGTAGAACAGATATTGGGAGGAGGCCCCCAGGACTAAAAGGAGGCCCCAGGACGAAAAGGAGGCCCCCAGAACGAAAAGGATGCACCCAAGGACGAAAAGGAGGCCTCTTGGGCGTAGAACAGAGATTGGAAGGTAGCCCCCAGGACGAAAAGGAGGCCCCAGGACGAAAAGGAGGCCCCAGCACGAAAAGGAGGCCCTCAGGACTGTTAGTTAGTTAGTTAGTTATTGTGGTTTAGGGGCGCATCGACTGCATAGGTCATTTCGCGCCCATAACTCAGTCATTTAAACGTAAGAGCGAGTGAACGTCAGTTCGGATAACGAGTTATACGACGATGTCGAATCTGTTCATAATAAAACTAGTGCTAGCCATGCTAGCCAGGCCCTCAGGACTGAAAGGATGCCACCGAGACGGGCAAGAAGCCACCCAGGTTAGACGAAAAGGCTTCCGATGGGTGGCAGGATATTCTTAAGTTGGAAAACGAGGCCCCCAAGGCGGAAGAGGATGCCCCTGCAATATAAAATTAAGACCTGATAGGGGACATTTCTCCGGACGCAATAGGGGCCCCAAGACGGGTAGGAAGGTCTCCGCAGGAATGAGAGAAGGCCACCGAGACCAGCCAGATGAGGCCCATATTTTGGAAGAGGAGGAACCTGGAAGAGAAGATCTAGGACTAGGACGCAAAAGCACCCTTCTAAGAGGGTAATGAGGCTCCAAACACAGATAAGGAGGCCCCTAATTTGAAAAAGGAGTCACCTAGGAGAGGGTAGGAGTCCCCAGAAATCAAGAGAGTGTCAAAAATGGCACGGAGGCAACCAGGAATGCAAAGGAGGCCCCAACACCGGAAAGGAGGCTCCAGAATATGAGAGGAGGCCCTAAGACGGAAAAGGAGGCCATTGGATATGAGATGAGGTTTCGGAGACGCAAAAGCAGGCCCCAAACGGGTGAGGTTCCACCGAGATAGAAAAGGATGATCCAGAGACGTGGCAGGAGGCACCTAATTCTGAAGAGAACGACACAAGATTGGAAATGAGACCACATGATGAACGAGGAGGCCCCTAAAATAGGAGAGAAAGGCCATTGGATAAGAGAGATGGCTCCCAGGCGGAAAAGAAGGCTCGAAGACGGCTAAGAAGGTCCACGGGAAATAACAAGGCCACTAAGATAGGAGAGGTTGCCAGTAATTTGGCAAAGGAGGCGCCTGGGAGAGAAGAGGAGTCCACGAGGAGATAAGAGACCAACCCTAAGATGGGTAAAGATCGAATCCAGAGCGCAGAGCAGGAGAACGCACAGCAGGAGGCCCCCAATACGTGAGAGGAGACCCCTAATTTGAAAAAGAAGGCCTCTAGAAGAGACATGAGGCACCTGCCGGACTCGAGAGGAGTCCCTCAAGAAGGAGTAGGTCTCCAGGACCAAATGAGGCCCCGAAGACCGGAAAGAGTTCCTAGGAAATGAGAGGAGGCCCTTAAGATGGGAGTGGTAGCAGGTATGGAAGGAGGTGAGGTTTCCAAAATTGAAGATCCCTCAAGACGGGTAAGGTTTTTCCAGGATAAAGGAGGAGCCACACGAGGCGTGGCAGGAGGCCCCTAATTTGGCAGAGAATGCCCCTCGAAGGTGAGAGGAAGCCCCATGCCACGTTAAAGGGGCCCCAGAATGCAAGAGGAGGCCCTCCAAGACGGGAGAGGAGGACCATTGAATATGGAGGAGGGTAGGACACACAAGGAGACATCGAAAACGGTAAAAAGGCTCTAGGGAATGAGACGAGACCCTTAAGACGCGACAGGAGGCCTATAATTTGCAAGAAGAAACCCCTAAGAAATAGTAAGAGTCGTGTCTGGGTATTTTAAAATCACGATATGGGCCCCAAAAGATCCGGCCGGGGCCCCCGCAAATTACGCTGAGCCTGGGGTACCAAAAATTCACGCCCGGACCACGAAAATCATGACAGGGGCACGACAGGTCGTACCGTGCCCCAACAGTCTCATTGGGACCAAAACAAATGAAGCCGGAGCAACGAAAAATAATCCGGACATGGATAATCACTCTGGGGGCCCAACAATGACGCCAAAAGCCTCCAAAACGCATTGGACACCCAACAAGTGTCGAGGCCGCTACAGCTCGCGCTAGGGATCCAATAAAATGACGTCAGGGCCCAAAAGATCACATTGGACTAAAAAAGTCGCGTCGCAGCCCTTGAAAATCACACTGGAGGCCCAGAAGGTCGCGCCGGGGCCCCAAAAGTTGCAGCTGCCCTAAAAATCAATCTTAACCGGAATGTCACTCTGGGACAAAAAAAAACTCCTTCAGTGGCCGCAATGCTATATCAAAGGGGCAAATGCCCCCTCCATCCTGAGAGGGATAAGCTCCCAAGAATCGTGTCGGGGCCTCAAAAATCGTGCTGTGGCCACCAAAATTCGCGTCGGTCCACCAGAATTCGCGTATGGGTCTCCAAATAAATACGGCGAGCCCCGGGAAACTCGCTCCGAGGCCCGAAAAATTGCGACAGGAACCGCCAAAATCGCGTTGGGGCCACAGCTAAATACAACGCGTCGCACAAACTCGAACCGGGCCCCCCAAATATCGCGCTAGGGACCCACAATTCCCATCGGTAGTCCCGTCGAGGCTCTAAAAAATTGCCGTCTAGGGCCACACGTAAGCACAGTGTGACCACAAACACCGGATCGGTATCTGAAAAAAAATCACGCTGGAGCCCTCCAAAATAAGGATGGATTCCAACAACTAAATGCCCAGGTAAAAAAAAATTGCTCTGGAGCACCGAACATATTATCAGATGCCTTCACAAATTGCGTACGGCACCGAAAAACAAACCGGATCTCGAACAATCGAGGTGGGATACAAAAACATGGCGCGAAGGACTCGATAAATCAGGCCGGGATTCGGACTTTAAAAAAAAATCAGAAAAGTTTCACAAAATCGTATTGAGCCCAGACAACTGGGGTTGGGTCTCCGGAACCACGCGACTGGGCGCGATAAGCCGCTCTGGGACCTAGAAACATCGTACCGAAGCCCCAAAATTGTACTTGGGCCCCACAAGTGTGCGTCAGAAGCCCAAAATAAACACATCGGGACCCTAAGAGCACAGCGGGGGCCGAAAATACAACTGGCCCTCCAAAGCGCACAGTCTCACAAAAACGACAGGGCCTTAACACATGCGTTGCAGCCATAAATATATATACCGGGAGGTATAAAAAATACACCGGAAGCTCTCAAGGCATACAGGGGTCATGATAACGCACAATAGCCTGAAAAGGTGGCTGGGGCCGCAAAAGGCAACATGGTTCCAAAACAAACAAAAAGACCGGGCGCTAAATAAACACATCGGGATCTTCGAAAACGCCCCGACACGTCAAACAAAATCCTCGGTGCACAAAATGCAACAAACCCTAAAACGAGCAGGGGGTTCGAAAATGCTTTAGGCCCCTAACAAAAATGGATTGGAGCCATAATGCACAATCATAGACCAAGAAAGACGCAACGGGTCCAAAAAAGAACGCTGAGGCTTGGCCTCGGTTCGGTATCCAATCTGGGAGGATAGCAGCAAAGATATGAAGTGCATCAAAGCTCAGCGGAAACCGCATTTCATAACTACCAGAAAATGTGAGAAGTAGGAAACTAATGATCGAATTTAATCAATCGACTTTTCGCAGCAAACGCCCATACGAATCATTCCATCACGCCAAATATGGCACAAGTCTATCAGGTGGCAGCAATTAGCAAAACGCAGAAGGCCTAGCAGAAACCATAGCATCGCACGAAGTGTGGCGAATGCACCGAATACGAAAAATGGGTGTGCACGTGCACAGACGTTGCCGTCGTGGCGACCGGGTGCTATGAACTGGAATGCCTGAAATTGTGAAGTTTTGTATTTTAAAGTGGTGGGTAATACATTTTACTTTGAAGTTATGGGCCTAATACATCTTCGAAACCCTGCTCGTTTTAGGGCTTTGTTGTGTTTTTTTTTGTGCACCGAGTATTTTTTTTACGTGTCGGGGCGTTTTCGAAGATTCCGATGTTTCTTTAGCTCCCGGTCGTTTTGTACGTTTTGGAACCATGTTGCCTTTTGTGGCTCCAGCCTCTTTTCCAGGCCCTTGTGCGTTCTCATGTTTCCTGTGCGCCTTGCGAGCTTGCAGTGTATTTTTCTTAGAGCTCCCGGTATGTTTATGTAGGGCTGCAACGCATGTTTTAAGGCCCTATCGCTTTTTGGGAGACTCTGTGCGCCTTGGAGGGTTAGTTGTATTTTCTGGCACCGTCATACTCTTAGGGTCCCGCTGTGTATATTTGGGGCTTCTGACGCACGTTTGTGGGGCCCCAGTATGATTTTGGGGCTTCGGTGCGATTTTTTCTGGGTCCCAGCGCGACTTATCGCGCCCAGGCGCGTGGTTCCGGAGACCCAACGCCAGCTTTCTGGGCTCAACGCGATTTTTGTGGATCTTTTCTGTTTTTTTTTTAAAAGTCCGAATCCCGGCCTGATTTTTCGAACCTTTGGCGTCATGTTTTTGTATCCCACCTCGATTTTTCGAGATCCGGTATGCTTTTCGGTGTCATACGCAATTTTTGAAGGCATCTGGAAAAAATGTTCGGTGCAACAGAGCCATTTTCCTGACCCGGACATTTATTTGTTGGAATCTCTCCTTTTTTGGAGGGCTCCAGCTTGATTTTTTGGATACCGATCCGGTTTCGTGGTATAGGTGTAATTTCAGCAGTGTGAGGTAACTTATCAAGGGATACCAAAAGAAAACCTAAGAACTGAGTGTTGGAGTTAGGGTTGAAATCCGACCAATCAGAAACCATAGTGGTAGATTAGGCCCCTCCACAGGACAATTTAGCTGATGACTAATTATATTATTTCCAAATGTACCCTTTGACAAAATAGCGGTCGAAATCCAAGGACTTTTTAATGGGCGTAGGTGCCGCCCCCCGCCCATGCAAATCCGTTTGCCCCCTCCTGCTTGACGCAAATATAGGTACTCCACTGGTCCCTCAATAATTTTCCGAAATATACGCCCATGGGGAAACGCCAACATTGAGGGGACAAATTACCCCTCATAAGCATACAATACAACATACATGCCCCATATAAAATGGGATGAATGATGTTTTTAAATGCATTTTCTTCCAACAAACTTCTTTTCTGTTATTACAGCTTGCATGATTAGAGCTTCCCAGCTTCCATACCTTCTCAACCTCATTTACAAAACGGTACAGCACAGCGAAAACGATGGGCGTGACGGCGTGGAATTTGAAGGCTTGGATTATGTATGTACTGACATTGTTGCATTGTTTCATTGTCATTTATGCATTGCTGTTCAATGCTTGTTCTTGCCGTGAATTTATTCGCTG
This sequence comes from Ashinkailepas kermadecensis, assembly GCA_034440615.1. Lineage (NCBI taxonomy): Eukaryota > Metazoa > Arthropoda > Thecostraca > Neolepadidae > Ashinkailepas > Ashinkailepas kermadecensis. Next base: position 225,433 of record JAOTOM010004748.1, on the reverse strand, counting down.
AGGATATATTTTAGCTCGTGTGACAGTTGCCTTGCAGCCAGCACCAAATGTTATAAAAATAAATAAATTCCTAAGATGGAGCTCAGAAAACCAATGCAATCCACTTCTCGTTGTCACCTTTGCGAAATTGTCGTCCTTGGACTGAGAAATGGTCGTTCAAGCTTTGCTTATGACATCAAGCTGGTGGGAATAAATAACAGTAGTGATGAATCTAGCTATATTCAGTTAGACTTGGATGACTTAAAAGTGGGTTTATCAATGGCAGATATCTGTAAGATATGCTTAGCAACAGCCCCGCCAGCTCGCTGCAATCTAGAGGCCAGCGGGAAGATTCGAGAAAGCATTGAGACGATGGTTTGTTTTGGCACTTATGTATGTATCCAAATATTACTTATTTATACCCTGGCATGGTCCAGTTTTCAGCGAAAATGATTAGTGCTATTGCGTTTTGAGTAAATGATGCACCATGCCAAGAACAAAAAAACGAATATGAAATCATGTTCCCCATCCTCGAACCATAGTATAAGAGCCTAAAAGCAATATGAGACCCTAATACAATGGAGGCCCCCTTTCGGGGAACAGGAGGCCCCCTTTCGACCTTGCCCCCCCGGAAGGATTTCGTGGCGACACCACTGGTTGCACAATATAAAACCTAATAAAGCTTCTGGACCAGATGATATATATGCTAGGGTTTTAATAGAGTGTGCTAAAGCTATAATTTTCAGGCGGTCTATGGAATATTCTGAAGTGCCTGAAGATTGGAGAAATGCAAATGTAGTACCAATTTTCAAAAAGGGAAGTATGAAGTGTGTACGGAACTACAGGCCAGTCAGTTTGACCTCAATAGTTTACAAGGTACTAGAAAATATGGTTAAACAGAATGTTCAGTTTCATCTTCATAGGCACAATCTTTTAAAGGATACTCAACATGGATTTCGATCTCGAAGGTCTTGTTTAACTAACCTTTTGGAGTTCATGGAGTATGTTACTAAAGAAGTAGACAATCAAAGCAGGATAGATGTTGTGTACTTGGACTTTAGCAAAGCTTTTGATAAAGTTCCACATGGGAGGCTAATTCATCAACTACAGCAACATGGGATTGTTGGAAAGGTTCTAGGTTGGATTGAAGCATGGTTGAGGGGAAGGAAACAAAGGGTAATGTTAAATGGATGTAAATCTGATTGGAAGGATGTTCTGAGTGGAGTACCACAGGGCTCTGTTCTAGGGCCACTTCTCTTTATCACCTTTGTGAATAACATTGAGGTAGGGCTGAGGAATAGAGTGTTCAAATTTGCGGATGACATCAAGCTGGTAGGAGTGGCAAACAGTTGTGATCAATCTGGAAATATTCAACTAGACTTGGAGGACCTAAAGAAGTGGGCTGATCAATGGCAGATGTCTTTCAACTATGACAAGTGTAAGGTTATGCATCTGGGGTCTGGAGGTGAGACTTTCAGATATACGATGGGAGGGAGGGAACTGGATGTCATTGAAGAGGAAAGGGACTTAGGTGTGTTGGTTTCAAAAGACCTTAAAGCAGAAAAGCAATGTAGCTCAGCTAGGAACAGGGCACTCAGAATGCTGGGACTCATTAATAGAAGTGTGATGTATAAGAGCAAGGAAGTCATGAAAAAAAAACTGTACTTAGCATACGTGCGACCCCACTTGGAATATTCTGTACAAGCTTGGAGCCCCTACCTAGAAAAAGATATAGACAAGTTAGAGAGAGTGCAGCGCAAAGTAACTAGACTCATCAGTGGAATAGGTAACTTAGAATATGGAGAAAGGCTTGGAAAATCTTGTTTTTGAGTTCTAATTTGTGATGGATGGGGTGAGATTTATGTCAAGTAAGTGTGCACGGCACAGACCCCTTTAAACAGGCATGGATGCAGTTGGAAAATTATTGATAAGGCATTCAATCCCCATGTGTTAAGAGAGATCAGGGGAATAGGGCTGGAAAGCTAGGGTAGATAGGCATTGATAGGTGTGTGGGATATTGGAGGACTGGTTCTTCAGGATGTGGGATGGTTGGGGAGGGTTTTTTTACCAGGCTTATATTATCTTCCATTTACAGACTTAACTGGATGTCTTAACTTGGGTCTCTTATTAAGTCTAAACACTTTATAACTTTATATAGGGTGTACCTAGCAGTGGATTCAGCACCTTCCTTTGGGATGTGATACTGATGAGATTGTCTATGGTAGCACAAGGGGTATGATGGGAGGAGTTTGTAATTGTTGAGTGTGTTATGCAATAGCAAGTGAGTCTCTTATTAAGTATAAACGCTTTAAAACTTTATATAGGGTGCACCTAGCAGTGGATTCAGCACCTTCCTTCGGGATGTGATACTGATGAGATTGTCTATGGTAGCACAATGGGTATGATGGGAGGAGTTTGTAATTGTTGAGTGTGTTATGCAATAGCAAGTGAGTCTCTTATTAAGTATAAACGCTTTAAAACTTTATATAGGGTGCACCTAGCAGTGGATTCAGCACCTTCCTTCGGGATGTGATACTGATGAGATTGTCTATGGTAGCACAATGGGAGTGTGTTATGCAATAGCAAGTGAATTGGTGCTAGATAGGCTGCGATATATAGCTTCCTAGGAACTTGAGATAAAGGATTGATTGGGGTGAGAGTATGTACATTTCTAGTACCTCTTCCAGATAGGCTTAACCCAGATGGGCCCCTGTGGCTCTTATTAAGCCTTGACACTTTATGACTTTATGACTTTATATCTTCAACCAGCTTACTCGGACCTGTATATTTCCTCATATTTGTTCGGTGTGAGAGTGTTTGGTGGCGCACTGTCTGACCTAGATAACTCGCCTAAAGAGAATCATTCACTCTGCTACATGAAATGTCACGCGAATCAGGCGGCGCGGCCTGCGCACCACGCCCACGCTGTAGTGTTTCGGATGCATTTGTGGCGAATTGAGAAACCGGCAAGACACAAGAACCTCACCAAAGTGCATCAGGTGCAGCACGACGACCCCAGCCCGTCCTCGTGTTCGCTCGCTGTCCCAGCCGGGCTCGGCCGTGTTTCGGTGGGACGCGGGTCAAGGCTGCCGCTATCGCGAGGTGCGACATGGGTGCCAAACACAATACGTAGTCAACGGCTCAGCGTATTATGCTGTTGTGTAATAGAATCGGCTGCCTCCATCCTCGTTCAAGGTCCACACTCTGCTAGCTTTCCAGCTACACAGCTGATTTGCATGCCCTGTGACTGCTGCATTGGATGGCTCGTCGTTCATGCTGTAGATATGCGGAGTTCGTGCTTCGTGACAATATCATTACGTTGTGCAGAATTGGCGATATATCCTGGGACAGCCCAACTATGTGGACGGTGAATAGGTATACAAATGTGGTCAGTAAGTCGGTCGGTTCCGCAGGGGTACTTCTGCAGCAGTTCCAAAGTGGTAGTCACAGCTACTGGGACTGCCCGTATTGTGCAACTGGCCTGGTACGACTGCCAGGTCAGCCGCTATTGACTACGTCCTGCAGTGCTTGCCAACGCCGACAAGATCGATTCTTGAGCAAACTATGAGGGTCAAGTGGTTCAGAATCTGGCTGTGCCGTCGAACCCAGACGAAGTGAAGGGATGCTCACCTGCCCATTGTGTTCCAGATGACTTCACGAGCTTTCAAATTTGACCTGAAGTGGAAGGCCACCAAGAGTACTAACGAGCAGGATTCGGGTGTCATTGCATTGCTCTTGTGTCCAATAGACGGCTGGTTTTTGCTTGGAATGATACCTCCATTAGGATCAAAACGCCAAAGAGAGTTAATCTTCCCTCCATGTGATTTATATGACATTGAATCGGCCGTGCGCGCGAGGGCTAAACAAACATTTGCAGATACTCAAAGAGAAATACCTCACGTTATTTGAAGAAAAACACGCACGAAAATTGTGACTAGCAGCGTTCCTCCATCCATTAACGGAAAACGTTATTTTCGATAAATCCACACCATTTTCGAAGGCGGACAACGTCGGCAGGAAGATGTCGCGGCGTGGTACGCACACCGAGGAGCCGCGGGTGACTAACAATCGCTCCCCATACACAATCCTTCGGCTCCAGCAATCGCCGAGCCGAGAGAGCTCCTGGCCGGCTCGGCGCCCGGCCCCTGGTCACCAGCAATGGCTCCCCACACACAATACCACACTCCTGGCCGGCTCGGCGTGGTACACACACCAAGGAGCCGCGGGTGACTAGCAGTCGCTCTCCATACACAATACCACAATCCAAGCTGGGATCCGAACAGCTGCAGCTGGACATCAGCTCTGGGTCGTGACTCTGACCCGGACAGCTATAGTTGGTCTTCTGCTGTGGGTCGTGGCTGTGACCCGGACAGCTACAGTTGGTTATCTGCTGTGGGTTGTGGCTCTGACCCGGGCAGCTGCAGCTGACCACCAGCTGTGAGCTACGACTCGGAGATGATGGTCAGCTGCAGCTGTTCGGGTCGGATCCACGATTCAGGGCTGATGGACAGCTGCAGCTGGCCGGGTGCCAGCCAGATCGCAAGCATTTGTCCATGTTTGCAGCAGCGTTCACCGACAACCCTGCACTATTCCTGACGTCATCGTTCGGCTGATCACATGTGACCAGGGTTGCATTTGTTTTTGGAATCCTGAAGTTCGAGCGGAAAAAATCGGGGCCTTCCAAACAGAGCTCAACATCTTAACCACTCGGCCATCCCCGTCTCATACAGCGGACAGCGCACACGTTTTCGACAGTGGGAAAGTAGCATTTCCAGTATCGCAAATATACGACATGAGTGGCGGGACAATAAGTGTTGTATAAATTCCCCGTGACAGCGGCAGATCTTTACGAGCGTGCAAAAGTACATCGCCGAAACAGCTAGAATGTATTGAAGGTGTGCCGTCTGGGAGATGCCTGGTGCCATCCAATTTCCAGCCATGTCGTGCCCGGCCATGTATCGGACGACACAGGTCCAATAAGGCCACCAGGCGGTTCATACCGCACCCAGTTCCTCGCTGGACGGTCTATGTACCATACCGAGACGACGCCGCCAGTTATCGTACCCCGAGCCTCGCCGGACCATCCATGCCATACCGAGACGACGCCGCCAGTTTTCGTACCCCGAGCATCGCCGGACGATCCATACCATACCGAGACGACGCCACCAGTTATCGTACCCCGAGCATCGCCGGACGATCCATACCATACCGAGACGACGCCACCAGTTATCGTACCCCAAGCCTCGCCGGACGATCCATACCATACCGAGACGACGCCGCCAGTTATCGTACCCCGAGCTCGCTGGACGGTCCATACCATACCGAGACGACGCTGCGAGTTGTGCCAGGTACGTTCGTCTCGCATTATTTGGAGTGCCGTCAGCATCCATCTCATGTCTGCTCAGTGCCGATAGCCATGTCTCGTCACACTCACGCAGTCTGATCTCACTCACGGGGACGGACTTTGACAACACCCAGGGATCAGTGTGTGGGCATTGAGTGCGCTCCAAAGTGGGTAGTCACCACAGCTTAAGATTGAATGACGGCAGGAGGGGTGGAGGGAGGTGTAGTCAAGATGGAAGCCTTCAGGCGTGGCCGTCGTCACGTACCTGGTGGGCCCACTCAGGAGCGCGGTTCAGCTCGGGCTGTTCGAGGCCGCCGGTGGGGTCGGTGGTGCCGCACGTCTGACAGCGGGCGCACTCCACACAGTGCCAGCGGCCGGTGGGCACCTTCCGCAGACCCACACAGTAGATGTGGTACCTGTCCACAAGGAGAACATACGTCACCACCACCCACAGTGCCAGCGGCCGGTGGGCACCTTCCGCAGACCCACACAGTAGATGTGGTACCTGTCTACGAGGGCATGTGTTACCACCACCCACACAGTAGATGTGACACTCGTCCACGAGGGAATGTGTCACCCCCACCCACACAGTAGATGTGGTACTCGTCCACGAGGGCATGTGTTACCACCACCCACACAGTAGATGTGGCACTCGTCCACGAGGGAATGTGTCACCACCACCCACACAGTAGATGTGGCACTCGTCCACGAGGGAATGTGTCACCCCCACCCACACAGTAGATGTGGTACTCGTCCACGAGGGAATGTGTCACCACCACCCACACAGTAGATGTGGTACTCGTCCACGAGGGAATGTGTCACCCCCACCCACACAGTAGATGTGGTACTCGTCCACGAGGGAATGTGTCACCACCACCCACACAGTAGATGTGGCACTCGTCCACGAGGGAATGTGTCACCACCACCCACACAGTAGATGTGGTACTCGTCCACGAGGGAATGTGTCACCACCACCCACACAGTAGATGTGGTACTCGTCCACGAGGGAATGTGTCACCACCACCCACACAGTAGATGTGGTACTCGTCCACGAGGGAATGTGTCACCCCCACCCACACAGTAGATGTGGTACTCGTCCACGAGGGAATGTGTCACCCCCACCCACACAGTAGATGTGGTACTCGTCCACGAGGAATGTGTCACCACCACCCACACAGTAGATGTGGTACTCGTCCACGAGGGAATGTCACCACCACCCACACAGTAGATGTGGTACTCGTCCACGAGGGAATGTGTCACCACCACCCACACATTTCGGGGCCCCCACACACAGTAGATGTGGTACTCGTCCACAAAGGAATGTGTCACCCACACAGTAGATGTGAATCGTCCACGAAATGGAATGTCACCACCACCCACACAGTAGATGTGGTACTCGTCCACGAGGGAATGTGTCACCACCACCCACACAGTAGATGTGGTACTCGTCCACGAGGGAATGTGTCACCACCACCCACACAGTAGATGTGGTACTCGTCCACGAGGGAATGTGTCACCACCACCCACACAGTAGATGTGGTACTCGTCCACGAGGGAATGTGTCACCACCACCCACACAGTAGATGTGGTACTCGTCCACGAGGGAATGTGTCACCACCACCACACAGTAGATGTGGTACTCGTCCACGAGAAAGTGTCACCACCACCCACACAGTAGATGTGGTACTCGTCCACGAGGGAATGTGTCACCACCACCCACACAGTAGATGTGGTACTCGTCCACGAGGGAATGTGTCACCACCACCCACACAGTAGATGTGGTACTCGTCCACGAGGGAATGTGTCACCACCACCCACACAGTAGATGTGGTACTCGTCCACGAGGGAATGTGTCACCACCACCCACACAGTAGATGTGGTACTCGTCCACGAGGGAATGTGTCACCACCACCCACACAGTAGATGTGGTACTCGTCCACGAGGGAATGTGTCACCACCACCCACACAGTAGATGTGGTACTCGTCCACGAGGGAATGTGTCACCACCACCCACACAGTAGATGTGGTACTCGTCCACGAGGGAATGTGTCACCACCACCCACACAGTAGATGTGGTACTCGTCCACGAGGGAATGTGTCACCACCACCCACACAGTAGATGTGGTACTCGTCCACGAGGGAATGTGTCACCACCACCCACACAGTAGATGTGGTACTCGTCCACGAGGGAATGTGTCACCACCACCCACACAGTAGATGTGGTACTCGTCCACGAGGGAATGTGTCACCACCACCCACACAGTAGATGTGGTACTCGTCCACGAGGGAATGTGTCACCACCACCCACACAGTAGATGTGGTACTCGTCCACGAGGGAATGTGTCACCACCACACACACAGTAGATGTGGTACTCGTCTACGAGGGAATGTGTCACCACCACCCACACAGTAGATGTGGTACTTGCCCTCATGGACACGAAACACTGGACGTAAAACAATGGGAAACACTGGAAAAGTCACGGATTCAATGCAGATTTGTGGGAGTAATGCTGGGCGAAATATTAACCACACTTCGAGCATGCAATATATTTAAATGGTGAAATATTAGCCTGGTCGAACAGCTCGCCCGCCGCCTCGGGTGTCACGTAGGTGTCAGCACTCACCCGCGGTCGCAGAAGTCGCAGAAGATCATCTTGTCCTCGTCGTCGGCCGAGCCGCATGTCATACACGTCTTGCAGTCCATACACTGCCAGGGGTAGGCGCGTAGCCGGGTCACCATGTCCGCCGACAGCTCCAGACACTGAGGGTGGCCCGATGAGTCGCACCTGCCGACCGACACACCCTCCACGGTCAGAGGATCCGCACCTGCCGACCGACACACACTCCACGGTCAGATGATCCGCAGCTGCCGACCGACACACACTCCACGGTCAGAGGATCCGTACCTGCCGACAGACACACCCTCCACGGTCAGAGGATCCGCACCTGCCGACCGACACACACTCCACGGTCAGATGATCCGCAGCTGCCGACCGACACACACTCCACGGTCAGAGGATCCGCACCTGCCGACTGACACACACTCCACGGTCAGAGGATCCGCACCTGCCGATCCACAAACACGCCCCGGTTAGGGGATCCGCATCACCGTCACAGCTGGTCCATCGACAGCTCCAGACACTGGGGGTGGCCCGACGAGTCGCACCTGCCGAACGACACACACTCCACGGTCAGAGGATCCACACCTGCCGACCGACACACACTCCGCGGTCAGAGGATCCGCACCTGCCGACCGACACACACTCCGCGGTCAGAGGATCCACACCTGCCGACCGACACACACTCCGCGGTCAGGGGATCCGCATCACCGTCACAGCTGGTAACGCTCCCACCGCGGGGTACATCTCGCATCTTTAGTTACAGGGGCTATCGTCAGGACGATGGCCCCTGGCCGAAACGTTGAGCAATAAAGTATAATCTTTATCGTTACTTTTGATGTCAACTCAGCATCTCCTGGTATATTGAAGGTCGTATATTTTCTTTACACGCAATGGCTTACAGCATCCATGATTGGAAATCTCTTCTGTGACACATTTAGCGGGCTGACTAAGGCGCACAAGCCAGCACCGGAGTGTACAGAGCTGAGTCACGGCTTGGCTGCAATACCACCTGGTGATGACATCAGCTGACCCGATGCGGCCAGACAGTACAAACACAGAGACCAATACAGAGCAAAATCCGTGCGCAATACCATGCACAGTCCTTGACATGACACCTGGAGAGGTTTGCGTGCTGCAAAATGCAAAACTTGCCGTATATATATATATATGGATATGGATATGGATATGGATATGGATATAGATATATATATATATGGATATGGATATGGATATGGATATAGATATAGATATAGATATAAATATAAATATAGATATAATAGATAAAGGTATAGATGTAGATATATAGATATATAGATATATACACATATATGTATATATATATATATATATATATATATATATATATATATATATATATATATATATATATTCATTAAGCCTATCAATGGAAGACGGTATCAGAAGAGCTAACCACAGACTGACTTCCGACAATAAATGTTAAATCCTGAATTCTAAAGAACAGCCATTTACGCACTATACCTCGGGCAAATTGAGTCAACCGTTAGACGGCAGATCAAGCAACCACGCTTGCTGGAGCATTTTCCTAGCTCGTAACCTAACCAGCATAGGGTCCATTGGGCGGCACTGGATCAGCAAGGACGACAGGCGGACTATATACCCTTCCCATGAACAAAGATTGAAGTACTTGAGAGGATATATCGGTATGGAAATTGGTAAAAGGGAGCTAGCTACTTTGTTTTATGGGCGCTTCAATTAGGAGCTGGTAAAATTACAATTTATGGACCGAATATACTTCTGAATGCAGAATGCACTTAAAATTTGTACCAAAATGTTGTCAGTAAGGTTCCACAAGAAGGACGGTCGGGCCGGGCCACGTAACCTTTAATTTCTTTCCCCGTAAATGCACGACAGTAGACCCACTCAGGCCTCGTTCTCGCTTGCAATTATCCCGGACATCCGAGCTTGATGGACTACGTTGCGCACAGGCTCAACGACCGTCAGAATGTCCTACTTTGAGCAGTGTAGCAGCTGTTTGCCGGGCTTGGTGCCATTGCAGACGCGACAGACAGTGCCGGGACGGGCATTGGCGTCCGACTGAGGGTCGAGTTCACTGCGGGTGTCGCCTGTCTGCGAGCTGTCATCACTGGACGAACTGTAACCAGTCGCAGGTCGGGTCGCATGTTAGTTCACAGTTCCGGCAAACGATCAGGCTACACATCAGACTTCAGGTCACGTCACAGCTTAGGTCAATATCAGACCACTTAAACACATATAGACAGCCGCACGCACGCACGCACGCACGCACGCACGCACGCACGCACGCACGCACGCACGCACGCACGCACGCACGCACGCACGCACGCACGCACGCACGCACGCACGCACGCACGCACGCACGCACGCACGCACACACATTATATATATATATATATATATAACGTAAGCATACATAGGGAACATCACAGACAAGATTACAGGTCATGTCACATTGCACCACATGACCCATGACCACACATCTGGTCATGGGTCAGCTCAGTCATGCCCCGGGTCACATGACAAATCGGGGCCGAGGTCAAGTGATCAAAGGTAAGGTCAAACGTAAAGTTAAATTTCAGATCAAATGTCATGACAGATGTCGGATCAAATATCAGGTCAAAGCTCAGGTACACGGTTAAATCACAAGCAACATCGACAATGACGGTGCGGTTCACATTGAACATTTGACTTGGAGCCAGAAAAGCATCACACATATCGAAGATGACAAATCTCGGAGCAGCGTTAGCAAGTCAGTAAATGTCCATCCGACATGCACCGCATCATTTCCCTGGGACATTTGCCCGGTAACGGTTGGCTCTGACAGCCGATAAATATCGAAGATTGCTATGACGACTGCCAAAGACAGACCCACACGCTCCTTGCATATATAAAACTGGAAGAGGCAGTTAGACTCTAATTGGATGACGGGCTTCCGCGCTTTGGGCGCAACACTTAATATCACTTAACCTACTACGCTGTCTTGTTCATGGGCTAACAAATGATGCAATTACTTGAATTTAAATGTATTAAAATTAATTAAAAAGGTGTTCTGATTGCGTCGTTTCCGATTCATCATGCAACATCTGACATCTGACATCTGACATGTGTGGAAGAATCTGACGGATACAAATTTGTGATGATCACGTCCTGGAATACGAGCAAGGTCGTCATCTACGGGCTCTTCATATAGCGATCACGTGACACACAGTTTACAGTAGTACATCACCACAGTAGTACAAAGAGCACCGTAGCGTGGACAAATCTCCGATAAATTCCCACGCTTTATCCCCTGGAAGTAAGTAATGGTGAATGGCCAGTGCAAGGCCGATGTGGATCCGACTGACGGCAGCCATTCCGATAAATCTCTTCGCCACGAATAGTGATCTAAGCCTGCTCCTGGCATGATCAGATTTAGTTTGTTCCAGAATTGCTGGAATTGATGACGCGTGGCATGATGGGAAGCCGGAGCTTCCTTCGCTGCAATGCCAGCTTCCTCACTGCCTGGAATTGGCCGTGGCTGGGAATGCAGCAAAGCATAACGATAAAGCAGGGATTGTGAAGCGTTGTAAGACGTTCCCGGGTATCAAGTACACGACGATCGCGTGGGTCAAATTGTCCGAGAGCCCAACCGTTGAAGTTGAAACTTCGTGTCTTCTCTCATGCTGTATGTAAACTCAGCAGACAGAGCTCGCTGAACAGTCCTTCCGTTCGGCAGCTGCACTTCGAGTTCCAGAGGCGCGTCGGCTGCAATGGTCACATAGCCAGCTGCATTTCGATAGAGTCGTCTCGCAGTCGGCCACGCCTGGCCACGTGACCAAACCTGTCGCAACTACCGAATCCGTAGAGCGGCGAGAGCGACGCAAGAAACCTCTCGGTTTATTATGACAGACACGTACTAATGGGGTGGCACGGCTGTCTTGGTTCTGACCATTTATCGCAAGTGGTGGTGGTGCCCCACGGCTTAGTGGTGGGTCTCTGTCGGTGTCTCGAGGCTCATAGTCATAGTCGTATATTGAGTTCTCCATATTCATGGCTTTTCAGCACTCGCGTCAATACATGGTTCAATGATAAAAGAGAAACTCGAATTATGAAAAACACTAAATAACGCAAAACGTCAATGGAAAAAGATAAAATGATAAAACATGCCATCAAATACGCCCCTGAGCATCAACCCTATTATTCCATGTGCTGACCGCCCGATACAGCAAGCTGCGCCTCGCAGTTTCCGTATTAATGCGGGGCAGCTCTAATTTATTCGCGTCAGTTCCTCGAGTGCTCCTACTGGAGATTTCGGAGCGGAACTTAATACTGTTAGCCAATGTAAGGGGGTCAGATGTTGCAAGCAGTCTTCCAACCATGGCCAAATCGCGCTCCTGAAGCATGTTGTCGAACTTCAGCCAATAGAGGGCCTCTAGAGTCGCTGTAATGTGCTCTCGTCGACTTAAGCCACAGACGATACGTGCGCCGAAACTGATGACCTTTTGAATTCGGTGTTTCTGAGTTGTGTTGCAGCTCCCCCAAATAGTCATATTGTAATAGATGTGGGGGAAAACCAATGCCTGAACCAGTAACTTTTTCGTTTCGGGGGGAATTTTGTGCCGTAACTTTGTCAGCCCGACGAGAACACAGTAGCAGCGGCGAGTTACTTGGGATATCTGTTTTTCCCATGACAAAGCTGAATCTACATAGATGCCGAGAATTTTGGCGTGGGGCAAGGGCTTGATTTCGTTGTCCCCAAATGTGATAGAGAAGTTTTCGCCAAGTTTCAGACGCCGAGATTTTACAACTATTAGTTCCGTTTTGCTAGGGTTGATTTTGAGCCGATTTTGGGTAAACCAAGTTATAGCCATACTCAAGGTGTGCTCTACTCGTTGTTTTAATACTTCAAAATTTGCCGGGGTGTCTGAGTCCAGAAATTGCACGTCATCAGCGTAGGCGACCTGTTTTCCGTCTGGGAGATGAGATCCAAGGTCGTTGGTGAAAATCAAATATAATTTTGGGCCACATAGAGAACCTTGAATCACACCGTGGGTCACTGGTAGCGCCCCAACGGAGCTGCCCTGAATTGTCTGAGTTCGACCACGCAGCCAATCCCTAAACCAATGATCATCAATGCCGTACCAGCCCATCTTGTCTAGCAGCCGACCGTGTTCCACAGTGTCAAACGCACGAGACGTATCCGCTGCCAGGAGGGTCGCCACACGACCACAGTCTATACTTGTTGACAGAAAATTTACGGTCTCTAACATTGCTGTCTTCGTAGAATGCCTACTTCGAAAACCGTGCCGATTTGGGCACAAAATATGATTATCTTCCAAATACGTGGAAAGCTGGAGACAAACCAATTTTTCGCAAATCTTGCCAACAACGCTCAATATCGATATGGGCCTAAAATTCCCTGGGTCGCTACGATCGCCCTTCTTATACAGCGGCAAAACGGTCGCCTCCTTCCATCCGGCTGGAACGTCACCAGTGCGCAGTGAACTATTCACAACGTGCAGCAAATGCGGCCCTATTACGCTAGAGGTCATCCTCAGCATTTCGATAGTTATTCCATCATTGCCACAAGCACGCGAATTCCCCATGGTCTTAAGCGCAAATGAAAGTTCGGGAAGCGTTACAGTCCTAACCCTAAATGCACTACTGCACACGCGAGGCGGCCGTGGGGACAGTAGCTCCCCCTGCGGAGTAGCGGCAAGCGCAGTGGCGACATCTGCACCAGCGCTGACGAAATGTCGGTTCCGCCTGTCCGCCCAGGCAGGGTCGCTGTGTGCTGGTGTGTCCATTCTGGGCTCCGGTTTCTTAGATGCCAGCAGGAAACGCCGAACGTCTGTCCAGGTTTTCGCCCTAGAATTTCGGTACGAAAGAGCCTAAAACTCTGAACAGGCTATGTACTGTGCCCTTTTGACCGCGTTTCGGCTGTCCTTGTACATCTGCTGTATCATCGCGTTTTCTGGATCCTGGTCCCTGGCCTCACGCGCTCGGTCGCGACTCTGCATAAAGTCTCTGAGCTCCTCGTTGTCGTATAGCCACGGGCACGGTGGGTGCTTGAGTATGACATCCCGGAGAGGCATGTGTACGTCAATCCGGGGCTGCCACAAAGCACGCCAGGCGTCCCACTTCTCTGCGGTTGTTTCAGCAGTGTAAACTTGTCCCCAGTTGGCCTGCAGTAGATCGAGGCACAGGGCATCCTTGTTGACGTTTCTGGACGCTCAGTTTGTGCTTGGCGGAACGACTGAGCTGAGAGGAGACTATCCAAAAACTTAGGGGCCAATTATTGCGGTGTCAGTTTAAAGCACATTACAGTCACACCAGTGATTACTTTTAATTCGATGCATGCCTACAGCGGCCACAATACGAAAAATGAAAATAAACCATGTTCCAAGCAATACTTCAAAGCAGGCCTTCCAATGTCAAAACAAGCATATTAGGTATCGCCCATCACATAGCCAAAGGTTATTTTTCTGGTAAGTCTCTTCTCCAACTTGAAAACAATAATTGGGTGCCTACCAAGCAAACTGTGAATCATTAAACCTTCCAAAACCGGCTTATGACAAGTAGCGCTATAAGCTCAAATTTGGCAATTCCGAAAATATATCAGTGCTTAGCAAAATTCGAATGAAACGGGCCCCATCACCTTGGTAAATTGCCGTGGTATTCAGGAGTATCGACTGCGTGATTATCTGAAGTCCGCAAGAGCACGGGGATATGCGTAGTTATCTTACAAGGTGACCTATATTATGTCCCGGCATTGAGTCAGTATGGACAGTAGAAAAATGAACCAGTCATGGAAGTAGGAGTATTCCAGAATTGACCACGCGCAAATCTTCGCCTCAAACTATTTGCAGAATGAGCTTGCTAACTCCTGAAATGACGCCGTCGCTCCACCGCAAACCCGGGGCAGGAGGGGAGATCGTGACACACCGTTTGTGACATACGGTACCTAGGATACAAGCGTCTATTTTCGCCACTAAGCAAGTAACTGTGGGTGGCATATGTGTTACAACCTTCATCATCTGGCAGGACTGTCAATCTGGCAGCCCAATCAGCTCGCGGTCCCAACCATCTAGCAGCCCGCATTGCCCGACAGCACCGGTCAGCTGACAGCTACAGATCAGGTGTGGCAGGTGCAGGCCACTGCAGCTGCAGGCAGCTGCAGCCGACCGCGCGGTGCCGGTAGTTTGACCAACACGTGACGATCGGGCAGCTTGAATTAAGCACAACTGTCTTCCACAGCGCCTACGTTAATCCCAAGAATTTGACGCAACCACGCCCGTAGTCTGTGCTGATACGCTGCCGTTGGAAGAGATATACGGACCGACAAGAGCGTTTGTAGACTCGCGCACTAGTTCGGACACGGCAGGCTATTTGTCGTAAACGCCACAATCTCTAACGAAGAATATTAACCACCCCTGAGCTGACAACCGTATAATCCCATCATGCTCTTAAACCTGCCTGATTTGGGGAGGTTGTGGATTCTGGCTACCCGGCAGCATACATAATCTGTCATCAAGGCGCAGTTCGGCCCGAACGGCCCACTGAGCGGCCGTGGTATGTCGCGAGATGTACTCGAGATGTACTCGCCAGCCGAAGACGGTGTTCCATCGCAATGTCATCCAGCTCCGCGTCAACGTAAGCGTCTTATTGAGAATTAACATCATACCGCTCTTGCACAAGCACTACCAAGCTGTCGCCACAAACATCGACACACACGCACATCACGCAAGGCCAGCCACAGATGAAGGCCCACCGCACCACATAGCGCAACAAAAATGTTTCGGGCAGCTGGATGAGCATCCGACACCCGAAAACACGTGGCGTTTGCGTGGCATGGCCGATAGTTGTAGGCGCTTACTTCACCGCAGTGTCTGGCGGTGGTGACGGGGAAAGCAGGGCAGAGAGGATCATCGGTGGCAGACCCACATCGCAGTGCCGAGCGGTGAGGACGACAGCAGGGGAGAGAGGATCATCAGTAGCAGCCACACATCGCAGTGTCTAGCGGTGGTGATGGCGACAGCAGAGAGAGAGGATCATCAGTAGCAGCCACACATCGCAGTGTCTAGCGGTGGAGACGGCGACAGCAGAGAGAGAGGATCAGTAGCAGCCACACATCGCAGTGTCCAGCGGTGGAGACGGCGACAGCAGGGGAGGGTGTCATCAGAAGCAGCCACACATCGCAGTGTCTAGCGGTGGAGACGGCGACAGCAGGGGAGGGTGTCATCAGTAGCAGCCACACATCGCAGTGTCTAGCGGTGGAGACGGCGACAGCAGAGAGAGAGGATCAGTAGCAGCCACACATCGCAGTGTCTAGCGGTGGAGACGGCGACAGCAGAGAGAGAGAGGATCAGTAGCAGCCACACATCGCAGTGTCTAGCGGTGGAGACGGCGACAGCAGGGGAGGGTGTCATCAGTAGCAGCCACACATTGCAGTGTCTAGCGGTGGAGACGGCGACAGCAGGGAGAGAGTGTCATCAGTAGCAGCCACACACCGCAGTGTCTAGCTATGGTGACGACGACAGCAGGGGAGAAGATCATAAGTGGCAGTCCCACACCACAGAATGCCTTGCGGTGGAGACGGTGAGAGCAGAGGGAGGGCGATCAGTGGCAGCCCGACACCACAGAGCGGCCAGTGATGTAGAGACGACGGCAAGGGTAGGGCAATCAGTGGCAGCCCGACACCACAGAGCGGCTAGTGATGTAGAGACGACAGACAGCAAGGGTAGGGCAATCAGTGGCAGCCCAACACCACAGAGCGGCTAGTGATGTAGAGACGACGGCAAGGGTAGGGCAATCAGTGGCAGCCCGACACCACAGAGCGGCTAGTGATGTAGAGACGACGGCAAGGGTAGGGCAATCAGTGGCAGCCCGACACCACAGAGCGGCTAGTGATGTAGAGACGACGGCAAGGGTAGGGCAATCAGTGGCAGCCCGACACCACACAGCGGCCAGTGATGTAGAGACGACGGCAAGGGTAGGGCAATCAGTGGCAGCCCGACACCACAGAGCGGCTAGTGATGTAGAGACGACGGCAAGGGTAGGGCAATCAGTGGCAGCCCGACACCACACAGCGGCCAGTGATGTAGAGACGACGGCAAGGGTAGGGCAATCAGTGGCAGCCCGACACCACAGAGCGGCTAGTGATGTAGAGACGACGGCAAGGGTAGGGCAATCAGTGGCAGCCCGACACCACAGAGCGGCTAGTGATGTAGAGACGACGGCAAGGGTAGGGTAATCAGTGGCAGCCCGACACCACAGAGCGACTAGTGATGTAGAGACGACGGCAAGGGTAGGGCCACCGGTGGCAGCCCAACACCACAGAGTGCCTAGTGATGTAGAGACGACGGCAAGGGTAGGGCCACCGGTGGCAGCCCGACACCACAGAGTGCCTAGTGATGTAGAGACGACGGCAGGGGTAGGGCCACCGGTGGCAGCCCGACACCACAGAGCGGCTAGTGGTGTAGAGCCACCGGTGGCAGCCCGACACCACAGAGCGGCTAGTGATGTAGAGACGACGGCAGGGGTAGGGAAATCAGTGGCAGCCCGACACCACAGAGTGCCTAGTGGTGTAGAGACGACGGCAGGTGGATGGCCATCAGTGGCAGCCCGACACCACAGAGCGGCTAGTGGTGTAGAGACGACGGCAGGGGGAGGGCCACCGGTGGCAGCCTGACACCACAGAGCGGCTAGTGATGTAGAGACGACGGCAAGGGTAGGGCCACCGGTGGCAGCCCGACACCACAGAGCGACTAGTGATGTAGACGACGGCAGGGGTAGGGCCACCGGTGGCAGCCCGACACCACAGAGCGGCTAGTGGTGTAGAGCCACCGGTGGCAGCCCGACACCACAGAGCGACTAGTGATGCAGAGACGACGGCAGGGGCAGGGCCATCAGTGGCAGCCCGACACCACAGAGTGCCTTGTGGTGTAGAGACGACGGCAGGTGGAGGGCCATCAGTGGCAGCCCGACACCACAGAGCGGCTAGTGGTGTAGAGCCACCGGTGGCAGCCCGACACCACAGAGCGACTAGTGATGTAGACGACGGCAGGGGTAGGGCCACCGGTGGCAGCCCGACGCATCGCGGGAAGAGCATGCGTGGCATAGCAACCATGTGAGCCCTCACGAAAAAGCAACGTGGAGGCATTATTTACGTCCGCGTGCAGTTGGACCGCCGCTCACCGCGTTAGTGTTGTCATTAGCCAACAGGTGGCACCAGGTTGGCTGGCGGCAGAGTTGGTGCCATAATCGGTCGATAGGTGGCAATAGTTTGACTGGCAACGGCACAAGCGTCGCAAACGCCGACAGAGCAGAGCGAGCTGCACCGGGCTCGGCACGGGCGCCGTCAAGGCTGTCCAGTGACTTTTCTATATCACAGAGCCCGTGCCACTCAACACTCAGTTCTCGAGGTGTCGCATCATACAAGAAACCTGGTCCGAAACGGCACAGCCACTTTGTACCGAGAAGACGCCGGCACACATGACTCCGATGGTCTCTGCATGATGATTATGGGTGAGCTCGGTGTTTTCTATTAGAGCCAGCGTGCTAGTGCACGATTGAACCAAATATATGAAGCTCATCTCATGGGTGCTCTAGCTCGTGCCCGCGAGCGAGGTGCGAAAATGTGCAGACCAAGGTGTTAATCATACCGTTTATTGCGATATGTAGACAATCTGAGTGCTCTCCAATCTTGTATCCTATTCCCAAACCACTTATCACTCGTAATGCACTCAGTGGGCGGGCGTATTGCACCCCTGCCAGACCTGCACCAGTCTACATGTGAGGACAGGCAACTGTCCAAGTAACAAAGATCATCGTAGTAAAAAAAATTCGCCTGTCGTAGCTGAAGGCCTGTCTTGCACGTGCCACCGCACCACGGGCACACTGACGGCAGGAGGTCGCGATGGCTCAGTTCGTAGCGAACGCACTGAGTCGCCGGGACGGGAGACGTTGGAGAATCGCCGGCAGTGCGCGCTCGCGGCATGCGGTACGACGGACTCAGTCCTCTCTTGGCCAAGTCGGAACACCGCACCTGCAGCCGGTGGGACGCGTCCGGACAGACAAGAGCGCAGCAGACAGAGACCTGGGCAGACAGAGACAGACAGAGAGCGGATCCGCCCGGCGGATGGTCGGTGGCGACGGCTAGTGACGGAGACGCACCGTGGTGGCCGCAGACACGAGCCGAGTCGGCGGAGCGAGGCGGCTCGGTCGGCTGAAACAGCGAGCCAGGGGTCAGCTGCGGCCCACTACCGGCCGGACGCCTGTGCCACCCCAGCCCCCGACACAGCCGGCCCACGCAACTGCACCTCATGCGGCAAACAAAAGTGGCACAGAGAGACAGCCAGGGGTGTACAGAGTAAAGCCCAAGTACATCCAAAACAAGGACAGACGAGCTGTGTTCAGTACACATGAAAATAACGGAAAGCAGGTGCATTGTAAACATGAGCATGTCTAAAAGCGAACAAGAGAATGGGTGCAACGTGCTAGACAATCGATAGTTAAGAAGACAACTACACCCCGAGACATCAGTACCAAGGAGCAGAGGAAAGCAAGCTTCATCTACCGGAAGGTGCGTCCTGCATCGCCATTCTGTCTTGAGCCAGACGCACAGCCGGCTACTAGCACAACACAGCACAGCCCAGCCGATTACTCAGCGGACCTCCGTCATTGTCCCGCCATACAACTCGCTTCGGCCGTCACTTCACCAGTCCGGCTTCCGTGCCTAGACTCCCAGCACTCCACCAGTCCTATGCTGACACCTCCGTCACTCCGACAGTCTGGCTTCCGCGCCGGTACGACGCGTCCGGACTCCACTCCCGGATTCCCGCACTCCACCAGTTCGGATGCAGTGCCGAGACTCCCATCACTCCACCAGTCCTGTGCCGGAACCTCCACTACTCCAGTAGTCCGGCTCTCGTGCCGAGAACTTGGGCTCTAGGTAGAAATATCGGTCCCTTCACCAGGCAGACGCCCGTGTGGAGGCTCCGAGATAGCAACATCCTCGCCGGGCAAGTACCTCAGTCGACTCTTGTCCACTCGGCACTTGATTCCGCCTCTTCTCAGCCTTGATACAAGTGCCGGACACTTACGCAACCATAGCGGTACAAACTGCGCACCTGAGGCGCGACTTGCATGCAGCTGGCCACGCGTCCGCCCACATCAACTGCATTAATCAATCAAATGTACACAGCTGGGTCCCTCAGGTCCTGTTGGGACGACCATACGCTTGATCCAGTTGTAGAACCTGCAGGCCAATGTTGGTAGGTTTCTGATACAGTAGCGTTGGCATCTGTCTGAATCCAGTTTTTTTTCAGAATGGTTCCCGTGTATCGATCACGGCCGACTGGGCCCGTCGCAGCCCTTGTTGGGCCTCGCCCACACAGCTATGTCGAACAATGAAGGTGGAGGCCGCCGTGTGATGGTGACGGTCGCCGGAATCGGACCCACCGGCAGGACGGTGTCAGTTGCCTGGGTCCATGGGTCCATACCGACTAAGCAGCGACAGTTGTCTGGGTCCACTACAGTGAGCCGAGGACTGCTGCCTGGATTGATTCCAGTTAGCTGGTGTCAGTTACCTGGATCAATTTCACCTAGCTGGAGGCAGTTGCCTGGATCCGCCGGCGTACCGAGCAGCAGTTACCTGGATCTGCAAGTGTAACGGGCAGCAGTTACCTGGATCCGACAGTGTACCGAGCAGCATTTACCTGGATCTTTCGGAGCTGGAGTCTCCCGAGTCCGAGTCGGAACCGTCCGAGCCCAGTTCCTCGGCCGACCGCGTGCCCATCACCGTGTTGACCGGCAGGTACTTGAGGTCGTTGCTGGAGTACCTGCCGAGGTTACGCCCGGATTACGCTGGAGACCGGCCATGCTAACGTCACACTTCGATCACACCCATCCGGACACGGCCACACCCAGATAACCGCTTCCCATGAGTCCAAGGTATGAGGGGACGAGTGGTCTAGGGGTAAGATGCTCGTCTCGCAATCGAAAGATTGTCGGTTCGAATCTCACCTGTCGCTACTCTTCGCCCGCGACCAATCGGCGTGAGAGATTGGCGACGCTATATGACTCAACGGTCGACGTGTCGTAAAACCAATAACCAACCAACCGAATCCAAGGTATGAGATTTAAACAAAAAATGTTTTCGGAGGCCGTTAAGAAACGAAACGGAAACTACTGAGATCAGGCTAAGGTCACACTGCGGTTAGGTCTAGGTCACGATTGGGTTAGGCTGCTGTCACACCGGGGCCAAAGTATGGTTCAAGTTTAACCTTCCCCGTGCAGGTGAGAGTTGATACGAGCCCATCACGCAGGGACTATTCGCTACCACAGAAATTCGTTAGTTACGCATAGTTAATGTGAAATCCTTTCCCGCCCGCATGCCCAATTTGAAGACGTACTGGTGGTTGTGACGTCATGGAAGGGAACTTTGCAAGTTTCTCAGGAATCGCGAATTATCAGCAATTTATCTCACTTTTCCCAGAATGACCAATGTTGGGTGGGGTAGGGAAATAAACAGGTCAGTTAACTTGCTTACATAGACCATTGGCTATTCGAGGTTCTTGACCAAACATGACCTCAGATGATCTTGTTCGGCTTGTGAGTCACTCTAGGGTTAATTTGGATGCTAGACTGACTGTGGTGTCCATTTTTACTCCACGGTACCGGAAAATAGTTTTTTCCGAACACGATTACGAAGTTTCCAAAACCTGGTCAACACTTCATCCTCATTTGATCCTTGAGATATGGGTCGTAATGTAACAACTCGCAAACCTTTGGGATCGCAGATATTGTGACAAGAAATGCAAGGAACACTGCCGAGCATTTCGAGCACGTACCTGTTTTTTTTCCTCACAGAATATGATTAAACATGAAAAGCGTCCATTTTTATCCGAAAAAAAACATCATAAACTGACTTGAATGAAACCCAAGCCTCCTAATACAAAAATCGGGTGCTAATTACGTATACCACACCACATGCAACACGCTTTTTGTTTCATGGGCACTCTCCGTTGAGAAATGCTAGGAACTCTCATCACCCCCAGCACTGAGAAAGATGGCAAAATACCATGTACGGGCGACGATTAATTCAATATTATACGGCTATTCGAGTTCATGGTGTCACTTGTGAGCCAATGTCAACTAGTCGGTACTGCCTGTTGCTTTACTCCTGGGTTGTTCTGTTACTAGACGTCTGGACAGTTGCAGTCGATATTCGAAAGAAAGGCAATGGACTGAATGCGATGGAGTAGGCTGGTATGAAGTGAATGGTGCCCGACTTGGAGTTACGTGTACATCCGTGATAGATTGAGGCCACGTGGGGAGAATGTCTAGTACAATTCCAGTGGGGGCAGCCGGGAGATCACGTGACGAGCGGGAGGCTCCACAGATGCTACACAGGCGGGCCAGTCACTCAGGTCACGCAAGCGTCTGTGTACATGACACAAATAGCAAAGACGTTAAAGGGGCAACGTGTATCCATACTCGAGCTAAAAAATAGGAAGCAATATGGGTTCGTCTATGATCCGGCATCGTCAACAAGATATTCTACTTTGAAAAGTAATTTTTGTTGTTTCCGACGTAGATAACTTGTATTTGTACTTCCCAGTAGGTTTCGAGTATGGTTATCAGAAAGCTTTATCAGAAAACTTGCAGTTTTTTCAAACTCCATTCAATCTCTTGGCAAAAAGAGGAGTGAGGTGTCCGGCGAGGACAATGTTCTGAATAACAAGCACCCAGGCCAATGCCATGTGTCTAACCCTGCATCCCATCCAACTAATCCCCTGTGCGTCTCACCCCACCCTGCTGATCGGCGAGTGGTCGGCGACTGACCTGCGGTAGTAGTCGGTGAACTGGCCGGGCAGCACGGCCACCGGGTAGTGGCCGAGCCGGCCGGCGGTCTGCGCCGGCCGCCGCCGCTGCGGGTAGTGCACCGTGAACGTCTGCAGGTCGAGCGAGGCGCGCCGCTCGTCACGCCGGTCGCGGTTCAGCTGGGCGTTCCAGGCGGCCGCCTGACGCGCCGCCTGCCGCACCAGCGTCTGCAGGCGCTGTCGCTCCACCTCGGCTGGTGTCAGCGCCGCTGTCGGCACCGGCACATAGACGGTGAGAAAAGGCTGATCACGAACAGTGGAGGGGCGGAACAACAGGCAGAATACGAGCAGTAGAGGGACGGAACAGGCTGAACGCGGCCAGGGGAGGGACCATGCTAAGCACGAGTAGTGGGAACGGAACAACAGGCTGAGCGATAGCAGTAGAGAAACGGAACAGGCTGAACATGAGCACTGGAGGGAGGAAACAGGCTGAACACGAGCAGGGGAGGGTAGCAACAACAGGTTGAATGGGACAGAAGAGGTTGGTCATTGGCTTGCATGACGCGTCAACTGCTTTTGTCATATGGCGTCGCCAATCACTCACAC
The DNA here is from genome assembly GCA_034440615.1 of Ashinkailepas kermadecensis. Classification (NCBI taxonomy): domain Eukaryota; kingdom Metazoa; phylum Arthropoda; class Thecostraca; family Neolepadidae; genus Ashinkailepas; species Ashinkailepas kermadecensis. The sequence continues at coordinate 202,061 of JAOTOM010004748.1, read as the reverse complement.
CGATTGGTCGCGGGCGAAAAGCAGCGGCAGGTGAAACTCGAACCCACAACCCCTAGATTAGGAGATCAACATCCCACCTCTAGACTACTCACTACCTCTCCCCCAGGAACAGGGAAGGAACGCAAAACCCGGCTGCACATGAACGACAGAGGACTCTGACCACGAGACCCAAAATGAGATGGGAGGGAGAGTGAGGGAACAGTGTCTGAGTTAAATTTTCGTCAGCCAACTTTGCGAAGCCTTAGCCTTCGATCGCGCTAATAGGTGAATAATAGGTGACTGGGCCACCAGGTGTATTGGATACCGAGGATCGGCGTCCAGTCCTCATTGCACGCCATGCCAGGGAGCCCGCGTGTTCTGTTTGACTGATCAATGATCACGGATCCAGGCTACGGATATTGCCGAGCCTGCCGAACCCACAACTCACCTTGGGCCTTAGGCACATCGAGCAGTCTGCGCTGGTCGATCAGGCGGCGGAACTCGTCGACACGGTCGGGGAACTCGCGCAGCAGCAGGTCGGTGACGTCAGCGCTGGTGAGTGACGTCAGACCGGCCTGGGCCTGCGCCTCCGAGACGGCGTGCTGCTCCAGCAGGAAGGCGCGCTCGTCCGCCTCCACCGGCCGCCGCGCCAAGTCTGCCGGCCGTCACGGAGGCATTGGTGATGTGGCGGGAGCGAGCGAGCCGCCTGACGCGCCGCTCGATTACGGCAGCCGACCCCGGCCATCGCCCTCGGCTGTGCTCAGTCTGAGACGTCCAGAGGGTGGGCGTGGTACAGACAACGGCTGCGCTAATTCTCGCTGATTGGTTGGTTATTACGACACATCGACCGTTGAGTCATGTAGCGTCGCCAATATCCCACGCCGATTAGCCGCGGGCAAAGAGTAGCGACAGGTGAGACCCGAACGGACAATCTTTTCGATTGTGCGACGGGCAGCTTCCCCTAGACTACTCGTCCAGCTAGTTGTCGCTGAATGTCGCCACAGCCGCATGACGGCGTCTCACCCCGTGTTGCTGAACGCCATCCCATCAACAAACAGCGCGCGGCATCGCCATGAAAACGTCGCGAAACCGTCGCTGTTGGTCAATTGCGACCAGGGATGGATTTGCACTTGGTAATCCTGGATGTAGAGAGGAATATTTTGGCCAACCAAATACGCAGAGGAAATCTTTCTTCAAGCTTGTGACAGAATCTCAGCTTTCGCTTTCCAGCGATTCATGCGCACTTCATCACAGGGTGCTCAAAGGTCATTGTCAAGCAGCACCATTCAACCTCCAAATAAAACAAATAAGAAGATAATTTTCTGGAGAGGATAATGTTTTGGACGCAAAAAAAATCCAGGAACAGCCTATTTCTCAACCGTGATGGCGACCCACATCTCGTCCTCCTGTCGTCACATAAAAACACCGCTGGCCGAACTACAAAAAGATGCAATCACAATCTGTGCGCCTCTAATGTCTCATGGCAGCCAATCTGTGCGACTCTAATGTGGCAGCCATTTTGTGCGCCTCTAATGTCTCATGGTATCCAATCAGTGCGCCTCTAATGTCTCATGGCAGCCCTGACGCGGGCTGAAAACCACTCAGTAGCATCCAATGGGGGCCTAGACAGGAATGACAAAATCTGGCCGAAACTACTAGTCTTAGCCACACCAGTGGCTGAAACGGGCTGAAACCATTTGCAACCTGCTAAAACCGGCTCAAGCTCAAAATGTTATGTGTGTACTTCCACTTTGAAACATCATGGGCATATGCTGAGTTCAACTGTAAACTAAAACAAAGTAGACAGTCAGAAATAATGCGTAGGTACCTTCCTTCATACATAGTATATTAAGCTCTCACAAATCACACTGGCACACAGCATCAGTGTGTGGTCTAGATATGTTCTGAACCTTAGGGCCAGATCGTTTCCAACTAATTGCATCATTATTATTGTTCAGAACCCAATTATTTTGAACATAATGAAAAAGAACAAATTATTCATCATGAATCCAAGTCACATCCTTGATAATTGACATAGGCAATGCATACATAAATTGTATAGTGGCATACTTTAGCTTTGCACATTCGTGACAGAGTAGTTAAATTCCAAAGTGGAATGAGCTTAAGCTGGCTTAGCCCACCATGTGGCTAAAAGTAGCTTTGACCAGCCGATTCAAACAATGGGTTCAATCGGCAAGAACTACCATTTGGCAAAAACGTACTAACCCTGATCTACGAGCAATTAATTGAAAATTTTTGGCCTAGGACGTCGAGGTATTCGTTGCGGAAAAGGCTGAGACGTCATTTGGACGTTGAGACGTCACCAAGCTCCAACAATATACCATTTTCCGCGTTAAAGGCTGGTGATTAGCATTATTAATATATTGGACATTTTATCACGATTGTGAACATATCATTTCATTTTTAATATCCTGAACGACAAATGACCAGAAATTACGCTTAACCTTTTGAAACGCCACGTCGCATGACACTTCAGTCAACTAATTAAATAAGGCTGCGTGATTGTAGTGATGCTACTTCCCAGTTGGAACTGGATTTGCTATTCAGTTGGAACTTGGCAATATAAATGGAATCCCAGTTGGAACTTGGAATTGATTGGAGTGCTAGGTAGCCGAGGCTAGGCCAGCTGGCCACCGTCCTTGTAGAATACGCTCGAGAACCCGGAAAGTGGTTCAATCAGCGACCGGAGAAGCGACCCCTGCTCCGCCACTGACCGGGAAAGCGAAGCTGGAAGGCGGCCAGGTCGAGATGCACGGCCAGCTGCTCCTGCAGCATGTACAGCTCTGCGCTGGGGTCGTCGCGCGGCCAGCGATACTCCACCAGCTGGCCGGGGCCGGGGCCGGGGCCGGGGCCCGGGCAGGCGTCGGCCGGCGGCACTGCTGGCGCACCACACTCGGCCGCCGCCGCGGACTTCTGGCTGTGGACGCCGCGGCCGGTCGTCAGTGGCGTGAAGGGAGTATGTTAGATTGGATTGGATTGGAGTTTAGGGGCGCGTCGACGAATGGAGTATGTGCAGAGTGGTGATTGTGGTGTACCCCTACACAACTTGAAGCGGACGATTGGATCACTTGCGGCGGAGCATCTTTAGTACTCGCCATCCATCATTTAACAACGTTTTCCAGTTCGCTTACTTCAGCCGTTTGTGGGGACCGCGGATAATTTTAATGATGCGTAGCATTCTCATTTTAATTTTAACCGGAAAAATTGTGTGATGCATGTATCTGGTTTGTTCACTTCTTCATCTTTGTGATGCTGAAAAGGATACATTTGTCACAAGCATTAAAAAACCTCAACGAAATTTGGAGGATACGTTTGTTTTTGCTTTTGTTGTCAGAAACCTCTCTCTTCACTTCTGTTTAAGGCTTTCTATTGCCAAATTTTGATCATTATTCGGAAATAATTGGATCGACAATAACGGAACGACCGAAACATGTCCAGGAACATAGGGCAGCCCCAGTCTTGGTACAAAATTACACCGTGTACAATTACGGGGATGAAAACTCAAGTTTATGAACCAACAGACTCAAACACTTTCATCAAAGACTGGAGAGGTCGCACCATTTCATTAAGCATTCAACTTTACCTTCCATTCAGCCTCAGAGTGGGATGAGGATATGACAGTTTTCCGGAGAGCATCATGTTCCAGGCTACAGAAATCCAGGACAAGGTTGCTTTTCCGACCTTGGCAGGGAGATAGCACAAGTTACACAGAAGACTTCCGTAAAATGGAACAATAGCAATTATAGTAGGCAGCGCTCCAATCCCATAAATAATTGCTCATATGGCCAAAACCAATCCATAATTCATCGTCAAGGAGGCACGACCTCAGATCAGCGCCCTCAGGCCACCATCTCACATCCGCCCGCCGTCCCTCCTCACCTGCTAAGGTCGAACGCTCCCTTGCGAGCTTTGCGGCTGCCGCGACTGCCACGGCTGCCCTGGGAGCGCACCGAGCTCTGCGAATCCTCGTCGACGGGCGGTGGCGGCGGCTGGCGCGGCGACGGTGCCGCATTGGTGCCGGCCGGCAGCGGCGCGACCTCCCGCTCCGGCTTGGCCGGCGGCGGCACCGACTCGGACACCGCTGCTGATTCTGCACGCGCCAACGACGGTTCTACCGGAGGGGGTGACGCCTCTGCCGCAGGGGGTGACGCCTCTGCCGGAGGGGGTGACGCCTCTGCCGGCGGGGGTGACAGTTCCGCTGGCGGGGGTGACAGTTCGACTGGTGGGGGTGACGGTTCCGCCGATGTAAGTGACGGTTCCGCCGATGGGGGTGACAGCTCCGCCGGTGGGAGTGACGGTTCCGCCGGTGGGGGTGACAGCTCCGCCGGTGGGAGTGACGGTTCCGCCGGTGGGGGTGACAGCTCCGCCGGTGGGAGTGACGGTTCCGCCGGTGGGAGTGACGGTTCCGCCGGTGGGGGCGACAGCTCCGCCGGTGGGAGTGACGGTTCCGCCGGTGGGAGTGACGGTTCCGCCGGTGGGGGTGACAGCTCCGCCGGTGGGAGTGACGGTTCCGCCGATGGGGGTGACGGTCCCGCCGTTGGAGATGAAGCCTTGGCTGGCTGGGAAGCCACCGGCGGTGGTGCAGTAGGCTGTGGCAGTAACGGCATGGCATCCTCGGCGTCCATCATGGCGTTATCGTCGGCCGGAGGGGGCGGCACAGCGGCGGGCGGCTCGCCTCGCCGCCGCCGCTTCTTCTCGGGACTCGCTGGCTCCGGCTTCGGCGGCGGCTCGACAGACGGCGGCAGTTTTGGCTTGGGACCACGCGGCTTGGCAGGTGTTCCATCTGCAGTTATAAATTATTCGTGAAATAGGGTGGCATATACCACTTACTGAACAGTGAATCGACATCCGTCCCAAAGAAGCATCGACATCGTGCTTCTTGGTGCGTGCTTGTGAAGTCTTCATGCCTCGTTTCTAACAGTATCCCGTTTATAAGTATCATGCTTATGCTCACCATAACGCATCAGGCATCGTGATAACGAACATCTCGTAGTGCAATTCCAGGTAAAGGGATTACCAATGAGGTGCTATGTTATATAATACCAGTTTATAGCATAGGTATTTGTATCGTTCTCCTTGATATCAGTATCCCCAAATTAGGTATATCTCAAAACACGCAAGACGGGTATATGCACGCAATTGTCTCAAAACCGGGTTGTAAGGCTCGAAGTATTTTAAACGGCTTTATTTAAGTCGCGACTTCGACATCCTGCTCTGCTCATTTCGACATCTCACACCTAACGAGAAATATTTATTTTAACACTGTCCATCTGTCACAAAATATGAATGAAAGTATCACTCTAAAGACTGGTACCCAGACAGACCAAATGACGGCTGGCATCTTCTGAATTGGAGAAGCAACGTGCACAACCAATTGCGTTTATAAACAAGCTATTGTTTCAGCATTGTAAACCAGCTCGAATAGCACAACAAACAAAATAACGATTAAAGAAATGACAGCCAATTTGGCTTCCTGGTCAATTCAAGAGCACGCAAATACCACGCATAACACACTAACCTTTCTTGAGTCGGATCTTCTTGATGGGAGGCTGCTCGCCAACGGCTTCATTGGAATCACCAGAGGACACCTGCCAAACACTGACCTCCGGCCTGTGCTCTACCTCTGTGGTGACGGCAATATGCTCCTGTTTCACCACCACTTCACTTGGAGGCGCAGCATCAGCCACCGGCGTCTTCCGCTTCCGGCCCGGCTTCCCTTTGACGGGAGTCGGAATCGCTATCGGTGGTGTCACTGCCTTCTCCCTACCAGCTCGCAGCTTGGCCGCATCCTCCTTGCGGGGTCTACCTACGGTTGTCGTCTTCGCTTTCGCCTTGGAGCCGACGTCGTCTTCCTTCTTGACCTTGGCGGCCTTCTCGGCCCCGCCGGAAGCCGCGCGCATCCGTTCCTCCGCCATCCTCGCCTTAGCGTCCCTCACCCGACGACTGTCCAGCTCCTGACGCTCGTCCTCTAACAGTTTCTTCTTGCGCGGACGGCCACTCTTCCGCACCGCTAGGTCGGCGGTGGCCGATGTGGCGGTGGCGGTGGCTGGTGTGGCGGCGGCGGTGCCTGGTGTGGCGATGGTGACGGCTCCTGGTGTGGCGGTGGCGGCTCTTGGTGTGGTGGTGACGGCGCCTGGTGCGGTGGTGGCGGCGCCTGGTGTTGCGGCGGCAGCTGCGTCGCCGGCCCGGGTGCGAACCGGCTTGCTCGGGGTCGCAACCACACCCGGGGGTGCGGTCGAGCTGAGTGCCGCGGTCGTGCCTGAGGCCACGGTCGCGCCCGGGGCCGGAGCGGCGTTCTCCGGCAGCGGGTTCTTGCGCGGTCGACCCCGCTTACGCTTCACGGGGGCGGCGATTGGGATGGCATCGGCGGCGGCAGCGACGCTTGGCGCCGAGCTCACATCAGCAGTGGTGGCGGCGGTCTGGGCGGGCGCTCCCTCAGCAGCGAGGGGAACGTCGTCGGCATCGGTGACGCCGCTCTCGGCAGCTGAGCCAGCAGGGGCTGGTTCAGTGACTCCTGCCGCAGCTGCGCTAGCTGTCGCAGTGGCGGAGTCGCTGTCAGCCACCACCAGCCGACTGAGGCGCACCACCGGCTCCGTCGCCGTCTCCTGCAGGAACGCGTCGATGGCGGCGATGCCCTCACTGTCGCGTGACACCTGCCGCAGCGAGCGGCCCGGCTCTGGCTCTCCCGACCCACTCCGGCGTGGCGACCGGCCCACCTCAGAACGGGGAGATTTACCCGAATCAGACTTCGGCGACGGACCCGCCTCCGACCGAGATTTGACCGAGTCAGATTTCGGCGACTTCGAGACGTCCAGTCGCGGCGACTTGGCGGATTCAGATCTAGGTAGTTTGGCGGCGTCAAGCTTGGGTGACTTCGCTTGATCAGACTTAAGCGACTTGACGGCGTCAGACTTGGGTGATTTTGGTACGTCAGATATACGCGACTTATCAGATCTGGGCGACTTATCAGATCTGGGCGACTTATCAGATCTGGGCGACTTATCAGATCTGGGCGACTTATCAGATCTGGGCGACTTATCAGATCTGGGCGACGTTTTAGACTCCGATTTAGGCGACTTGGCAGCGTCAACTTTGGCCAACTTGGCGACGCCGTCGGACCGCGTTGACCGACTCGATTCATGTCGAGGCGACTTCGGAGGGTCTAGCCGCTGTGACCTGGACTGGTCCAGCCGGGGCGACCTGGCCGGGTCGAATCGGGGCGACTTGGCTCGCTCGGATCGGGGTGACCTGGTCGTCTCAGAACGCGGAGACCTTGTCGGCTCGGAGCGCGGTGAGCTGGCAGTCTCTCGACGAGGCGAGCGACTCGGGTGAGATCCGGAAGGGATGGCGTCTCGGGACTGACGCCTCGGTCGCTCGGACCGCCCCACACCGGCTGCAGCCCGAGCCTCTGCCAACGGGGCTGCGGCTGAGTCTGACGCCGTGGCAGCAGCTGTGGTAGAGAATGTATCTGAGGCTGTGGCAGAGCCTGTGGCAGAGGCTACGGCCGCTTCAGGAGCTGCTACAGCGACTAAGACTGCATCTGGTGCTGGGACTGGGACTGTGATTTTAGCAGCAGCCATAGTTGTGGCTGCGGCTGCGGTTGCGGCTGACAGCGAGTCAACCATCTCAGCTGTGGCCGCGACTGGGACCCCAGCCTCGGCCGTGGCCACGGTAGCGGCCCCAGCTTTGGCTTGGGTCGAGGCAGAGGCCAAGGGTGCGGTTGCGGTATCCAGAGGCGGCTTATCGTCCAGCACGACCTCCACGGCAGTGGCGGCTCCCTGGTCGTTGCCCACCTGACTGTCGCCGGCCGGGCTCGGTGCGCCGATCGACTGTGACGTCGCGGTGGCAGGGACTTGGCTGTGACCCGCCTCATCACCGTCGGCCGGCCGATCTGACGCCGACGGGCACACGTCCGACACGCCAGGAGTCGGTGCAGCTCCCCTCCAGGCTGGCGCGCTGCTGGTGGCCGATACAAGCACTGCAGTGTCGTTCTGTCCAGCTGCGACAGCTTCAGGCTGGTCGCAGCCCACTGCTTCCACACGCCCGGCCGCGTCTGAGCGGGAGTTCGAAGGCGATGACGTCGCCGACACCTTATGCTCTCCGCTGCTGTTCGCATCCGCCGACGAGTGGCCCGCTGGGGACGGAGCGATGGTGGCGGAGGTGGCGGAGGTGGCGGCCGGCGGCACCTGCCTAGAGTCAAGCTTCTGCAGACCAGGGCAGCTGCCCGTGTCGACCGTCACAGGGGCAGTGGCCGCCGACTGGCTCCCGGCCGAGACACCACTCGCAGCGGCTGACGGAGCGCCCGCCGCAGGCGCCAGTGTAGGCGCGTCTCGGTCTGGTGGGCGACTGGCCGGCTCCTGATCTGGCTCGGAGTTCACAGGCAGAGGCGGCTCGGTGGTCGCTGGTGGCGTCAAGTGAAGGACGGTGCTCTGGCCAGATGTTGCCGCCTGCGGCGGTGGTCCGGCAGAGGGTTGCGACGTTGGTGCCGGGGCAGAAGTGACATAAGGTACGTCCGGCACCTCTCCCGCCCCGGGCGGAGAGCCGGACGCCTCAGCGTCCCCCGAACTCTGACATGTGCCTGCCTGCTCGCCGACGACGCCGACCGGCCGGCCCGAACTAACGGCCCCGCCCAGCATGTCAGGCGAGTCGTCGGCATTGTCGTGCGAGTCGATCCGCGAGTCGGCGTGCTCCAGCGAGTCGAGGCGCGCATCGGTGTTGTCGACAGAGTCCGTGCCGTGCGAGTCAATGCGCGAGTCATCGTCTAAAGAGTCGACGGGCGGCGGCCGCACCATCGGCCCGTCGTCGTCGTCGTCGTCGTCGTCGTCGTCGTCGTCGACGTGCGAGTCGATTCGCGAGTCGGTGTCGGCGTCGTCAGCAGCGCGCGAGACGAGCACGTCGCTGCTGCCGCTGACGGCCGGCTCGGGATCGAGGTGTGCCAACATGGCGGCGTCGCCGTCGCTGGAAGGCCCTGCCGCCACCGCCTCCGAGCTCTGCTGGTCACTCAGCTGTCGGCCGACGCTGGCGGCCGAGCCGACAGTGGCCGTCGAGACGGACACGGCGAGGGCGGTGGCGGCGGCGTCCGTGGCGGACACATTGCCCGTGTCGGGGCTCAGCTCGGCCAGCTCGTCCACGGCACTGGTCGAGATGCCTGCCTCCTGCGAGTCCTGCCTGTGCGAGCCGCCGGCCGGCGCCTGGCTGGTCGATATCTCTTCGTCGAGCCGCGCCACCTTTCCGCCAGGCGAGGTGCACGCAGAGTCGTCGTCGGAAGAGTCGGAATAGTCCGGCACGAGTGCCGACCGCTTGAGGCCTGTGCTGCTGGTGGCCGGACCGTCATCGCGCGGTCCGGCCGCCGCCCGACTGAAGGTCGAGTCGGCGCCGCCGGCGTGGCCCGGCGAGCGACTGTCCTTGCGCGCCGAGCCCACGTCCGACCCCTGCGAGTCGGCGCCGGCCGGGCTGCGCACGCCGCGCGAGCCGCCCGCCGAGCCGGTCACCTCCTGGTGCTGTGAGGTGGGCACCAGCTGCGACAGCCACGTGCGACTCGAGCCGGAGATCTCGCCGTGTTGCGCGGTGGCGGCCGGCGCGAGCCGCGGCCGCATCGCGCCCGAGCTGGAGATGGCCGCCTGCTGGTCGCCGTTGGGTCGCCACGGCACCGGCCGGCAGTCAGCACTGGACTCGGGCTGATCGGCCGGGCGGCGCGGTCGCGCCGCCGCCGCCGCCGCCGCCGCCGATCTCACGGCGTTGCTGCCGACCACCTCCACCGCTTCAGCCTCCGAGTCGTGTCGACTGCGGCTGGCTGGCCGGCCGGCGCCGCCCTCGTCCGGCTCGCAGGCGTCGTGTCGCCGCTGCTGCTGGCTGGACGTGGGCGCACCGTCGCCCGGCTCGTCCGCCGACGCGCCGGCGGTGCGGCGGCGTGCCGAAGCCGCGTCCGACGAACTAGCGGCGGCGGCCGGCCGTCGGACAGACGCGACCGGCTGGGCGGACGACACGGCGTCGGCCGGCCCGACGCCGCCTGCCGCGGCGGCGCCGGCCGACGTCGTGTCGGAGGAACTGGCCGCGTTCACGTGCTGTGCCAGACGGCACGCGGCCGCCGACCGTCGGGTGTCGGAGGAGCTGGCGGCATCAGCTGGTCGACGTGTTGTGGACGGACCTCCGGCAGTCGGCGCTGTGTCGGATGAGCTTGCAGCGTCAGCGGCAAGAGGGCAGTGTGTGGCAAACACTGGAGCTGTATCGGAAGAGCTGGCTGCGTCGGGCGGTCTTCGCGCTGACGACGAGCCACCAGCAGCAACTGGTGTCGTGTCGGAAGAGCTGGCCGCGACGGACGGGCCTCGAGCTGCTATAGCGTCATCTGGAGGTCCAGTATCTGACGAACTAGCAGCATCCGAGGGACGTCGAGCTGCTACATCGTCATCTGAAGGTCCTGCATCTGACGAGGTAGCGGCATCCGATGGCCCGCGAGCTACTGCAGCGTCGTCTGAAGGTCCCGCATCTGACGAGCTAGCGGCATCCGAAGAACCTCGAACTGCTATAGCGTTGTTTGAAGGTCTCGTGTCTGACGAGCTAGCAGCATCCGAAGAACCTCGAACTGCTACAGTGTCATCCGAAGGTCTCGTATCTGACGAGCTAGCAGCATTCGAAGGACGTCGAACTACTACATCGTCGTCTAAAGGTCCCGCATCAGACGAGCTAGCGGCATCGGACGTCCCTTGAGCCGCTACAGCGTCATCTGAAGGACCCGCATCTGACGAGCTAGCGGCATCCGAAGAACCTCGAGCTGCCACAGCGTTGTTTGAAGGCGACATGTCTGACGACGTAGCTGCATCCAGGACTTGTGTGGGCCGGCGCTGCACAAGGTCTGCCACCGCCTCCGAGTCGGGCTCGGGCGGCGGCGAGGCGGCGCGGCCGGGTTGGTCGCTCGACTCGGGCAGGTCAGCGGACATCGGGCGGCGCAGCGGCGGGTCGACATCACGCCGCTGCCGTTCCGGTCGACAGGTGGACGTGATGGTCGAGTCGGGCTGATCCGACATATCGACACACCTGACAACACAAACACACACACGTCACAAATCACCACATGGCGCAGCCTCGACAGGTAGTCAAGTCAGGATCGTCCGACATATCGGCACACCTGACCAAACAAACAAAACATACCTGCACATCACAAATATATATTACGCAGATATTGCTGGTTGGTGTGATAAAATTGCAGTTGGTTGCAGATATTGCTGGTTGGTTGCCTGTAAAACATGCACTTAATACCACACAAGATTATAAATATTGTTAATTATGCACATGATCAATAAAAGTAACGTTTGTTGGAATCCTGGTCATGAAGCATGTCCATCGAGCAGTCTCTGAGACGTGCGAGTCCGAATTCTCGACTTCCGCACCGTCCCAGAGAATAGGCCAAATCATTTGACCTCTTGGCCACACACATGTTAATTATCCCACTGCAATTTAAGGGCGATAGTCTAGTCAAGCAGTGCTAAAACATGGAAAATTGCAGCCATTGTAGGTGAGGACAAGGACGTCAGATAACAACAGGGAAAAACCAAAAGTAATGCATGCATACCGCGAGCTGTACCTTATTACAATTCAAGAACTAAGATGTGATTCATGAACGAAATGAATAAATTGACCAAAAGTCAAGACAAGAACAATCTAGACTTTTCAATATACGAGGAGAATCTCTAAATTGCATCACCTGGATGCAAATTAGACCCCACAAGTGCCCATGATTGAAAAGCAACAATCTGAAGTCTCGATGGTGGTATAGTTTATACATTCAACTATAAGCCGTGTTCACTGTAGGCACCAAATATATAACAACTTCCTAAGTTGTTCAAAATGAATGTAAGCTATCAAAATAAAATGTTCAGATGCAAAGAAATGTCTGGAAATCCATATTTCCACACAAATGGTACTACTTGCAGAAATTAAGTAATGCAAAATGGCCCCTGGTTAAGATACACTGAAAGAAGAAAACATGCACATACATGGATCTGTGGCATTTTTCCATTGCCAAAACTTACCATGTAACCACAAATCACTGTGAGTCCATTTGATTATTTACAAGTAGCTTCAGGCTGCTCTGAAATGATAACCAGAGTGCATTGTAATATTATCTGAGACACACACTGCTAATATATATATCTCAACAAACTTGTGATGCATGCATCCCACTTGGACTATGCAACATAAACGCTTTACAGCTCATTACTGTTGAATGCTGTTTCTGCATAAAGTCATAAAGTGTTAAGGCTTAATATGAGCCACAGGGGCCATCTGGGTTAAGCCTATCTATAAAGGATACTAGAAAAGTACATACTCTCACCCCAATCAATCCATTATCTCAAGTTCCTAGGGAGCTATATATCCCAGCCTATCTAGCACCATTCACCTGATATTGCATAACACACTCACAATTACAAGCTCCTCCAATTATACCCATTGTCGTTGTTGGTTGGTTATTGGTTTCACGACGCGTCGACCGTTGTGTCATGTAGCGTCGCCAATCTCTCACGCCGATTGGTCGCGAGCGAAAAGTAGCGACAGGTGAGACTCGAACCCACCCATTGTGCTACCATAGCCAATCTCATCACTATCACATCCCGAAGGAAGGTGCTGAATCCACTGCTAGGTACACCCTATATAAAGCATTTAGACTTAAAAAGAAACCCAAGGGCCCATCCAGTTAAGTCTGTAAATGGAAGATACCATAAGCCTGGTAAAAAGAACCACCCCAACCATCACCACATCCTGAAGAAACCATCCACCAATATCCCACACACCTATCAATGCCTATCTACCCTAGCTATCCAGCCCTATTCCCTTGATCCCTCTTAACACATGTGGATTGAATGCCTTATCAATAATTTTCAAACTGCATCCATGCCTGCTTAAAGGGGTCTGTGCCATGCACACTTACTTAGCATAAATCTCACCCCATCCATCACAAATTAGAACTCAAAACAAGATTTTCCTGTCTAATAAATTTGTCCACACTACTTTTAAATACATTCAATGAGGAACTCCCCACAACATCAGCAGGCAGCCTATTCCACTGATCAACAACCCTTTGACTGAAGACCTGTTGTCACTTAACTGTCCTACATCTCAACTTGTCTAACCTGAATTGATGACCCCTATGTGATACTCTAAACTGAAGAGTGCCATTCAAATTGACCTGATCTAGTCCTTTAAAAATTTTGTACATTTCAACCATGCCCCATATGCATACAACTCATTTTGACGCACATTTAATTTAAATTACCTACATTGTCAATTAACTATTATCTAGGATGGTGCAACAGACTTGCATCTTCTTTATTTTTTACACCTTAAGACACAGTGGGAATCTGAGATTCAGAGTTCCTGACTGTATGGGTATTTCAAAGTCCTTTTTGAACTTTGGGGTGGATCAAATGCAATAGTTATGCTGGGAAGAAAGTGATTTCTTATCTTCAGATAAATTATGTCAACCACAAAAACTTGGAAAGCTAGCTTGGACTATGGACTTTTACTTCCTAAGACCTGCATGACAGATAAATGGGTGAATGGCCAGTGAGGCTTAATGCAAGACAGGTTGCAATACGAATTTAACATTGATTGATTTTGAGAGGTCAGTGATGTTTCCAGACAGAGTACTAAACTACGAAATTAAGCAGCTTCTAAGCATGGTTGTGTTGAGTGAACCCTTGCACATACATGATACAAACAATAAGCTATTTCAGCAAGTCCTACGAACAGCATGTGTGCTACAGAAAGTCTGATTCTATATCTGCTTTCTATCACATATGACACCCAACCAAACACAAATTTGGTTGCACTATGCACTAGGGTATCCACACCAAAACAATGATGGCCAAAATGGTGATAACATAATGCTGAGATGCTGACAATGATTGATGACATCATAAGGGTGATATCACTTGTTTGGTTGGGTTTGATTGTCATTTATGGACTACATTATCATTGGTTAGTGTCTGCTTTTCAATGTGTTTCTTTTGCTCCAATTTTTTTTTAATCCAGCAGAATTGTCAAAACGTTGATATCTCATGGGAATAGACATGGCTTATTTGGCTAGGTTTGATTACACAATTTAGGTATTATTGTGCTTTTAGGTATTCACAAGACCGGTTTTACACAGATTTGCCTCCACAAAACGAACAAAGTAGTTAGGTTTTGCTTGGTTAGGCCAGGTTTTTTATTTGGGAGCTATTTGAAACCAAAGTTGGATTTTTATTCTTCAAAGCATGTTATGCGAGGATAACTAGGTTATGATAGGTTGGATTGGTTGTATGTGGAAAATTCCAAATAAAAAGGTTCAAAATTTTACCAAAATATTTGTTGGTTGGTTGGTTATTGGTTTTACGACACGTCGACCCTTGAGTCATGTAGCGTCGCCAATCTCTCACGCCGATTGGTCGCGGGCGAAGAGTAGCGACAGGCGAGACTCGAACCCACAACCTTTCGATTGTGAGACGAGCATCTTACCCCTAGACCACTCGTCCCCACCAAAATATTTGTTATTTGTTAAAGGGTAAAGGGTATATTTGTTTTTGCTACGCTACGTTAGGTTAGGTTACATTATATTTTTGAAACATTATTTTAGTGCCATATCGTCTAACCCAAGGGCCCTTTTTCTGTGTTATTTTGCTCACCAACCTAAAAGTAAGCATCTACAAAGGAAATAAGTGGTTACATCATCCCAGTCATGTGCATAAATGTTGCAATGGAGAAAAATACAAGAATGCATGCAACACCTTAAAGCACAAATTTACCATAATTTAGTATATTGCCCTTGGTTGGGTAAGAATTTTAGGTACATATATTTTTTTATGGATTTTTTTTTCAGTACTACTTGACAATGTATTTTTTGAAGCAGCAAATTAGCATTGTAGGGCTGATAGGCATTCTTCCCAAAGCCTCCAAACCATTCAAACAGCAGTCTCACAGACATGTTTATCCATAATCTGGAGTTGGAGTAAGCATTTGAGATAGATATGAGTGGTCACATTATCTTCTTCACGTTAATAAACATTGTAGGTAGTTTTTTTTAAAAATCAAGCTGGTGATTTAAAACACAAATTTACTGACATAGGTATCTGCTTACCTCACCTACCTACCTCTCTCACCCCAGACTGGTGTGGAAAAATAAGTTGTGGATTTTTTCATCCAGCTACTAGTATATTATTGGTGGTGTTTAGAGAGCATACCTCACTTAGTCAGAGATCATCAAGGAAACAAAGATCTTAGTCAGCATGCTCTACATCGCATATTCGGATTGCACCATGTTGGCGATTGGCTCAGTTGGTGAAGGCGTCTGCTTTCCATACAGGTGTTGGTGGGTTTGAATCCCTGCATTGGTAAACTTTTAACCCGATCACACAGTCGTTAACGGTAAGGACTGTTGGTTAATGTTGCACTTTAGATTACCTTACACTATCATATGAGTTGCTTGATGTAATATTTGTCCATGAAAGCAAGAAGGGGGAAATACTCAATTAAATCCTACTCATGCAATGAATGTCCAATTAGACCATCTGGAATTGTCATCATGGAACTTTTGTCTCTGGAGGGGTGCTTCTGGCTGAGAAAAAAAATTGAGGGGGGCATTCTGGCTCACTGAAGGTCCGACTTCTTTCAATGTGCAACTCTGGCTAAAAACCTGAGGGGACACTGGGGACACATGCCCCCAGCACCCCTTGCATTCACCCCTGTCCCAGAAACAATTCAAAGGGATTCTGATGAACTTGAGCCCCTGAGATGGTTCCATGATAGCTTCATGCTGCCCCACTGTAAGACCTCTCACTTTCTGCCAGCATTCAACTTTTGGTATCTTCGAACCAAAGTGGCCATACATGAAACCCCATGAAACAATGCATCCATATCCAGTTGCATATTTCAACATCCCGGTTCTGTATGCACCACATTCCGTTACATTTTGAGTTCAAGCAAAGCTACAGTAGGAAGTGTGGAAGATCCCCAGTCAACATGCCTCTCACATAATGCTCACCAGATGGGGTTCCAACCCCCTAAGATCTGAAACTAGAAGCACACAATTTGGAGGAATTACAGCTGTAGTGAACTCACTGTGGTATACATTTCATGACCCCAGGTTTTTTTAAGTCTTCACAGGCAAATGAGGTCACAATCAGCCTCCACTCCACCCCAGCCGGCACCACCTGTATGAACAGAAAGTATGCACATTTTTGCTGCTGAACAGTAGGTAGACTGTTCATATGTATGCTTGCTATGTATGCTGGTACAGACTGTGCATGCTGTTGTTACTGTCGGTGGTATGGACCCATGGTGAGCTTGTTATGGCCAGGGTATATTATTATCTCTAGAAAATATGGTAAATTTGTGCTTTAAGGTATTTTGGATTTTTGGGAGCACCGTGCTGATGAACCTGATTCAGAAGATGTGACCACTCATTTCAGGTGCTGGTCATTACTTTTTATTTGTACACTGCAAGCATTCGAATATCACTTAATTCATGTCACACTCCTGTTCTCTGTGCCATAATGTATCCATCCTTAATCTGGTTTCTCAGATCAAGATGTTATTAAGGAGAAATTCAGCACTTCATGCAGTTCATTCAATACTCTTTCACCTTGAAAATGCTTAGTTTTCAGCTTCATCCCACTTACACTGGATTGGGATGCTGTCTCCAAACAAAAAGTAAGTATCAGCCCCTGAATCAAGTGGTTGCATCTTCTGAATTACATTCATAGAGATTATAGGTATTCCAAAAAAAAGCCCAAATGACTTTAAAGCACAATAATACCAAAAAATATCAGCATTATTGCAACTTTGCAACTTAATGTAACCACAAGACAAGTTATGGACACATTTTACCTCCATGAAGCATATAAAAGGGTTAGGTTTGGTTAAGTTATGTTAGGTTAGGTTTTTATTGTAAGTTAGCAAAAACATTTTTGGATATTTTTCCGATTGAATTTGTTTTCTTGAAACAATTCAGCCTAGGTTAGATTTTTTAATTCATAATTTTGGGGGAAAATTGTTTTAAAAATTTCCATACAAAAAAAATGTTTTCTTCCATTTACGGTGAGGCCAGGCCAGGTAAGCTTATGTTACATCTTTTTCATTATTTTGAGCACAACTTTATATACCTTCTACCCAACTCCATGCCCATTTTAGGGTGTAAGTTTGCCTCTCAACTGAAAAGAATGCATTTTCAGAGAAAATGAGTGGTCACGTCATGTTCAGCACATTCAACACTGCATTAAAAAAAGAAATTACAAGGAACCAGAAATAACATTAAACTACAAATTTCCCCCCATCTGGCTACGTATAGGTCAATATCAATACTGACGCAAAACAGCACGGCCATGGAAGCAATGGAAGCAGGGGTAAGATGACTAGACATAAAGACATAAAAGATCAGTGCAACTATGAGCCACAAGGGCCCTTCTTGGTTGCACTCTGTACACTGAACCAGTTTTCCACCAAATGCGCCAATCAACTCTCCCTCGAATACAGAAAAACAAGCCCCCTATTCTTATGATTGTCTATGCTGTTTTTAAAGATGTTCAATGTGTTGCTACTGACAATAGTTTCTGGCAGCTGGTTCCAGTGTTCTACTACCAGGTTGGTGAAGAAAGACTGTCTTAACCTTGTCCTGCTGTGATTAACTTTAATTTTGAATTGATGACCTCTAATTGCATCATTTCTGTTAAATTCAAACAGTTCCCTGAGATAACCCTGTTCCTGACCATGAACAAATTTAAAGACCTCGATGAGATCTCCTCTCAGCCTTCTATATCTAAGTGAAAACATATTCAGTTTCTTCAATCTTTCCTCATATGCCAGGTTGCCTATGCCATTCACCATTTTCGTTGCCCTCTTTTGTACTCTCTCTAAAAGCCAACAATCTTTTTCATAACTAGGGGACCAAGCTTGGGCACAGTATTCCAAATGTGGCCTGACATATGCACAGTAAAGCTTCCTGAAAACTTCCTCACTTTTGTATGATACATTCCTATTTATTTCCCCAAGCATTCTTAGTGCCTTCTTCCTGGCTTCTTTGGTCTGTTCTGATGCCCCCAATTTTGTGTTCAAAATAACACCTAAGTCCTTCTCCCGCTGAGTCACAGATAGTACTTGGCCATCCATCAAGTACTGAGCCTTGATATGCTGCCTACCTACATGCATGATTTTGCACTTATCAAAATTAAATTTCATTTGCCATTTTTCGGACCACTTCACAAGCTCGTCTAAGTCTTTCTGCAGCAAGACCTGCTCATTGTGCCCTGTTATTGCCCTAAAGATCTTCAAATCATCTGCAAATTGCAAAACCTTACTGCTTAGGCCACTTTCAATGTTATTTACAAACACAATGAACAATACTGGTCCCAGTACTGACCCCTGGGGGACTCCACTAAGAACATTTTGCCATGATGACTTGGTACCATTTAGCATCACTCTCTGCTGTCTATCTGAAAGCCACAACTCTATCCATTTTAGGATGTTACCTGCAATACCATGGACCTGAAGCTGCATCATTAACCGTTTATGAGGTACCTTGTCAAAGGCTTTGCTAAAGTCAAGATATGCTACATCAACCCGATTTCCCTGATCAAATTGTTCTGTAGCAAAATTAAAAAGTCCAAGGGATTTGTGAGACACGATCACCCTTTTCTAAACCCATGTTGAGTATCTTGAATCAATCTGTTTCCTTCCAGAAAACTAACTATTATATCCTTGATAATTGATTCAAGTACCTTGCAGGCTAGGAATGTGAGGCTTACTGGCCTATAGTTTTCAACTTTCCCTCTTTCTCCTTTCTTGAAAATAGGAACTACATTTGCCCTTTTCCAATCTGTTGGAATTTCATTTTGTGAAACTGATCTACAAAATATTATACTAAGTGGAATTGCCAGTTCCTTTTCAGCTTCCCGCAATACCCTAGCATAAATTCCATCAGGTCCTTCTGCCTTGTTTGGCTTTATTTTCCTGATATAATTCAAAACAACATCACTATCAATGAAATCAACATCATGTAACTGATCCCCTGTCACTGAGCTGTGGTTCACAGTTGGCAGATTAGTCACATCCTCCAATGTAAACACTGATTTAAACTGCTTGCTCAGTTCCTCAACCATCTCACCATCCTCACTCAACATATTCCCATTTACTTCCAGTGGACCAATGGTGCTTGAAACTTTACTTAACTTGTAGAAACTAAAGAACTTTTTACTGTCCCCATTACAGTTCCTAGCCAAATCCAATTCTTTTGCTCGCTTTGCTGCTCTGGTTTTCTGCTTCACAGCGTCTCTAGCTTTTTGATACAATCTTAGATTTACTATATTTGAAGCTTCCTTAAATACTCTAAATGCATCTTTCTTAGCCTTAATCGCTTTTGTCAAAATCAATCAAACTAAAATCAACAATGGGACCTACTCGGCCTGCATACGGCCTTGGGCCTTCCTACCTATCCTCCCAAATTATGCCGTGACTCGATGTGACTCCGTGCGAATTCGGCGGAACCAACGGCTCCTATCTACGATCCGAGCCCCCACGAAGTGGGTTTGGTAGCGGGCTTGAAGGTTTCCCTTCACCATTGGTTTACATGCAATTTTACCGTTTTTCTCTACGCTCTCTTGCATGTTTTATGGCAATATAGATCACTTTGACGTATATCAATTGAAAGAACTATTCTTCAGCTTCAGAAAAATGTATCCGAAATGACCCAGTAGCAATCTTCCTGCCTAACAATGTGCCGTTTCCGGCAGGCTGACCATCAAGTGCCTCCAAAATAAAGGGATTTTTCCCGATATTGGTAGGCTCCCTCTCCCGTCCGGTTTAGCTGGTGTTGTCACCCCCGTTCGAGAGCGGAAGAAAGGACAGACGGGGGGGAGCTAAGTGCGCCATAGCTTCTTCCCTTCAGTGGCAGAAGAATTTCCGAAAAATAACCACAGAAGACCGCCTGAAATGATCTGACCGCCCCTAGACCGCAATAGGAGGCCCTCTGTCGTCATAAGAGGTCCCATAGCCGCCACAGGAAGCCAATAGCTGCCACAAGAGGCAGGGACGGATCCAGGAATTGTCATCTGGGGGAGGGGACACGTGCTTTGAGTGTCGCCACCGCGAAAGCAGCTTGAGGGGTGCCTTTCCTGCCGAGAGGCGCCTGTGGCTGAAAAATTCGAGGGTGTTGGGGTGCACTCGAGCCTTCGCGGAGGGACGCGTTTTCCTGGTCGAAGGGACGCCACCTTTCATGGGGGGGCATGTGCCCCAACTTCCCTCCCTGGATCCGCCACCGACAGGAGGCCCTATATATCACACGTAATATATATTTGTGTATTTGTGTATATATATATATATATGTGTGTGTGTGTGTGTGTGTGTGTGTGTGTCTGGTGCATGAATGGTTCAAAAGCAATCTGCACCAGTGGGCCGCAAGACGTTATTGCAAATTATTATGCCCTTTATTTGCATGCTTACGGTTAAGCCTACACATGGATGGATGCACGCGTTTGGTTTGTGGGTACATATGCAGTCTGTATATATTGGTGGCAAATTGTGAAAATAATTGGTGTGGCAGGGGGTGTTTGTTGATACCCGCTGATGACATCTGTTCCCTATGTCTGTGTGCAGGAATCTGGCTGCATCTGTCATTGAGGATACAAGTCACAAATTGGAAAATTGCATACAAATGGTTACCTTCGACCCAACTGCAGATGTAGCGTCCTGCTTGAGTGGTTCATAAAATTCCCCGAATACGAATATATCGAGTGCGAATATGTTCTTAGTACGATTTTCACGTGTATTTGCGCATATGTATTTCAAGTACGAATGTATCGCGAACTTATAACATAGCCAAGTAACAACGGCAGCAGCACGATGACCTGCGTGGATCGCCAACTGTGGTTGGCGAGACAAAATACAGACATGAACTCACAATATAAGAATCTTTCACCTGTAACTTCGCCTGCTTTCATTCATCACTCGCATCGCGGCGTCAGCGGCGTCAGCAGCGAGTCAGCTGACACCGCATGGTGGCGAAGGCCGGCTGGGCGTGCGCAGATGCGGCGACGCAGCGGCGAGACGAACGTCGGTGGTCCCTCGGTGTCCGGGCGGCGCCATTAGGCCTCCGGCGAGAGGGAGAGAGGCAGAAAGAGGGACAGGACCGGGTGGGAGCGTGCGGAAAGCGGATAGAGTTGCGCGTTGGCTCCCCACATCACGTCGGGACGGCTTGAATCACGTCAGGACGGCTTGAATCGCGTCGGGACGGCTTCAAATCACGTCGGGATGGCTTGAATCGCGTCGGGACGACTTGAATCACGTCGGGACGACTTGAATCACGTCGGGACGGCTTGAATCGCGTCGGGACGGCTTGAATCATGTCGGAACGGCTTGAATCGCGTCGGGACGGCTTGAATCGCGTCGGGACGGCTTGAATCGCGTCGGGACGGCTTGAATCGCGTCGGGACGGCTTGAATCGCGTCGGGACGGCTTGAATCGCGTCGGGACGGCTTGAATCACGTCGGGACGGCTTGAATCGCGTCGGGACGGCTTGAATCATGTCGGGACGGCTTGAATCGCGTCGGGACGGCTTGAATCGCGTCGGGACGGCTGGAATCACGTCGAGACGGCTTGAATCGCGTCGGGAAGGCTTGAATCATGTCCGGACGGCTTGAATCACGTCGGGACGGCTTCAGATCACGTCGGGACGGCTTCAGATCACGTCGGGACAGCTTGAATCACGTCGGGGTCACCAATTGTGGAGTGGCTGGACGCACACTCCACACTGTCTCCATGGCGTGTTGCCAGAAACTTGTGCGTGTAGAAGATTGCCTGTATTTGCAGACAGATTTCAAGTGAGAGAGATCGAACAGTTTGCATGACACGTTATACACAGTAACAGACGACGTGTCCGAGTGCGGTTCGGCAGCAGCGGCCCACGCGCAATGATCTCAGCGAGGTCACGGGCGATACTGGCAAGCGGCCAGTTGTCTCTGCGCAGGCGCATAGCTTCGGCCCGCTACAAAGGGACCTTATCATTCTTTCCTTATTGATTTATTACATACTCTCTTCGCTGATTCGCTCGCACGTCTACGTTACGTTACGTTACGTTAGGACCTTGAAGCGCCTACAGCACCGCACGAGATCGGTGCGAAGACGCAGTTAAACACACCAGCTCCAGCCACCTGCCACCAACACTACACTACACGACACCGGACCACAAGACCTTCTACACAACCTCCCTGCACAACGACCTCACCTCTCATCCCCCCCCCTCTTTCCACTACTACCTACCTACTCCTCCCTACCCCACCTGAACTACAAGACTCTTCAGTGCAGTGCAGTGCGCCATCATCGTCATCACCTCGGCTACCTCTCCGCTTCATCACCGCTACTTCTACAAGCTTCATCACCGCTACTTCTACAAGCTACATCTACGCTCTACCGCCTACCTCTACACCGGTATCTACGGCTTTCGTCTCTCTGCTCCAAGGTCAGTCCGGCGGTGCCGCCGCTCCCTCCCGCCCCGGGCTCCCTCCACCCCACCCCCCGACTTTCCCTCTAGTGCCCTCTGCACGATCTTTATCTGATCTGTCTGACCGTGCTCTCTTCACGCACATTCTCCGATTTCTTTGTGTTCTCTTCGACTATTCTGCCCCTCTGTTACAATCTGTTGGGCTCTCTTCACGCCCCTCTATACCCTCCGCCAACTATTGTACTGTTCACGGTTGCACACACACCTGCCACAACGCACCTTTCCCCAACACCACATACATCATAAACACATACAACAGCCCACGTACCCACAGAACCATGGCCAACGACACCACACCCACAGGCGAATTCTTCATCTGCCGCCGGGGAGACGGAGAGTCCATGGGCTCCCTCGACCCCTGGCGTGTAGATGAGGAATTCGCCACCTACACGGGAGCGCCCCTACACGCCAAGGTACTTAGGTCAGGGGCGCTCCTCATACAAGCGCACAACAACATCGACGCACGCCTCCTACCTAACATGCACGCCATCCTCAACATCCCGGTCACCATCACCCCTGCCACACACCTCAACACTTCACAAGGGACCATTATGGCGAGAGAGCTGACCGGTATATCGGCGGACGTCCTGGTCGAGAGGCTCCTCGACCAGGGCGTCACCGCCGTGTACCGGCCGGCCCCTAGGAACACACGCAGCACAGGACTCCACATACTCACATTTAACACACGCACACCACCAAAACACATTAAAGCAGGATACATTAGGTACGAAGTCAGTCCACGTGCACCCCTCCCGCGACGCTGTGCCAAGTGCCAGCGCTATGGCCACTCAAAGGGGGGGTGCCACAGCACCACACACACATGCGGGAATTGCGCCCAGCCACACCCCACTGACCAGTGCACAAGCGGCGAGCGCCACTGCGCCGTCTGCCGGGGGGATCACGCGGCGTCGGACGGGGGCTGCCCCCGGTGGCGGGCGGAGCGCGAGGTGCTCCGCCGAGTCCATCTCGGGGGCATGTCCCTGCCCGACGCCAGGGCGGTGGTCTTCGGCCCGCAGGCGGCGTGGCCAACTCGCCGCACAGAGCCGGTGAACCACACGTCAGCACCACCACTCTCTTACACAGAATACCCGGCTCTCCCCACACGATCACCACGCAAGCAGAACACAAACACAAACTCACAACGAACAGACACACCAACACCGACCAACACCAACACACACAAGAAACACCCCGCGACGCCAGGACACCCCACTACCTACAGACCACTGCAAGCACCACCACCTATCCCAAACCGCTCACAGGTACTTACTCCACCCTGCCACCCTCCACCGCCACCACCCTACCAACCAGAATCCTCAACATCCCCAACTTCACACACATCGAACATATCACTGGCACAACACTCGCACACAGACACCGGATCAGAGCAAACGGACACCGATCACACCACAACTGACTCAGACATCACAATCCCCTTCAACCCAACACCAACACCACCCCCCACCCAATCACAAGAACCTCATAGGCCCACGAAAAACACCGCCAAAAACAATCACCCAACAGACCACTCACTCGTGCCAACACTCACAGACAATGAACACAATACTACAATGGAACACGCATGGACTCATTAGACACTGGCCAGAATTCAAACACTACGCACTACAAACAAACCACACAGCACTATGCATACAGGAAACACACTTCAAACCTCATGACCCATACCAATTCAACATCCCTCACTACACGCTACACAGACAAGACACACACAACACACACACATACAGATCAGGCGGAGTATGCACATACATTAGGAATACAACACCGCACCGCCTGATACAATTCAACACCACAGCAGACATATTACTCACGGAAATCCACCTACACAACACAGCTTACACACTCATCAACATATACGATCCCCCTCGCGAACCACAGAAACCCTTTCGGAATTAAACAAGGCACTCGATCAAATTCACACACCCGTCATAGTCACAGGAGACTTCAACTCGCACCACCCACTATGGGACACCCGCACAACACGACCCGATCACAGAGCACTCACACTCATCACACTGGCTACACAACATAACCTCACAGTACTCAACACCGGATCACCAACATACCTCGTCCCAATTAACCACACCCTCCCCACTACCCCTGACGTAACCCTGGCATCCTCACGCATAGCCCTTACCCTATCATGGACATCCGACCCCGATCCTCAATTCAGTGACCACGCACCCATAACCATCACCTTTAACCAAATCCCGACCACCGGCCCACCACATCCACCCACGGGCCGATGGAACCTCAAAAAAGCATCCTGGACACCCTTTTCAGAATCTATAGCAGCACAAACAGCACACAACCCACACCTCACACCAGAACAATTTGCAGACATCCTCATCACCACAGCACACCAACACATACCACAAACAAAACCACGCCATCAACACAAACCTCGCGCGGCACCCTGGTGGAGCGACGAATGCCACCGGGCGGTCCGCGCGAGGAACCACGCACGACACAGACACGAAAGACACCGCACACCAGAAACACTCACAGTATACAAACAACTCAGAGCAGCCTGCAAAAGAACCATTAAAAATGCCAAAAAAACGTCCTGGAATAAATTTTGCACCCAATTTAACAGATTCACTCCTCTCGGCGAAATTTGGACACTTCTTGGAACATTCCAACATCGACAAAGACCACAAGCCAAAGCCATCACACTCATACACAACAACGTCACCACCACAGATCCACAAAGAATAGCAAACATTTTCGCACACAACTATCACATTAGGTCATCCACACTCGCACGACACCCCCCACCACCAATCAGACACACACGGCCACACCTTTACAACACTAGGTTTACACTCACAGAATTACAAATAGCAATCGCACAAACAGGAAACACAAGCGTAGGACCAGACAACATACACTATTCATTCTTCAAACACCTACCAACACAAGCACTACAAACACTACTGGACACCTACAACACCGCATGGACAACACATACATACCCACAATCTTGGCTACACGCTCTGCTCATTCCTATCCCAAAACAAAACACAGACCGAACCCTATGCGACTCCTACCGCCCTATCGCACTAACCAGCTGTCTCCACAAACTCTTTGAACGCCTTGTCAAAAAACGCCTCCTCTACATTATTCAAACACAAAAACTAATCTCTCCTATACAATCAGGCTTTCTCCCTAACCGCTCCTGTCTTGACAACCTCACCTACCTCACCACCCACATCCAGGAAGCGGCGGCACAGAAACGTACCACCGTCGCCGTCTTCCTGGATCTCAAACAAGCATATGACACTATCAACATCACAGCACTCTTACAACACCTATACAACCTAGACATACAAGGAAGACTAATACACTACCTACATTTCTACTTACTAAACAGATCATTTCAAGTCAAAATTGGGCCCCACACGTCAGACATTAAATTCCCCACGACCGGCTTAATGCAAGGCTCCGTTCTAAGTCCCCTTCTCTTCATTCTAGGCCTAAACTCACTCATCACTGACAACTTCCCGACCAAAATAGCAATATACGCAGATGACATAGTAATATGGACATCACACGAAACACCCAACAACGCATTAGGAACACTACAAAGAGCACTATCAGAACTACACAACAAACTAGCCTTACTTAACTTACACATAGCACCACACAAATCGAAGTGCATGCTATTTGGCAACACTCGATACACAAACTTACAACCACTAAAAATAGACTACACACCCATACCATTTGTAACTACAACAAAATTCCTAGGTATCACATTAGACCCACGACTTACCTTTCGGCCACACATCTTAGACATCCACAAACGCGCATCAAAACGAATAAACATCCTCAGAGCACTTTCTGGCACAAACTGGGGATCCGATCGAAACACACTTCTAACTCTCTACAAATCACTCATTCGGCCAATTTTGGAATACGGATCCCCACTCTTCGAAAATGCAGCTAAATCAAACATCCACCTACTAGACACACTACAACACCAATGCCTCAAAATAGCCACCGGAGCATATATCACTACACCTTATCTCGCACTGCACATATACAACCACATACCAGAACTCAAACACAGACGCACAGAAGCACTACTTAGATATCATTACAAAACACAACTTGTCAAACACCACCCATGCACTGAAGCACTCAAAATCCGCACCAAACGCAGACACATACTCATGAACGCAACACGACTCAAAACCACGATAGGATCTCGCATACACCAACACGCAAATAGACTACAAATCACACTCCCCACAGCACAACCCCTCCCACCACCCACAGCATGGTGGAAACACCAAACACCCACAACACACTTCCTCATAGACAAACCGAAACACACATACACAGACGCAGAAATACAACAACTCTTCCTACAATTCACATCACAATATGCAAATCACAACATCATCTACACAGACGGCTCCAAATCACATACACAGCAGACGGGCACAGCGGCGGTGCTGTATACCAATACAGCACCGCCCCGAGTCATCTTACGTGCCCGTCTGCACGACACAGCATCCACATACACAGCAGAACTCTACGCAATTTTCTCGGCATACTCCACCATCTATAACACACAAATGCAACACAATATCATAGCAACAGACGCAAAATCAGCACTACAAAGCATAACACCATACACCAAATTCAAACACCCACTCATTCCCAAAATACTCTACATACATAACAAACTAAACATCCAACAACGCCCACTACTTCTCTGGATCCCAAGCCACACAAACATACACGGTAACGAACACGCAGACACAGAAGCAAACCTAGCCACAACACTACAACAAACCACGCAATGCCCATACTCAAAATCCGATTACTACCCCACAATACGCCAAGCCCTCAACAAACACATACAACAAACCTGGGACACAACAATAACACAACTCCACGAAATACACCCCAAACACGAACAATGGCACTCCATCAACCAACACACCAGACAAAAAGAACGTACACTAACACGCATACGAACAGGACACACAGCACTCACACACTCCTACCTCATCCTACGACAACAGCGACCACAATGCACAACATGTCACCGAATACTCACAATCAAACACATACTCATTTACTGCACCAAATACAACCACCAAAGACAACATATCACCAACTATTGCGCCACACACAACATCCCACTAAACCTCACTACTCTCCTCAACGACGAACATCCAGCACTACACGAACATGTCTTCCACTTTCTCTCTATCACACGCATACTAGAACAACTGTGAAAAAAGGAAAAAAGGGGAAAAAAGAAGGAAAAAAAAAAAAAAAAAAAAACAAAACAAAAGATGGAATGAAAACAAAAAGATGTTACAAAAAAATGAACAAAATAGCCAAAAAACGAAAAACATGACGCTGATTAAAGAACAACAAAAGAAAAACAAAAATATACCCCAAAACTCAACGTTCTTGCAATGTTTCAACCAAGGCGAAGACCCAACCCCAAACCCCCCACTACACCCCGTACCCCAATTTGGCACCGTCCGGACTGGCGACTCTTCTCAACCGCATCATCTTCGGACTCCGACCAACTCTACTATACTTCCGCTCAACCCAACTCTACTCAACTCTACTCTACTCAGCTCTACTCTACACTACAAGAATCTACTTCGACACTGCTCAACAAATCAACACCCTCTTCCACCCCTCGACTAATCCTCCTACCATACCCCTCACCCCTTTATACCGCTTAACACCAACACAACAACAACAACCGGAAACAGCCGACATCACCACACGGTGGCAGGCTGGCCAAATTCATACACACACACACACACTTTTTGGCCCCTTAAAGCCCCCCCAATGTTTTTTTCCTAAAAAGCGGGGGGGCAAAGTACATGAAGGCAATAGGCTGACCAAAATGAATAGGGGGTCACATTCCATAGCCTCCCATGTTAGAAGTTTGGATAAGGGATTGATTGGGGTGGGAGTATGTACATTTCTAGTACCTTTTCTAGATAGGCTTAACCCAGATGGGCCCCTGTGGCTCTTATTAAGCCTTAATACTTTATGACTTTATGACTTTATAAGTTAAAATTATTGCGGGGGTGAGTTAACACGCGCACTGGAGGGGGGCGAAATCCGCCCACCCCTCCGGTTTTTCGTAGATAACTCCAGATTTCACCGGTCGATATACGCCATTTGTTGCGTACCTGCTTCGAAATGTCCGGCACGTCGTTTAAAGCAAGAAAAACGGAAGTCGGCCGAAATTTTTGTCGGAGTTAGAAGTGGTTAAAGTCAAAACATTTCGCGGCGCCAGACCACAAAAATCGGCGCTAATGCGCCTCCCGTATATTGGCAAAATGGAAGTGTTCTTGGTAACACTAGCGACTTGTTTGATGTATATTGTTATGATATATAGTTTCAAGGTCATGTTAGGTCACCGAGGTCAAGTCAGGTCAAGTTCATGACATGTTAATGGAACCAAACTTGGTCAACTGGAATGTTGTCATAAATGCAAATGACTGTCATGCGATTGATGTCACTTTGCATGTTACTCCCTACACATCCTGAAAACTACTGTTTGTCATTGTGTACCTAAGCGTTTCCATACTGTATTCATGTACTTCGCTCCTTTCTTCGCGAAGCCGATTGCGCCGAGCTGCCCGACGGAGCAGTCGGGCGGGCGACCCAGTTCCGATACCTGGAACAGGTAACTGATCCGATAAAGTGCTGCTATATAGGTGACCTGAGATCAAATTCCGGGTCTAACATCTGTATTGCATCATTAGTAATGTCCAAAACATCATTGATGCCCATTTTGGAGCATTTAAACACAATCACAGCAATCCATAACAATGGCAGGCCAAGCCACGCAAAACAAGAAAATTTTGACATGTGTGACCTCATTTGACCTTGCAGATATTGACCTATGGTCATGAAATTTGCACACAATAGAGTTCACTAACGTACCCATCCACCCTCAGAATTTCGTTACTCCAGCTTTAATAGGAGCCGAGATCTTAGGGGGGCGGAATCCCCCCCCCTCCAGTGCGCGTAATTTTCAGAGGCCCTCCAGGGCGCGTGTTAAGCAAGCATGGAGGTGGCAGTCCCCCTCAAAGGTGTATAAAACACACCCCTGAGTCGAACGACTGGCAAGTGGTAGCGAATCGGCGAGAGGTAGTGACGTTGCCAGCTAGGGTATGCTGCAAGGGTTGATCCAAGGGGAAGAAGCGATTGATTGATTGATTGATTGATTATTAGGGTCTTATGGTGCGTCAACCCCGATTGGGTTATTTTGCACCCATAACAAGGTTAATTCAGCTCTTCAAATCCGGAGAGCAAAATATATGGCACTAATTCATGATCTACCTAGGTGTGTATATTATTTGGAAACCTACATTCGCAAGGAAACAAAAAACTGCTCTATTTTGGACACATCTGGAATTATCGCCGAGTAAGTCCGCCATCCTCAGAGTGTTAGAGCCATGTCCGAAATAGCCCCTGCGTTCTTCTGTGTAGTTCTGGCAAGATACCAGTACATGGCGCACGGTCAGTGCTGCATCACACTTCATACATTTGGGCCTTTCATCCCCGTGTAGCGCCTAGGTGCGTGGATAGGCTTGCAGGATCTGGGAAGCCACCAGGGAGACGTCGTTGCCAATTAACACCTGGGATGTGCACGGCCTGGCCATACCATCCCCTCAGTGCGGTCTTGACGCCTCCCTTAGGATGAAGGAATAAAGGAGTAGGATTCCGCGGCGGCGGTGACGCGTGTCACCGCCGCTGCCCCGGCGTGCCCCGTAAACCACTCGCCACGTGTGTCCAATTCTAAGGCGACAGAGGGCCACCTCGTCCCTTCTACTTTGGCTGAAGGACGATGGCCACAGCGCTAAGTGTGGTTTAATTTCTTTTAATTTGTTGGACTCCACTTGGCCCCATCTGTCCTGCCACCGTTTGAGAAGAAATGATGAAATAATTGAGTAGTGGTCACTGGCTGAAAGTGGAAGCACGCGACGACATGCTGCTTGTCCTGCACGTCTTGCAGCCTGATCGGCGAGTTCATTGCCATGGATTCCGACATGTGCTGGGATCCAGCAGTGTTACTTGTTTTCCAATACGATGTAGCGAAGTAAGTTGATATAAAATGTCTCGTACAATGACATGTTGGTTGAAACTACGCAATGACAAAAGACTGCTCAGAGAATCCGTCAGAATAACATGAAAATCCTCGTCGTCGACCTCGATGTATGCAAGGGCTTTGCTAATGGCTATTAACTCGACTGTGAAGACAGTGGCATGTGAAGGCAGGGGGAAGGATCTCGTAATAGATCCTCTCACGAACGCGCTACCCACACCGGTGTCAATCTTCGAGCCATCTGTGTATGTGATAATGAAGCCACGGTATGCTGAGGAAATGTGTTCTAATGAACATGATAGTAGCTCCTCTTTGGTAACATCCATTTTTCTCTCGGCAGAGAGGACGATGTCGATGAAGGGGGAGATCAGCTCCCACGGGGGAGTTGTTATTCGTTCACACTGCCTGATTCCTTGTAGTCGAATTCTCGTCTGTCTCAGGAGTGTCCTCATTATCACACAGTAAGCTGTTCCCCTCCTCACGTGGCCACGAAGGATTGTATGTATATCGCGAGAAAAAAACAGCCTTATAAGATTGGTGTGTCGGACACTGACGCATTTTGCATGCGTAGCGAAATCCCAGCATTTCTCGTCTCATGCTCAAGGGTGGCTCGTGGGCATCTGCCAGTATGCTGACCGTGGGAGAGGTGCGAAATGCTCCGGTATTTATTCGCAATGCAGCGTGGTGTATCGGGTTTAAAATACGTTTTGTGGTAGCACACGCACCGTCGCATATAAAACATGCATAGTCCAGTTCGGAACGAATAAGACTGCGATATAGCAGGTGCAGAGTCCTTCTATCAGCCCCATATGACGTTCGAGAAACACACTTCATTATATTCATGGTTTTAAAGCACTTGTCTCGGAGCGTTTTTATGTGTTCTCTGTATGAAAGACGATTGTCAAATTGCACACCGAGAAAGCGAGCCGATGGTACACATGGAACGTCTTGCCCGTAAAGTCTTAACTTCATGTCCGGACAGTGGCGACCACGACGACAGAAATGAACTGCTGATGTCTTTGCAATAGAAAATCTGAACCCATTCAGGCGACCCCACTTTTCGAGGTGAGAAATTGCGAGTTGCAGCTGTCGTTCCATGAGAGGGGTTGACGAGCTGCACGTCCAGATGGTAAAATCGTCAGCGAAAAGTGATCGTCCGATTGATGAAGGTAGCGAGCTGCCGATGTCATTTATTATGAGCGAAAACAGGGACGTACTCAAGACGCTGCCTTGAGGAACTCCCTCAACCTGGTGTAGCCAGCTTGAAAACTGGTTGCCGACGCGGACACAGAACTCTCGATTTGTCATGAAGTTTTTCAAGCACGTGCTCAGAGATCCACGAATTCCATACTGATGAATCTTTCGCAGAATACCGTGTCGCCAAGCAGTGTCAAAAGCGCTCTCAATATCGAAAAACACGGCTCCCAGGTGTCTATGTTTCGCAAAAGCTGTTCGAACTTCGATGTCAAGCCGTAAAATCTTGGTCTATCGTGCTGCGGTTTTTTTCGAAAGCTGCACTGGTCGTTGGATAAAACGTTCTGGTTCTCTAAGAACCACGTAAGTCGGAGACTAACCATTTTTTCCATTAACTTACTCAATGATGACGTCAGTGATATTGGGCGATAATTAGTGGGGTCATCGCCATTTTTACCGGGCTTTAACAATGGTATTATGATTGCTTTCCGCCAGATTGATGGAAAGTAACCCCTATCCCAAATTATATTGAAAACCGTGAGAAGTGTATATTTTGCGCATGTTGGTAAGTGCTTCAACATTTCGTTGTGGACTCCATCTGGTCCTTCGGACACGCTCTTTAATCCACTAATTACGTAGTTCAGTTCGGCTTCAGTAAACGGTAAATTGTGGACAAGTTGTTCTGAAGTAATAAAACTGATTTCTTTCCTCTGACACCGGGCACGGTGCTGCAGGAAAGTTGGGTCAGTAGGTTCACTGCGCTTTGCTATGACATGTGCAATATGATTGGCTACATCGCCCGCATCCATTATTACATTTCCTCCAAAGCGAAGAACTGGGAGTGGGACCGAGGAGAACTTTCCCGAAATCCTTTTAATGCAGGACCACACTTCGGATGCCGATGCAGTTCGACTCAGTCCGCCTACGTATGCTCGCCAGGATGTGCGTTTCGCGGCACGTATGGTGCGTCTGGCTAGTGCTCGGGCCTGTTGGAACTCTAGCATGTTAATCGTATCGCTATGCTTACTGAAATGTTTAAGGGCTCGCTTGCGAGCGCGGATAGCCTTTCCGCATTCCTCAGTCCACCAGGGGACTGGAATGCGACGTGGGGTTGCAGAGGTACGTGGAATGCACATATCAGCGCACTGGAGTATCCGTGATGTAAAATCCTCGACGGTGGTACAATGATTCTCAATGTCGGGTGTAAAAGCTGTCTGTATCTCAGATTCAAAACGAGCCCAGTCTGCCTTCTTTAAATTCCAGCGTGGTGGTCGTGCTCCCAAAACTACGCCTCTCCGAAGCGTTAGCCACACCCGGATAGTGGTCGCTTCCGAAGCAATCGTCGTCAACTGACCACTCGAATTGATGGGTCAGTTGGGGGCTGGCTAGGCTTAGGTCTAAGGCTGACGCCCGCCCCGATGGTAGAGTAATATGTGTATGTGCACCTGTGTTTAAAACGCATAGCGGCTGCTGCAGGATTAAATACCCCAGTATTCGGCCCCGTGTGTTGATGTCTGAGCAGCCCCAAACGGTGTAGTGAGCGTTAAAATCACCCAGTAGTAGCAATGGTGGTGGAAGCTCGGCAAGTAGATGTTTCAGCTCCACGGCAGGAGACGTGGCTCCTGGGGGCAGATATAAGGAGCACAGGCTAATGTGGGTGTCGCGAAGCGTTACCTGCGCTGCGGTTGCCTGAAGAGTGGTTCGTAGGGGCAGCTCACGTGCTGGTACACTGTGGTGTACAGCAAGCAAGACCCCCCCCGTGAGAGTTATTTTCAGGGCGAACGTCGCTGCGGAACACAGTGTAGCCTTTAACCTTGACGGTGTCCATTGGTGTGAGCTTAGTCTCTTGAAGGCAAATGGCTACCGGACTGTGTCGTTTTAAAACGGTCATAAGGTTTTTAGTTCAAATCGAGGTTTTTAGACCCCGGCAGTTCCATTGTAAAATTTCCGTAAAAAGAGCGAGCTAAAACGTGTTAAAACGATACGGTGACTAACTCAGTAGTCACTGTTTTGTGAAGGATCCCGAGGAGGATCTTGGCCTCGCCCTAGGGTTTCCTCCATCAGCTGGAGACACTTGCCATGGTGGAGCTCGCTTCCTGCCCCTAGGGGGTGACGGGTATGCCAGAGCATCGTCCCCACGTGGTGGGATGGGTGGTGGGACATGACAAGTTTCAGTTGGAGCTGCGGAGCCTCCAGGTGTCAATGTGGACATAGATACCTGGGTGGTTGGGGCCGTACGTTCGGAGACGAGCTACGGCTCGCACGCCCCACCGGTCCCAGGTTCGGGGCTCCTTGGCGGACACCGGTGGTCGGGATCCGTGCTACTGATGGGGGCGTGACGGTGCTCCGTGGAGCGATGGAGGGGGAGGGGGAGGGGAGGAGCAGGAATTGATGGTGATGTGGGGGTAGGATGGGGTAATTTGGATGTGGATGTAGAGGGTGTGGTGGATGAGGTGTAAGGGGGCTTGGCGAGTTTTTTGGACCGCTGTACCAGGGTCCAATTTCCTCCTTCCTGCCGTGTCTCCGTCCCCGAGAGTTCCTCTGAAGCCTGTGGGGATGCTGGGGGTGACGTTTCTTTCGCCTGCTCTGGCCTAGATGGCCGAACTGTGGGTGGCACATCCGGTGTCTCCACCCTCGCGGAAGGAGTTGTGCATGTAAAACCAAACGAACACAGCAAGGCGCCGAGTTGTGTAAGCAGCTGGGTAGCGCTGATGGGCTGCTGATGTGCATAGCTCGTCAGGGTACTTCTAGTCTTTTCTGCGTAGGATACTTTCGGGTGACTCTCCTCATATGCCTCTCGGGTCTGTCTAAATGTGATATTTCTGGTGCATTTAAGTGATAATATCTATTTTTCCTTAACGTAGGCCGGGCATGACTTGTCAGTGGCTCTGTGGGGTAGCTGACCCCGTCCACAATTCACACACCATGACTCGTGTGAGTCACACCTGTCAACAGTGTGGCCTTCCGACCCACACCGCCACACGCAGGGCGTCCTCGGCAGTACTGGGTCGTGTGACCGTATCGCTGACATCTAAAGCAGGCACTGGGCCATCTAAAGCAGGCCTGCAGGCACTGGGCCAGGGCCCAGACCTTTGGCCTGAGGCGACATGTCGCTTGGCCCGTATGGGGCCCTACGGACCTGCCCGCCCCTCCGGGATATTAGGACCAAAGAAGCGTGTTGGTCCCCCGCCACAACTAGCACCGTGCGACGGGGGAACCCAGCCTCCAGGACTCCGTCAACCCCGGGGGACGGGCCGAAGGGGCGCGACTACCCCGATAAAATTTAGCTGGAGGGCAGGACCGGGGAAGTTGTCGTACCTGCTCATGGTAGGGAGAGTTGGTGTTGCAGGGCAAGGTGAAGGACATGGACGTTGAGATGAGATGGGCATTGGAATGGGGGCGTATGGATGGAGGGGAAGAGGCGAAAGTGGCGTCCCTTATGACCCGAAGGACGCCTCTCTTTAAGGTTCCAGTGTACCCCCTGCCTCGAATGAATCAGCGCAACGCGCTCCTGGGCCTGGGAACGGCAGTCCTCTGTGAGTCCGAACGCACGCCGCGAATTTTTCGGCGAAAAGCACTCTTCAGACGAAAACAAATGGTGCCCCTCTGAGAGATCGGAGTGTACCCCGTCCAAATGTTCTGGACCAAGAGCTCTGGAGAAATGACGCCTCCTTGGCAAAATCATAAATATGTCAGTGGTATGGTATAGGGGAGGGGGCTTGTACACTCCATGGAACTTCCGCTCAATCCTCTTTGCGGATTGGTGGGTACGCCGAAGTCTATACTCTCCATTCAGTTGTGTAAACCACTCCACCGGAAAATATCAGCCACATATCTAGAGAGCAAGGAGGGTGGTACGAAAACAGAACCACCTATTCTTATCTTTGAGGGTGAAACTGCCCCCTCAATGCTTGCTTTCCCCCACCCGAAATAATATCAACTTCTAACATGGGAGCCTATGTAATGTGCCCCGCCCCCCCCCCCCCCTCTATTCATTTTGGTCTGCCTATTGCCTTCATGTACTTTGCCCCTCCGATCATTTTAAAAAATCAACATCGGTGGGCCGACACTTTCGGCGAAATGGGCTCCCTCTCACAGATGCCTTCAATTCGCATCACGACAACTTCGGAGCGGAGCGTAATAAATCAATAAGGAAAGAACGGTAAGGTTCCTTGATCAATTCTGTATCATGAAAGGCGGATGCAATCCTCCTGGGATGGCTGAATCAATTGGATAACAAAATGTCAATACGAAATGCGTACCCAGAACTCCCATAGACGCACGGCCTAAACCTGGCCGCGTTTCCGTGTTTTTACTTACCCTCCGCCAGGTGGCAGGTTGGTGCCGCTGATACGCGCAGATGAAAGGCGCCAACGCGGAGTTTCCAATCCAGGCGTACATCATCCATGCGGTGGACATGAATCTAGAAGATCTATCTATAAAAAAAATTTATAGAATGCATCTATCTAGAAGAACCGTGGGTAGGACATGGATTGCTCCTTGCGTTAGCCACATCCAGGGGGGAGGGGCGGTTGCCATCCCTTCGACGGCTGTAGGGCCACTTGTTTTTTGCATCATCTATCAAACATTACCTGCGCATGTATTACGCCAGAATACAAAGCCACTAAGCGGCCTTTTACTAAACACTAGGCAGTCACCGCCTCGGAATCCTGTCTCTCTTTCGTCCTCTATCCCACCTGCCGCATCCCACTTCTGTGTAGGTACGATTAGACTGTGCACATCACGGGTGTTACTGGGCAACAACACCTCCCTGGCTTTAGAATAGCCAGCTCGACCGCACCATCTCACCTCCGCTGGTGGCCTTCCCCTATCCTAAGCCTATCCACACTCGTAGGTGCTACAGTAGGACGCGTCTTTATGGAACTGAAAATGCGTACAACGCAGCAAAATCTGCGTGCAGCACGCTAAAACATCAAACGCAACGTAATTTTTGTCGTGAAGCCGGGCCCAAGAGTGCTTCGCATATTCTTCTTATAACGTGTGTCGTCTGTCAGAGTTCTCTGACTCTCTGTCAGGTTCTCAAATTCCTTTTGAGCTAGGTGTCGGATGTAGGAATGTTTGTCAGCGACGTGGAAAAATAATCAATTTAGTGATCGAAATGATACTCGAGTAAACATACCGAGTGAATCAATGCAGCCAGGAGGGAAAACTATTGATTCGCTTAGTGTCTAACCACTGGCGGATCTAGGGGGAAACTGGGGATGTGCCCCCACCTCAATGGAGATGTGGCGCCCATCTGTGATGACCGAGTGCTCCTCTTCACGCACGTGTTTTATAACGCTCCTCTCAGTAGAAAGGGCACCCCTCCGGAGAAATGGCGCCACTTCAGAGAAAGTTTCCCTTCATCAAAATTCCTGGATCCAGCCGTCTCCAGCATGATTTCACGTATATAGGTAACCATGAAGATGCGGGAGCGGGGAGCTGTCTTTCGTTAACCTCAAGAGACAAGTACCAGCTACTTACCTCACACGTCGACCTCAACCTACCCAATGACAAATACAGGCGGAGGGGGCACGAGGCGTGCCCCGAAGGCTGAAAGGGAAGGGACACAACATACGTGTAACCCTCAAACCCGGAGGATTCTCATGAATCGGATCGCTGAGCGCATCCCCCACCCGCTCTCAACATCTTTTTTAAGTCTTAATGTGCACACCGGCTCGGATTTGGAGAGCGCTCCTAGAAAGCTTGTACGGTTTGTCGAAAGTTCCACCCACGAATCGACCGGCTGGATCCGTCCTTGAACGTACCTGCCTAAATCAATAACCATGGGTCGAAGTACATTGACGATCCCGTTGACACTTCACTGTGCATAGATATTATACCGGAATATTAGGGGGAAAGCAGGGTATCGATCTTTGCATGAATGACTAGGATGGTCCAAGAATAACGACGGGCGAGTGATAATGTTCAAGTAGACATGTGAAATAAAGCATTGGCAACAACTACAACCATTATAACCAATAATTTAATCGATAAATCTTGCGTGTAAGCAAATGTGGTATGCATGATAGCATACTGTGACAAACGCACGAGGCTTAAAATGTGATTACAATTTTAGTAATGCATTGCATTTACCACACATCTTCCGGAGGCACTAGAGTTCAACACACAGCATTACACACGACCCCACTCCAAACAGGATGGCGACTTTCCAGGTTTCATGTCTGTGGTAATCGCAAAATTGGTATTCCCATATCGTTCCCACCATCAGCGTAAGGAACGTTATATTTCTTGGAAATCATTCAGTGGAATCGCGTTAGGAGTCGTACATACTTCAATTGCACACAGACGAAGTCCATTCGATGCGACAAAACGAACCGACCGCACCTGACAATGACCTACATCATCATCAAGATGGGTGACGAGACGGCCATGTTCGCCAACGCCGACTGCCATGTGCGCGTGCTGCTGGACTGGTTGCGCGAGCAGGTCGAGTCACTTCTGCCGCCGACGGCCGTGGACCTGGACCTGTGCGACGAGACGGGCAGCATCCGTCTGCTGACCGAACTGCCGGCCACAGCCAGCGCGCTGCTCACGCTTCAGCTGCGCGGCATCTATCACCCGGTGGTGTACGTCGGCGCTCCGACGCATCAGTTTCGACTGCTGCAGCCGCCGCAGTCGCACGACCGGCGACGGGAGATGCAGCAGCGCCTCAACCGCGGCTTCGCCAACTGGGAGCGCCTCAAGCAGAAGCTGGCCCAGGACGCGTCGCTCGAGAAGCTGCTCGAGACTATGCACAAGGCGTTCGCGCGCACCGCCAGGGCCACGACCGACCAGTGGGACCACGTGAGCGACCGCAACGTGTCGAAGCGCGACCGA
Organism: Ashinkailepas kermadecensis; assembly: GCA_034440615.1. Lineage (NCBI taxonomy): Eukaryota > Metazoa > Arthropoda > Thecostraca > Neolepadidae > Ashinkailepas > Ashinkailepas kermadecensis. The sequence goes on along the minus strand of JAOTOM010004748.1, from coordinate 163,383 downwards.
CGGTCGTTCCGTGTGGACAGCGCCGGTGGCGAGCGCAGACGGACACGAGCCATTACCAGTCAGTCGATGGATAGAGGGTACATGAGCGACAGGGGCTCGATACCACGCGACCACCGAGTGTCCAGTATCCGCTGACCACATCACAGCAGTGTCACACTGGGGTTTGACCAGCTCATCATCGCCGCTCCGGCCACTCGTCGGCATATCACTGCTGGGCGAAGCTTGCGAAGCTGGTCCTCGCTTGGTATTCTAATAGCACGCACACGAGCAGATGGCGAGTGCACAACATCACGAGACAGCAAATACGGCGGACAATTGCCATCACGGCTGCTCATGCATGTGAAGCAATGCAATGAATGTGGCTCCAGGGCAGAGAAAATCAATCTGAAGAACTGGAAGTGACATCCACGCTCCAATTGTTGTGGTTTCTTCAGTTTTGTCATCCGCCTAGATGAGCATGTCCTGAAAACAAGCACGCTCACCGGCTATCTTCCTAACCGGATCACCGTTGCTACGTTCTGCTGGATAACGGCACACAACTGTAGCGCGTTCACCATGTCGCATGTCATCGAAACCTATAAGAATACAAACCACGCAGAGAAGCCAGCAGCTGCAAACCTGACGCGGTGGATGACCAAATCTAGACTGTTTGTATGCGCAGTTGCATCCTCCGATCCTGTGGAGAGCCAGTAGGCCAAAACCAGACGGCTTCACTTGCACCAAAGCGAATTTAAAACATCCCAAAAGTAGATGACCTAAAAAATGACGGCAAACAAGACACATGAAGGGGCAGGCTGAAGCTTGCCCAGGATCGATCGTCGTTATTGTACATTCAGTCTGTTCACTCCGTTAACCCATTTGGTGGTTATTGGTTTACGACACGTCGACCGTTGTCATGTAACGTCGCCAATCTCTCACGCCGATTGGTCGCGGGCGAGGAGTAGCGACAGGCGAGACTCGAACCCACAATCTCTCGATTGAGACGGGCAACTTACCCCTCAACTACTCATCCCCGTTAACACATTTGCATTCGCAGAGCGAGCAAATGTCCAAGCAAAGGAATGCTTCATATTATAATTTGTACTGCTTTGTAGGCTATTTTGTACCGTATTGCAAATTACTTCACAGGTGTTCAGCCCAGATAGCTATGATGAAATTTGTATGGCAAAAAATAACCACACCAAGGAAAAGGTGCCAAAATCTTTGGCCCCAAAGAAATGCTGATATAGTGAGCCTGTTGGAGAGGAACCGCAAAATCCGAAATTCATACTAGTTGCGAACTCCGCGTCGCTGGAAAAAATATAACCCACATTCTCACCATCGCATTTTCCATTGCCGTCTTGTGCTGCTCCATCATTTCCATCAGCAAAACACGGGCATGCATCGGAAAATGAATTATGTGCGGTGAAAAAGGGACAATTTAAATGGATGCGTTCCCGCACTCTGCTTACCACTGACGTCACGTTAAGATGTCGAGTAACTCTGCAAGGAACAAAAATGCACGAACACTGAACTATGTACCTCAAATGGCGGCAACAGATGCTTCATCAAAACCAGCTTCATTTCACCACTTGAAACTGTATTGTACGCACGCTTGCTGTTACACAATACAAAATTGGCTCCATGTTCAACTCCCACCTTCATTAAATACATACAAAACAAACGAGCGAATAGTCGACAATGATCTGTCCGTGATTAATTTTCGACTTGCGGAGCGAGATGTTTGTGAGGGCACACGCCCGCGTCTCAGTCACCTCAGACCTCGCCGACGGTGGAAGTCCACGGGCGACTAGTTCGGTTACGAGTAGAGCGCCGGACAGCGGCCGGGGGTGCGACAGCAGACGGTGAGCAGCGATCAGCCGTGCCGGGAACGTGAACAGGTTAGGCGCGGAGTCGCGCGATAGCCGACACCAACAGCCGGCTGTATTCACAACGCACCCGTCTCGGTGGCCGCCACGGAAACCTGGCATACCACCCTGCACGCAGCTTTATTACCGACCAGACCGCGTCGGGCTGCACCAGACCGCGTCGACGGGTGCCGCTAGGGTCAGCCATTCGGTACCAGTCACAGACGGCTTCGCAGAACACAGCCACAGCCTTTTTAGCCGCTGCTGCCACCATCAGAAATCGTCCCACAGGCGCTGACGCAGTGCACGCTGGTAGCCTAGTCCTCAGCGATGGCAGCATTGCAGTTGGGATTGTTCGTCGACGTGTCCATGCGCGCCAGCTGCTCGTCAGTCTATCACTCACGTCCTCAATGTCTCAACGTCAATCGGCGCGCACACGGACGCCAGAACCGGTCAACCAGATAAACCTACACTGCACGGGCGGGACCATGGAGAACTCCTCTGGCCGTCGGGTCGTCGTCGGCGGCGGCGGCGGCGGCGACGACGACGACGGCGGTAGCGGCGGCGCGGCCACTCTAGCCCAGCGACGGGAAGTCGTTCTCGTCGTCGACCTTGGGCGCGTTCTGGCGGGCCACGCCGCGCGGAGCGGAGCCTCTGCCGCCGCGGTACTCACCACGGCCACCACGGTAGCCGCCGCGGTAGCCGCCCTCCTCTCCGCCGCGGCCGCCACGGTAGCCGCCCTCCTCTCCGCCGCGGCCGCCACGGTAGCCGCCCTCCTCTCCACCGCGGCCGCCACGGTAGCCGCCGTCCTCTCCACCGCGGCTGCCACGGTAGCCGCCCTCCTCTCCGCCGCGGCCGCCACGGTAGCCGCTCTCCTCTCCACCGCGGCCGCCACGGTAGCCGCCCTCCTCTCCACCGCGGCCACCACGGTACCCGCCGCGGTAGCCGCTCTCCTCACTGGAGCCCTCGCCGCGGCCGCCACGGTAGCCGCCGCGGTATCCACCCTCCTCACCGGAGCCCTCGCCGCGGCCGCCGCGGTAGCCACCGCGATAGCCGCCTTCTTCACCGGAGAACTCGCCACGACCGCGGCCGCGGTAGCCGCCACGGTAGCCACCCTCATCGCCGCCACGGCCACCGCGGCCTCTGTAGCCACCACGGTAGCCGACGTCGTCTCCGCCGCGGTAGCCGCCGCCGCCGCGACCGCCACGTCGACTATCCGAGAAGGTAAACTGAATGTCCTTGACGAAGTTCTTGGGGCGTCCATGTCGCACGTGCTCTTCCTCGTCCTCGTCCTGAAACGACCGACCTCGTCATACAACTACCTGGAGTGGTCCCCAACTTAAGATTGGCTTTGGCATTTGGCAATCATCTTTGGCATTTGGACCCCTCGTGAAGGTTAACGGAACCAATATGATCCAAACTGAAGAAGTGGGCGGAAGATACAGCTATACGTGCGCCAATATGCGTCTGATTATATGCCAATTTGCGCCGACCTGTCATTGAGAAAGCTCGGAAGATATTACTTCTTTGAGATAAGAGCTCGTATACAAGTCTACCGTAGAATTGACTAAAACCACTAGCGTAACAAGCGTCGCGAAATTGCGCATTCCGACACAACCATGTCGGTGAGTTGCCATGACGACTCAATGAGTAGTGTGCAAGACACACCCGCAATCATTTGCGACATGCTTCGAACGTGTAGCCGTTCAGCTGCGGGTTGCTACATGATTGCACAAATATAGGACATTCCCAGACTGTTGTCACCATTATCCTCGCCGGAAAATTATCCTCCCATATTTCTCCTTTTAAGTTGGATAGTGCTGTTTAACAATGAACTGTGCTGTGACAAAGCAAACTGAGATGTTGTCACATGTTTCAAGAAAAGCATGCTCTCCATGTTCAATTACCTAACAATTTTCCTCTCGACATCCAGGATTACAAAGCACAGACAGTCCTGGATGGTTATCACCCCAGCCATGCCAAAACACACGCATGCACACACACACACACACACGCCCGGCCACTGACCGACTCTTCCTCTGACTCGTCGTCCTCATTCTTCTTCTTCTTCAGCTCGAACGTGCCCTTCCACTGCGTCTGGTTCTCGCCCTCGCCGGCACGGCGCACGTTGAATTTGGGCTGGGCGCGCGGCTCCTGCTGTTTCTTCCACTCGTCCAGGGTGAGCTCCTGCGGGCCGGCGTCCTCGGCCGGCGGCGGCTCCACCTCGTCGGCGGCTGGCTCGGCCGCGTCCCGCTCCGGCTCGCCGGCGGCCGGCGGCTCGTGCGCATCGTCCAGCTCGGCCAAGTCGTCCTGCACGGAGCCCCAGTTGCCACGTCCGCTGCCGTCGCGCTTGTCCACCGCCTTCACTCCGCTGCTGAACAAAACACAAACGGTACAGATCAGCAGTCGGTAGCCGGGACACAATGCGATGCAAACATGAGCTTGTCCGCAGACACCGTAACTACACAGTATCCTGGATCGCATGCGGGCGGAAAGGTGGGATGTATTGAATTTATTTTTCGTGGTGTTAAATATATCACGACAGCCGAAGCCAATCCCGAGATGACGTCCAAAATCCCCAACATGCAGGCATAAACTGAATAGGAAAATGGCATAGATGTCAGTAATCAGACGTCGTGGAACTATTCATTGTTACTGGAGTTGGGTGTTGAGGTGAACTTGCATGGTCAAAACACCATTCATGGGAGGTCGGAATAAGATTGATTATATCTTGGTTCATCAATCAATTTTGGAATTCCGCGGCACTAGGTGTGGACTACGAAAATTCCTGTAACCGCAAGGTGAAATTGTGAAATAAATATTTGTGGCTGGATGGATTGTCAAGTGTCGGAAAAAAATCGTCCGAAATCCGTAGGATATACAAATCATACATTTTTCAACAATAGTTCACTTGTTTTATTGCTACAGCCAACACATGAACATCTCCGTATGAAGGCAGCATCACCTAAAGTAGCCATTATACACTCATTGTACCCACTGATTTCGTTTTAAAGTAAATATGTATCGGAAATTGCGTTCCGTTCTGATATTTTGTAATATTTTTTACATCAGAAGTTCAGTTCCAAAACTTCGACGATGAATGCCGATGGCTTCACGGTTGTAATCCACGTGCCACCAGCATACCCAGAGACGGAGGGAGGCCGCATGCCAAGACACAGTGTGCCTGAAGGGGATTGAAGGTGTCCCCAACAACACAGACGGTGCCCACCTGCGGTCGGAGCCAGACTGACGGTCAAACTCGCGCTTGCCGCGGTTGTCCATGACACCACCACGGCCTCGGCCACGCCCACGGCCGCCCAGGCCACGCCCTCTGCCGCGGCCCCGCTCCATGCCGCCCTCGCCGCCGCCGCCGCCGCCGCCGCTGCCGAATCGCGGCGGCGCACCGCCTTCCCTGATGAACAGAATGATGCTACTGGTACAATGCAGTCACCGACACACAAATCACTGCCGGCACTTCATAACACACTGAAATCACCAGAGTACTGCACGCCTACAAATGAATGAACGATTGTACTTCTTCTAAAATGTGGACAAAAAAAAATCACAACTTGGTATCTTGCTGAATCAAAATAACACAAACACCGCCGCTTCGGCGAAAACAACCTTGGATATTTAGGTTCAAGTTCCAAAGCTTCCCAAAGCTTTGCTGCTCAGTCTCCGAGAGGTGAGCAAGACAGCATTAAACATCACCAAACATATCACGATAAATGTACTCATAATCGTATTTCTACTTGGTGTAATTTTGGGATTTTTGATTCGATGAATATTGTACTGTCTGGATACTGCCATTCTTATCTCGAATGTATATTTTCCGTTGGGAGAACTGGGAGCACTTTTCGCCCAACGGCTTAGCCATTTAGTGACGGCTTACTGCAAAAAACGTGCTTGTGCAACCATGACAATTTTTTAAAGGAATTTTGGGAGGGTTAAATCGCAATGTCATCACCCACACCGTTCCACCCCATACGAAAATCTGCTCGGATTTCACGCACTTGATTTTTCCTTGAACAGACAAAAATATGCTTGATGACACATGCAAGTCATAGTCACAGGTGAATGAACACTTGGACTTTTTTGTAAATAAGGAATCCAATGTGGGGAATGAAAATCGACAATAGGTCCATTACTGAAAATACTTCCTTTGAGAACATCCGAAGATGGAAGGGGAGGGGAATTTCGAAGCATGCGAGGGAACCATTCATCCATGCAATACCCTGTGCACAACGCATATGAAACATAGGGGACGAGTGGTCTAGGGGTAAGATGCTCGTCTCACAATCGAAAGGTTGTGCGTTCGAGTCTCACCTGTCGCTACTCTTCGCCCGCGACCAATCGGCGTGATAGATTGGCGACGCTACATGACTCAACGGTCGACGTGTAGTAAAACCAATAACCAACCATATGCAACACATTCCCATGCAGGCGGAGCCAAATCACCCGTAAGCTTTATTGTGTGAGAGAATATCGAACAAAACAGGCAATGCAATTGGCTCCAGTCTCCTCAGTGATTGGCGAACTAGCATTGACTGGGTCATATGCATTTATAACTTTAGGGCGCAATGATGCATGGGTGATCTTGTGTCTAATGCCCACTATTTTTGCTAGTTCAAAACATTACCAAAATAACAAAACATAAGCATGTAAAATTGCCATGTTTCTGGGTACCAACAGCCTTCATCGACAACTCTGACAGATTCTCAAATGTATATAGTTCGCGGTGATGATCTTTCAGTCATTTAAATAATTGACACTCTTGTCAAATATAAATAATTGACACTGTTGTACATCTCTTTCAGGAAGACGTGCTAAAAATAGAGGCTCAAAACGACCCTGCAGTGAACAATGCACAACATATTATCATCTCTGCTGGTAATGTCCTCAAAATGAGAGCATTGCCATGCCGTATCAACAAGTGAAATGTGCGGCTCATGATTACCTTCTTTACCACGACTGACACCCACCACTTTACCGCGCGCGCAGACCTGTCTGGCCATTTCGCGATAATATGCACAGTCGTCGGAGGGCGAAGAAACAGCCGTGATGGGGCTCTATGAGTGCGGCATTGCCGTAAAATCGACCAGGATGCAACGACCAACATTATTGTTGCATGGAAGGCCACAGAACGCAAAGGTGCTACGATGTTGTGTGGTGTCGCTATGCACGGTGCCAAACGACCGTTGTACCACAAGACATAGGGATACATTCCGAACACAAACAGAAGAGTTCGCTGTACACTGACAGACCGGGGGTTGGGCACGACCTGGCGGCGAGCTGCCCTCTCTTCATAGCGTGATGTCATAGCTATGCTGAAGAACCAAACCCTACTGAAGGCACCAAACCCTGCAGCGACCGAGGTCCACGCCTTTGTACCTCGGACCCAGACATCGGGGTTCGTGTCAAAGGATGAGCCATGCTACTGGTCTCAGTGACACAAAATTGAAAACTGACCGACCAACATGGTTTTGCTAATACTTAAACACCATTCTGTATTTTTGCATGACAACAGCACAGCACAGCACAACACAACACAACACAACACAACACAACAAGAGGCACACACGACGATCGTAACAGGCTTGTCCACACGAGAACAGGCGCATACGTCGGAACATGCAGACACCGACCGGACACATGTCCCCAGCGTCGTCACCTCTTCCGTGGCTGGGTTACCTGAAGTCGGGCCGCTCTTCATAGTCACGACGGTTGTTGCGCTGCTCGCGGGGTTCCGCCGACAGTCCAGATCCTCCACCGCGGCGGGGTGGCGCACTGCCGCGGCCCACCGCCGGAGCGGACTCCGCTGCATACCAGAGGGGGCCGTCAGTGGCGCACACAGCCGCAGGAGATGGGGAGCAGACTCCGCTGTATACCAGAGGGGGCCGTCAATGGCGTACACAGCCGCAGGAGACGAGGGAGCAGACTCCACTGTATACCAGAGGGGGCAGTCAGTGGCGCACAAAACGGCAGGAGATGGGGGAGCAGACTCCAACGTATACCAGAGGGGGGGCGCCAGCGGCGTACAAAACCGCGGGAGATGGGGGAGCAGACTCCAACGTATATCAGAGGGGGGGAGTCAGTAGCGTGCATAGCCGAAGGAGATGGGGGGCAGACTGTACTGTACACCAGAGGGGCCTTCGATATGGTACACAGCCGCGAGAGATGGTGGAGCAAACCTCACTGCATACTAGAAGGGCCTTCAGTGGCGTGCATAGCCGCGGGAGATGGGAGCAGACTGCACTGCATACCCGAGGGTCCTCTGGTGGCAAACACAGGCGGGGACGATGCCATAGGGCCAAACTTCACCACAGACCAGTGGAGAGCCTGCGAATAGAGTCCACATCCGGGGAGGCGAGACCGATGGAACATACGCCACTGTCGACCAAAGCGTAGCGGGAGGGGGAGTGGACATCAGTGGTGTACATAGCCGGGGAGACAGGGAAACCAACTACAGCAGACCAGAGAAGGCATACCCATTGAATATACACATTAAACAATTTGATGATAAATCCGTAAGTTAGTTATTAGGGGTTGGGCGCATCAACTGCACTGTTATGTAGCGCCCATATCAACACTGAAATATTTCAGATTTTCGGCATGCCAATTGCTAAAAACAGCTGACTATCAATGACAGTGGTTGATAGTTCAAGCATGCTCATACATGCAGTTTTCAACAGTAAGACTTGCAACTGCAATACATGCAAAATATGCCAGTTGGTTTCACCAGACATTGAACAGTAGAATATGGCTGGGACCAGGCCAAAATACAAATACAATGTAGATGCATCAGACCAGCATTGTAGCACCCTGTATTAAGATGACGTACCAATACCAATGTTTCTCGTGCATGGTTACATGAGCAATGCACATCACTTTCTTTAAAATTTGCTTAGTGACAATGCATGGCGAAACAAGCATTCTGACAGAAGGCGGGTTTCTCTATTGGCGGGTTTCCATAGTTATAGCAAAATTACAAAACTATGCATCTCTTAAAATGCACAGCTCAATACTTGCCATCCTAATCCAAAGACAGTAAAATTGACAACGAAATGTCCAGCATTCATTCATCTTTGACTAATTTGTAACCTGCTGGCCACCACATCCAAGATGTTCATCATTATATTACTAAATCCGCAATTAAAAATTCAATTTTATTGAGTATTCATTCTTCAAACTTCACATTACATCATCTACAAAACAAACGATATTTAAGGATCAGTGCCTGTCCTGCAGCCGATTGTTGCGACGTTTTCGTCTTCATACTACACGAGAATTTGGTACTAACTGTAAAGCACCGAACCAACTGTACTATTGCTACTGTACTAACTGTGAATTGCTTGCTGAGGAAGAGTGGTCTAGGGGTAAGATGCTCGTCTCACAATCGAAAGGTTGTGGGTTCGAGTCTCACCTGTCGCTACTCTTCGCCCGCGACAAATCGGCGTGAGAGATTGGCGACGCTACATGACTTAACGATCGACGTGTCGTAAAACCAATAACCAACCAAATTGCTTGCTGACATTCTGACCTTGTACCACCCCAATTCCTTCCAGGATGTTATTAGTGCATCACTAATGCCCAAACAATAACAACCCCCTTCAAAGCTTCGATCTTGATTTGTATGTGACGTCATGAGAAAAGGAACAGGAAAGAAAAATTCGACAAAGTTGAATACAGCTTGCCAGAATGGCGCTTGAAAAAATCATGAAATCAAATCATACCTAAATAATTGTACTCCATCCACAAGCAACCACATCCCATAGCAAGTGTCCACAGTATTCACAGTGTATAATTGTACTATGTCACCAGCTGCTGGCCACATTCTTGTAGCTGCTTGTATGCCACGTTCTTTTGGGCCACACTTGTTCAATGATAGTCATGCATTTTCAGCATAAGTTGGGGTTAGTACCTGGTGCGTTTTTTTACTTCATTACAGTACATGGTAATCGTTAATGTTTGCCTGATGTATTGACTTAGCCAAGCAGTTCATAGTTGCAACGAAATAAATTTTAGGAACAGAGTGCAGGTTGAAGACGAGCGAGACGCAGGAAGCAGGATATTTAGGTAGGTAGGTGTATATATATATATGTAAGGATTATGTGTATATATATATATATATATATATGATATATAAGGCAGGATATTTAGGTATGGGTTGTAAATTCTCGTTAGTTAGTTAGTTATTTGGGCTTTAGGGCGCTTCGACCAGAGTTCATCATTCGCGCCCAGGGTTGTAAATTCTCACATACAAATGCACATGTGTAATATTTTGCTGTTTCTGTACTATTGTGTGGCTCTACATAGCTATTCTACGAAGCATCCATTTCTGATGTCTCTCCATCTTGTGTCCTATACGTCTCACACTGGCGGATCTAGCCCACCGGTTTGGGGGGGGGGGCAACTTTCGGTTTTCGGCGTCAGCCGCCCCCCCCCCATCCCCTCCCCCAGTGGCGTACTTAGGAATTGCATCAGAGGAGGGGTCGGAGGGATTTGGAGGGTGCCCATTCTCCCACTATTTTTGGTTAAAAGCATCGGATTTCTACCACTATTTGTCAAATGGACCCATTTTTTACAATAATAATTCATGACAACATAATTTCCTGTGTAGGGGCCCCAGCCTACCTCCACCGCTTCTAAGTTACGGGATTTTTGTTCTTGTTTACCAAAACGTTCATGTTCACGTTCAACGTCTTGTACCACGTCAACGTTCGTGCACGTGTACACACTGGCAGATCCGATTGTCAACTCTTGCTGTAAGCAGAACTTGAGCAGCATAGAACCCTCGATGCGTGTCAGAATGTACTATGCTCAGTGTTGGAAATATGGTCCTTTTTTGGAACTTTTGTCATCCAAAGAATTATACACTCCCAAAAAAAACCCACTCCTTACATTACATGATATATCGTGAAGAGCCTTGCTTAAACAGCAATCTCAACCAGCTGTCTTAATCCAATAGTATTATTGGATTGTGATGAAGCAGAGGATGCAGCATGCTCCAAGGGCCTATAACATATGGTAATAATTTGCTGACAATGAAAAACCCTTCTAGTTTTGGTGCTCTTCATCTTGTCTAGCCATGTTATGTCCTTGCCACAGCAACTTGGCAACATCATTGAAGATAATGCACATTTGTTATTTCAGGTGACCATGAGAGCTGCAGCAACATTCCAAGAGGATGCAGAAGTGGAACAGAAAATTAGATGCAAGCAAGACTAGACGAGTGCCAGCTTGCTAGCATGTGCAACAGATGACAGCAGATGCTTAAGGATTACTCTGCAATCTGTATACAACATTAATACCAATGTATTTGTTCCATGAAATGGTGCAGGTGGTATGCAATTGTCTGAAACATGTGAATTAATAAACAGCCATTCCTTCATGTGTACATTGTTCATTTGTGAAAATGCTGGAATCAGTAGTGTTCAGAAGAATGCAAGGCTAGACAGAACTAGAGAACTAGAGAAGTCCCTACACAACTTGCAAATCACAAAAGCAATCACATCCCCAAACTATTTGTGGACATATATTATGATTTGTCATGGCATAGGAATGTTCAGGAAGCTGCAGGGACAAAAAGCCAGATAATGGAGTGTATTGGGGTATGAGGTGGGGTGCACTTCACAATTTCCTGAAACATTTAGTAAGAGCACAACAATGCTTGTGAGTTACTGTATCCGTGCACTGAAGGGGACCAATCCCTGATACCTGAAAATATAGTGTCTTACGAAAATGAAAGCGTTATTTCCAAAACAAAACAAAGCAAGCTGAAAGGTTCTTCCATCCAAATCCAACACATTAAGAACACACTTATGAAAATACCCTTTCCAGGTTATGGATGTTCATTTATGAAAATTATTGGGGAGGGGGAAATACGTGAAAGGCAATGGGCAGGGTGAGATAGATTGGGGGCACACTCCATAGAGTCCCATGTTAAAAGTTGAAGTCATTTGAGAAGCAAAGCAAACATTGAGGGTCCCCTGGTTGTGCCACTGCATGCATGGGCACCAACAGAGGGATACAGATGTGCACCACTGCAAAATATAAGGAATCACAATTTTGCTATAGCTACCCATACTTCTCAACATTAAGCTGGTTATGCATACATCATTCTAGCTAGGTAGCTATATTTCTGCTTTGATACTGAAGTTTACACCAACAAGAATAATTAAATTTCAAGAAACCTCAATTGGGCCTCAGTTCCTACGTCGGCCGATACTACACGAGATCAACTAGTAGTCTCACTACCTGGTCCCTGAATTATCGGACTATATCCCATCATACAACTCACGAGGCTTATCCCAGCCAATAATTTCAATGGCGAAGATATTGATAATAGATACGTAGGTCGTTCCTACCAAGGTTGGCGATGCCTACAACGAGCCTCTTTCGTCTCTTTCCATCCAGTGGGCAACTCGGTGCATACAAGAAAAATTCCTCGCCAAGTGAAAGAAACCTCTATTCTCGGCTCGCCTAATGAAGGGAAACCACCATTCCCAGACTGGCTAGACCCGAACGGCGCTTCTTGGATTCGATGGATTCGCAGCTCTCCAGATCCCACTCCGGTCGGAGCTTTTTAAACTACGGCCAAGAAAGGCCATAAATAATGCATTCCTTTATGTTTCCTTGAAGATTGAGATGTTCTACATAACTTGACATGAACAAAACTGATCGTTTTGCATCCTGGACCAGTCCAGAGCAATACAACAAAAAAGATATCCGATGGATTTTACGCAAGAAAATGACCTAAATGGTACCAAAACGTTCTTCAAATCTGGTTACATTTTACAGTCAAATGGACCACCATATAACCAGAAATTGCAGTGTCCTTCCATTTCATGACCTACATTGTTTAAATACACCACAAACTGGTCGCAATAATAGTGTTTATGCCACTCCGACAACTAATTTCTCCCACTCCGGGAAAATGGAAATTTAGCCGTCATGTTCTTATACGCTGCTAAATGCGGGGTGGTTACGAGCCGCTTACTGGTTTTTCGTCAACTCCGGCTGACTGTACGGAGGCTGCTGATTGGCTTAATGGTTTGAACTCAGCCAATGGGATGAAATCTTTGTTGACAAAGGTAAAAGAGCAGCTTGTCTCGATTGCATTATTTTTGTGACAATGTAACACAAGTCGCAGCCAGCCCTGATGAAGGTTAAGGCCAGCCGGCCTTGGGCCAGCCCAAGGCCTATCGAGTCAGCCAAGGCAACAGCCAAGGTACGAAGCCGGGGAGGAGGCCATTGTTATTTTTCTGTTTTCGTTCTCCTCAGGTGTGCACCTCGGGAAAAAGAGTAGGTGCTGTGGGAATAGTAACTGGTAGGTGCTGCTCTATTATCTTCTGTGACTCCTATTGTCTGGCATACCCCTTGTAGGAATTCTTTTTTTTCTGCCGATTCTATTGCGGCGAATATGGCTAATTGCTATTAATGCTGGCTTTCGATGGGTAACAGTTGGAGCATGCTAATCACAGGTGTAAATTTGTACACTTTTGTTGTTGCCAATGCGACATAATGATTTCCAAATTTAACATAATGCCTATGGTGGTGCATGGAATGAATGGATTCAAATTCCCTATTGGAAACATTTTTCTTGCAGTCCTGATACATTATTTTTTTTAAATCCAACCATGCCATGGACATTCTTGATCAGCACAGGGTTCAGGACCAATCATTTTCCATAAGGGATATTGAGGTTTTGTGGTTCCTGATGTGAAAGGCATAATTCTTGTTCATCATCACTTTGTTTCTATTTGTAAATTTGCAGTTTAGGGTAATTTTGGGTTATTTAAATTCCTTTTTCCAATGCCATGTTTAAAAATGTGGTTTACATGGTGTGACCACTCACTTCCACTGTAAATACATACTTTCCAGTTGGCAGGCAAAACAACACCAATAAATGGGCTTGGAGTTGGGTAATATAGTGTAAAAATTAATTTGGGAATAAAAAATGTGGCATAATCTACCCTAACCTAGCCTAACCTTCAATGCAAAAAGAACAATTCTCTTGAAAAAGGAAAAATTTCAATCAGTATTTTTCTTTAAAAAAATGCAAATTAAAGAACATAACCTGACATAACATAACCTTGCCTGGTTCATTGTTGAAAAACAAATTCTGGAAATAGAAAAAAGCATTGGATATGAAAACTTGTCCAACTTAAGAGTAAAGCCCAACTTATTATAACATAACCAAGCCTAACCAATTTGTTTGCTTCATGGAGGTAAACTGTGCAAGACATGTCGTGTGGATACCCTAAGCTTGAATAATATATTTCATCATAGTAATATACCTACATACCTGAAGTTGAAATATATTCAAACTCGCATGGAAAATCAATTACGATTAAATGCATCATTTCTTGCCAATGACAGTATATTTAACACTTTTCCAGCACCACAACACATATGACTGCTATGTGAAGTTTGTATTCTCAGTGAATACTATTTTTATGTGATCCAGCATCAGGCGGCATACTTAGGCTGTGTGGGATGAAACACCTGTAATGTATGCTTCTTGAATGGAAAAACAAGACTTTATTTCTTTGTCTCAGTAATTTGTATTCACCCCATGGTTACCAGGCATTATGCACTCCGTAATTGCATGAACTCAAGGATTATACACTCCGAATCCAAGAACGAGAAGTGAAAATCCAACACTGACTATGCTACCATATTGGCTTCCAAACAATTATAAAAAATACCTTTAAAATTGGAGATTCTTTCATCCAGACGATATTTTTTAACCCTCGGCAAAGGTTACTGCATTTTCATTCAGTTTACTTCTGTTGGTTCCGGGGGACCAAAAGACACCATGACCCCCACTTTTAAGCGCTTCGGGGGAGCCATGGCCGGTATGGCCCCTCCCTAGATCCGCTAGTGAATGTAGCCTGTCTCTTCATCTTTGCAACCCCAACACCAACATACGAAACATGCTGCTCAACTGGGCTCAACTGGTCACTCGCACAAAACATCCTGTTCAAATTCCGCTTTCGAAATCTGGCTCCCTGGGTCCGCTTTCCCGTTACTGGCTAAACAAACTTCATGAACCTATCTGACGAAGGAATAATGAAACTGCTGATTTCGTCATCTCTTGCTGTAAGCAGAATTTCAACAGCATAGAACCCTCCATGCGTCAGAATCTACTATGCTACCATATTGGGCTTCCAAACAATCATAACAAAATACCTTTAAAATTGGAGATTACTTCACCCGGAAAGCTATTTTTTAACCTCAGCAAAGGTTACTGCATTTTAATTTAGTTTACTTTTATTGGTTTGGGGGGGGGGCCAAAAGACACTATGCCCCCCCTTTGAAGCGCTTGGGGGGCCATGGCCGGAATGCCCCCCCTGGATCCGCCAGTGACGTCTCATATCAGTGTTAAAATAATGATTTCTCGTTAGGTGTGAGATGTCGAGACGAGTACTGCAGGATGTCAAAATCGCCAGTTAAATTATGTTATTTAAAATATTTTTCAATCCTGCAAACCCAGATTTGGAACAATTGCGTACATATGATTTCTCGTTTTGCGTATTTTGAGAAGTACCTAATTTGGGGATAACGATATCAACGACAACGATACAAACACCTATGATATAAACTGGTGTTGTATAACATAGCACACCATTAGGTAATTCCTTCACCTGAAATTGCGCTACGGGGTGTTCGTTATCACGATACCGGATCCGTTATGATGAGCATAAGTATGATAAATGTAAATGGGATACAGTTAGAAGCGAGGCATGAAGGCTTCACGAACACGCACCAAGAATCACGATGTCAATACTTCTTTTTGGAAGGATGTCGATTCAGTAAGTGGTATATTCCACCCAATTTCGCGAATAATTTATCACCGTCTCATATTGTAAACTATACATATGCGGCCATTCCCCAAGTACCTAGGTACATGTCTGCAAAATATGCATTATAGTACAAGACATGGATAATACAAAAGAAGGTATTGTATTACACATGTAGCAAAATCGGCAGGATAATAATTAGTCCCCTTTAAATTATAGGTATATTGCTTTTAGGGTAGATTACCATGTTTGATGGCTAAATAATATTAGTTTGGATATCAGAATCTTGCAGTAGTATGGTATTTATTCAATACGGAATGCAACATTTTACAGATGATGGAAAACTGAATGATCCAAAGGTTGATACCTGAATACCCAATCTTAATTGTGCTGCTTCCTCAATGTGTTTTAAGAATGTTTGTAACCTGTTGCCATCAATACCTGCCAATTGAAAAAGGAAGTCTTGATAAGAGGTTTATTTTCAGTCAACGTTCAGGGAGTGAACGACGCTTTCCAAGATGCTGTTAACTGCCTATGTGACCTTAATTAAACAACTAAACAAAAAGCAATGGTACTACCTTACGTGCAAAAAGAATGGACGTGTTTAAATAACTGGTTTTTATCGGGGTCCAGTTCATTTGACCGCGCCTGAACCTGGCTCAGTCCAATCAGACCGGCCGATACTAGACCCAAAATGTTTGGCATTTGCCGCCTATAGTCGGGTCAGACCCATTGTGGATCAGATGGGCAGTGTCGGCAGACCAGGGAACACGCTCCACTGTATAACGCGGATTGGGAGCAGGGTGCACCGTTCACCGGTTGGTTCATTAGTGGCATCCACAAACTAAAATACCGAACACTAGACTAAACGCCGCATGGCCCACCATGTGGTAAGACGGGACCCGAACTAGACTGGGGAACTAGACTGGGCTGGTGGTGGGTTGGTGTTTCAGGACGTGCCGACTATTTGGACCATTTTGCGCCCGTAAACCGTGTGAGGAAGTACCACTTAACTGCAGCTTTGGGCGGGTTTGATGTACACACTCGCGGATTGTAGAGCCGTCTTTGTGCCTTGGGTGAGAAGCTACGGCACATGTGCATGTGCTCGAATGAGAATATAAAACCTCACAGCCAGCTCGGTTGCGGGAGGATGCGATAATGCTGTACATCAGGAACCTCAGACTGGAATATATCGCAGGGGCAATCGTTCCCGAGTCGGGAAAGCTTCTTATACAGTCATATTTGCGACCCTGAGTCGCAACAAAATTTGGAAGCACACGAATAGTGACGTGCACGGTTCTGAAATATGACCAAAACAGGTCAATGATGACAACCAAAGCACTGATCACCACTATCGTACAGGGCACAGTCATGTCCGCCCAGCCCGAGTGCGGCGCGCATCCAGGAAATTGCGCGTGTGAAAGGTGATCGGTGGGTGCGGAACGCGTGGCGGCCACGCGCCCGGCGGCCAGCCTGCAAGTGTAAAAATAGCAACCACGGGCCGGCCCGGGCCACATTCGGTCGGCTATCGCCCGTCTAGGGCAACAGCGGCCAGCTCAGCAGGCAGTCCCACGCAACACTGTCCGCCCAACACGTTTCGCAACAGAGCGGCCAGCTGAGCAGGCAGTCGGAGTTTAGGGACGCATCGACTGCGGCGGTCATGCAGCTGAGCAGGCAGTCCCACGCAGCACTGCCCGCCCAACATATGGGACAACAGGGCGGCCAGCTCAGCAGGCAGTCCCACGCAACACTGCCACACGACGCCAACTCTGAATCATCTGAACACAAGAAGAATGGCATCGGAGACGGATCCATGAGAGCTAAGAGCAAAACTTGAGTGCCAAAATTGCACTATCTGGTTCTGAAATGGCACCCGGTGAGGAATAACCTCGCACTCCTACCTCACGCTTTCACAGTTCATTTTCTAACTCCAACACTGGTTAGGAAGAGTCCTTGGCACCCTTCCTCGCTAAGAAGGGACCCTGCAACACCTCGCCACTGCCTACGCAATTTAGCCAAGGATCGATTTTAACAAAACCAGCTGCATCGTCACGTGGTAATATTTGTGAACGGTTACTACCAAATTCAAAGATATATCCAAGAACACTGTTTAGGGGTCAAGTTCGAAAGTGCGAACATTGCGACCTTTTTAATCGGGGTAGGTTGCCCCCTTAAAATATGTTTGTCCCTCACGCAAATTGACGGTTATGCTGCTGGCTCCTACGCTAATACATGCAAGATTGAAAAATAACGGCGAGGTTTCCTTGACATAGTCACAAAAAGGTGTAAAATCCACATAAAAAGCTGTTTGAATCCACGGAAAACTTTTTTTTTGTCAGTTTCGACTTTCGGCATTAACCTCTTCTTTTGCTCTTTTGCAGCATCATCATCTTCATCTTTTGTCATCTTTTGCTCGGTAAGATATGAAAAATAGGCTCTGCCGATAGAGCATTTATCCAACCATGCGTGTTCTCCAGCGAGCGCACAGTAGCAGAATGGCGCAAAACAGCCATCGTTTCTCAGCATGAACCACACGGGGGGTGGGGTGAGGTGGGGTGGGGGGGGGCAGATTCATATTCTGAGACTCAAGAATTACCTAGCCGATTAATGCACGTGGAAAACAGCATTCAAGCCCAGGTGTCCTGGACTACATTTCTGAAGAAAGGGACATATAACATTTATATAAGGGGAGGGAAGGGGCTGAAAATGTAGAATTTTATATATTTCGCATCTCGCTACTGCCACAATTGTAAGCCCATGTTATCGTTCTTGATCATATTCCATAGCGAAGCAATTGCTTATCGCGATATATATCTCCGTTATTGGGATTTGAAACTTCATAGGCATTTTCGTCCAAGTGAAAATCGGAGGTTATATATACTTTGCTTCTAAATTTTATCTGGTTCGATTTTGCGCCGAGGCATTATTTTTCGTGGCCCGGCATGATTTATCTGATTCCGACTTGAATTTTAAGACCACGGTGTCATACCTTTGGTCACGGGATGTTTTGTGTCCCAAGTGTCCCACTACACCCTCTTGGGGTGTAGTGGGGGATTCCAAGCCCGATGCTTCGGGGTCTGGGTGGTCCTTTCGAGGCCCAAATTTAGGGACCGACCTATTTTTCTGACCCTTACACAATTTGGTGCGAGGGGGTGTTGGTGGGCTGCTTCAGGGCCTTCTGTGGATTTTCAGGGCCCAACATATTTCCAGTCCTTCATGAGTTGTGAAGGGCTGGACAGTCTTGTTGGGTATCAGTAGGACCTTCCGAGTCCCAGGCACGATTTTTCTGTGCCTGGGACTCGGACTCCACCTTCTGTGGAGGCTCAGTGCCTTTTTTTACGAGAGTCCATCACCTCCCAGGGGATAATTTTTCAATTGGCCTCATTCGGTAGGCACGCCGCTAATTTAGGTAGTTTTTGGGTGAAGTGCCTCACAATGAAGCACTAAGCTTTTTACGACATATTAAGCTTTGGGACACCTGTTGGCTATCCTTGTTTGCGCCTGGTGTTCGCCCGTTTCCGGTGCACCGGGCCTGGTGCACTCCTGCCGGCCGTGCACGCCTGACGCGCCTCGATGCACCTCTGTGGCTTTTGTGCACGCCTGAATTTGGGTCTGCACGAGCGAGATCGTCGAAACCTGCCACGCTTTGCAGACCGGGATTTAGGTTTTACATGATCGCATTCACATGTGTATACTTTACACCATCCAGCATTTGTAGATATGGGCTTGACACCAACATTCATAGGCTTCTGCAGTTTGGCACCAGTTATGATTATGTGCACCAGCCAAGGAAGTCTGCACCAACCCAAATTTAGGAATGGCTGCAAAAATGTCAGCAGAAGAATGCTCTTCTCCCATTGGCCTAAAT
This sequence comes from Ashinkailepas kermadecensis, assembly GCA_034440615.1. NCBI lineage: Eukaryota > Metazoa > Arthropoda > Thecostraca > Neolepadidae > Ashinkailepas > Ashinkailepas kermadecensis. The sequence goes on along the minus strand of JAOTOM010004748.1, from coordinate 143,863 downwards.
CTCAAGGATATCTTCTTTGAAATCCTATTGACTTAGTTACAAAGTTGTTGCTTGATTAGTTATATGTAAATGGACAATCAAGATCGTGATAAATGTCCAATACTGTTTAAGCCCTAAATTCCTCAAGCATAGTACGCCTTTCATTCTGAGCATGCACATAGAAAATCTGAAGCATACAAATTTGTGAGGTTCTTAAGGCAGGTACAAATTAAGTTGTTAGTTATTTGGGCTTTAGGGCGCTTCGACCAGTTTTGATCATTCGCGCCCAGTACAAATTAAGTTAATCAATGAAAATATTCAATATAAATTGATGAGAAGCCATGTGTCAAATAGGCTGGCTGCACAATACCTTCAGTAGATAATAATTAAGCAACATAATCAGCTGACAAAAGTGTAACCCATTTCCCTTGTGTTGAAACTTTGGTTTGGTATTTGATATTTTAATAGCCATGTCCCCATGCAGTTTGGAATAGCCCACTGAAAAACAAATGCAGGAAGTTGTATGTGGCATAATCATGTCTAATGTCCATTTTTGTATTGATTAGATGTGTTGATGTATCAAAGGCACTTGCCTTAAACATCTTGATTTTACATACCATGTTTTTTTTTGCATTTGGTGCATGCATCTGATCTCCATGGTGCAGATTTTTGCCCTTCTGGTGTTTTGGTGTAGATATATTCACCTGGTGGTGTCTCATCAAGCACTTTGCCATACTCCAAAATGGTATGGTCTAACTCCAAGCCCATTTTTGTTATCATTTTGTCTGTCAACTGACAGTATGCATTTGCAGAGAAAATGAGGGTATTATTGCAGTTTAAGGTAACCAGAGAACAAGTTTTACATACATTATACCTCCATGAAGCATGCAAAGAGCAGGCTGCAGCAGCATGCAGGTTTTGGTTAAATTAGGTTAGATTATACTTTTGTTCGCTAGTTATTTGGGCTTAGGGTTGCATCAACTGTGGTGGTCATACAGGACCCATGTTAGGCTTTTGTTGTAAGTTAGAAAACATCATTTTTCAAAAACAGTTCTGGCTAGCCTGGGTTAAGTTAGTTCTTTTTCATTTGAAAAATTTTGATTACAAAATTGTGGAAATTTTATATCTAAAAAAGCTCCTTTCTTGCACAGGCTAGGCTAGGTTAAGATACATATTTTCTTATTTTGATCATTACTTTTTATGCTACATCACCTAACTCCTTTTTGGGTCTCATTTTGCCTCCCATCTCAAAACTATGCATTTGCAGAGGAAATTAATGGTCACATCATGTTCAGCACATTCATAGGCATTGCATTAAAAAAAGAAATTCCAAGAAATCAAATTACTTTAAACTGTAATTTTACCGAAATGAGGTTTAAGCATTTATTTTTATGTCACCTAACTCAAAGCTTCTTTGGTGTTATTTTGCTTACAACCTGAAAAGTAAGCATTTTCACAGAAAATGAGTGGTTGAGTGGTAGTTGAGTGAATAGTTGTGAGAATGAGTGGAAAATAGTTACATTCATAAGCATTGCACGGGAATGATAAATTCCAAGAATTCATAAAACACCTTAAAGCCATATTTTGTCCCCCAAAAATGTCTGCTTTGCCTATGCACATTTTCATTGAAACAAAATTGCAAAAGAAATGTAACATCACTTGCCTTCTTCTGTGAAAGTCTTGGTTGTAAACAAGCCAAGTCATTAAGATATACATGTGTAGGTATTTAATCACAATTTACTTCACTCTCAGGCATGTAATCCACCTAGGTATCTAGGTAGATGGGTAAATAGGGTGCTACCAACATACAGGCATGTAGTCATATAAACCCTTCTGTTCCATCAACAAATGCTGCCTTACAGCTCAGGATCAGAATGTTTTTTTTGTTTGTTTATTGGGGTTTAGGGGTGCATCGATTGCAGTGGTCATGCATCGCCCACGGGTCAGAATGGTAAACTTACTTTTAGGATTTGGAGTTTGAGTGCACACCAACTTCACCCAGAGTACATTTTTGTGGGAATATCTTTTTATGTATCAAATCTGCTTAGCAGTAGCCAACCAGAGAAACCTGTCTAGTCAGTACATGTGTATAATATGCACATGTATTGGAGAGGAGGTGAACAATGGATGGCACCACCTGACAGTGAATTGTGATAATCAGCATGGCTTCGTCTCAATACTCACAGGAGCAATACACTTTTTTTTTCACTGTTGGCTCAGCACAAGGCCAGCCACATAACAAAACACAAAATTATTTCACCCTCACCCTCAGCTCAGAGCACATACCTACCAATGCAGATAATTACCTACACATTATCACACAGCTGCAACCAGCTCCACAGTTTGACTGTGCTTAGCACAAAGGTCAAGTCAGTCCAGCAAAGGTCCTGAGTTTGCAGCACAACACTGCTAACAACATATTCAAAGTTGCTAATTGTTATGACATCATAGCAAAAATGCCTTGCATCAATTGGTTGCCAGCCAGATTTCAGGGGAAAAACACCCACTAACTCAGCCAATTATGATCGGTGCACTCCTGGACTCCAGAGAACATCTAGGAAAACTGTTCAATTCCCACTATAGGGTGGCACGAAAGCAGGTATCTGGAGATGCCTCAGCCATTCGGAGTAACCTGATATTTTATTCAGTGCACAGGGCCATCTTGCAAGCATATTTGGCATGTTGTTGTACACCTTTCTGCTGGTTGAGATTGAGGGAAGTGTGTGAGAATGTTCTAGCTGTTGGCTGCTATGTAAAGTGGTTAGTGTGTTGTAACTAAGTTGAATAACCAGTGTGTGAGTGTCATTCTGTTTGTTTTTATTGATATCTATGTTCCTTCCACATTTGTGTAGTACATGTGAAGCCCATTATATCTAGTACAAACCTAGAGTGCAAAAAATATCTGAAAATAATATCAGTTAGGGAAACAGTGGTTTCATATTCCATTTTTGGAAGCTTTCCATTTTTTTTTGTAAATTACTTCCATAATTGGGAACACTATTTTCCAAAAATGGGAATGCTGGTGTGCAGGGTGGGAATTAAGGCACTTCTTAAGAGATTTTATATCTGAAAACATTTTTGCACTCTGGGTTCATACTGGATAGGATGGGCTTCACATGTACTCCGACATAAGTGTGGGAACAAAGATATCAATAAAAACAAACAGAACGGCACCCAAAAAACGCTGGTTATTCCACTTACGGTCACCACTCAAACTAACCACTTTTGTGGCAGTCAGCAGCCAGACCCCAGCTTCACACACTCCATCAATCTCAACCACCGGAATTGCCGACACCAACGCGCCAATAGCAACTTGCAAGATGATGCTCATGTGCACTGAGTACACTCTTCTCAGGCTCTGGAGCCGCGTCTCGGAATACCTGTGTTCCTGCCACCCATATAGTGGGAAAGTTTGACAGTTTTAAGAGACGTCTCCGGAGTCCCGGAGGCCACCGATCAGGAGTGGCTGTGTTAGCATTTTCTGTTCCGAAATCTGTCCGTGAACCAATCAATGCAAGGTAATTTTTATGATGTCATAACCATTAGCAACTTTGAACACATGGTTAACAGTGTCATACTGCAAACACAAGACCTTGACTGATCCTTTGCTTTGATCACATCCAACTGTGGCATGTGCGGTAGCGTAGTTGTGTTCGTATTACGTAGGAAATTGGCTGTGTAGGTAGGTATGTGCCCTGAGCTGAGTGTTGGTTGGTTGGTTATTGGTTTTACGACACGTCGACTGTTCAGTCATGTAGCGTCGCCAATCTCTCACGCCGATTGGTCGCGGGCGAAGAGTAGCGACAGGTGAGACTCGAACCCACAATCTTTCGATTGTGAGACGAGCATCTTACCCCTAGACCACTCGTCCCCCCTGAGCTGAGTGTGAAATGTGAAGTATTTTTGTTTGTTTTTCATATGGCTAGCCTTGTACTGAGACCAACAGTGAAAGGAAAGCACATTGCTCCTGTGAGTTATGAGAGATGAAACAGTGCTGATTATTACGAGTCACTGCCGGGTGGTGCCATCCATTGTTCACTTCTTTGTTCCTATGTTTTGACATTTGATTTGACAAAAAATGAGAATGCATATTACATATGCATATTATGTAGATACTAATTACATAGGTTTTTCTGGTCAGTTATTGGTAAACACATTCCATGCATAAAAAAATAATGTCCATGAAAATGTACTCCGGAAGAAGTTGATATGTACTCCGACTCCCAACCCGGAAAGTAGGTTTCCCACTCTGCTGGTGTGTCAGCACAGGGTTAAAATAATGGTTTTTCATTAGGTGTGAGATATCAAAGGGAGCACAGTAGGATGTCGAAGTTTACCATGGAATTAGTGTCATTTAAAATGTTTTTGTCTTTCAGAATCAAATTTGAGCTGATGGCTTAGATACTTTTGACTACTTTTATCATGTGCCATGAGATTCATAATTTAAGAAGAGGTATTCAGGATAGGGAGAATAATAGCACCATGTTATGAACTGGTATTGTATGCCATATCACATTATAGGTCATCCCTTTACTTGAAATTGCATTGCAAAATGCTCGTGTATCACCATTCCTTATCAAGAGCATGTACATGCTACTTATAAACGAGATACTGTTAGAAAGGAGACATGAAGACTTCATAAGCATGCATCAAGGAACAGGATGTTGATACTTCTTGGAGAAGGATGTAGATTGAGCATTCAGAAAGCGGCATTTTCCACCCTATCTCACGAATAATTTATCACTGTCAGCATTCCCATTTTTAAACCTATTAAGTCATCACTGCGCTCAAATCAATTTTAGAGTGAACTGAAGAAAAATGTTATGCTGTAGCTGGTTGCATCAATATTGTAGCACCTTATTGCATCAGTTGGGCTTTGCACCTAAGGAAACACAAGTAAGTATATTTTTAATATTTTTTTAAGTCAGCTAATGTGTATCAGGGAAATATCTTCTGCTGAAGTTGGTTAATATGTTGTTATTTTAATCACTTTTCACCCTGATTTTGTTTTAAACTTGTATTTTATTCACAAAATACACTCTTCGTGTATCAGAGTGGGAATTAAGGCACTTCTTAAGAGATTTGATCTCTGAAAACATTTTTGCACTCCAGGTTCATACTGGATAGGATGGGCTTCACATGTACTCCGACACAAATGTGGGAACAAAGATATCACTAAAAACAAACACAGAACGACACCCAAAAAAACGCTGGTTATTCCACTTACGGTCACCACTCAAACTAATCACTTTTTCTAGCAGTCAGCAGCCAGACCACAACTTCACACACTCCATCAATCTCAACCACCGGAATTGCCGACAACGCGCCAACAGCAACTTGCAAGATGATGCGCACTGAGAACACTGTTCTCCGGCTCTGGAGCCGCGTCTCGGAATACCTGTGTTCCTGCCACCCTATAGTGGGAAACTTTGACAGTTTTAAGAGACGTCTCCGGAGTCCCGGAGGCCACCGATCAGAATTGGCTGCGTTAGCGTTTTCTGTTCTGAAATCTGTCTGTCAACCAGTCAATGCAAGGTATTTTGTATATGACGTCATAACCATTAGCAACTTTGAACACATGATTAACAGTGTCCACACAAGTTAACAGTAAACACAAGACCTTGACTGATCCTTTGCTTTGATCACATCCAACTGGCGTGTGTGGTAGCGAAGTTGCGTTCGTATTACGTGGGAAATTGGTTGCGTAGGTAGGTATGCGCTCTGAGCTGAGGGTGAAGTGTGAAGTATTTTTGTTTGTTTTTCATATGGCTAGCCTTGTACTGAGACCAACAGTGAAAGGAAAATGCATTTCTCCTGTGAGTTATAAGACACGAAACAGTGCTGATTATTACGGGTCACTGCCGGGTGGTGCCATCCATTGTTCACTTCTTTGTTTGTATGTTTTGGCATCTGATTTGACCAAAAATGAGAATATTACTGATGCATATTATGTAGGTACTGATTTAGGTTTTTCTGGTTGGTTACTGGTAAACAGATTCCATGCATACAAAATAATGTCCATGAAAATGTACTCCGGAAGAAATCGGTATGCACTCCGACTCCCAACCCGGAAAGTAAGTTTCCCACTCTGTCGTGTATTCTAACAAATCAAATACTTTGTGTTCCCATTTTTGGAAAATAGCTTTCCAAATTATTGAAGTAATTTCCAAAAATGGAAAATAAAACCAGTTTCCCTAAATGATATATCTGAAGAAGTGTCTTAATCCCCACCCTGCTCAGGATCCTCAAGAACTTTGGAAGCTGTGGGATACCACCTTCTGAAAGCATCAGCTTCTGCACAGTTTGATTTACAGTCACATTTACCAATACAAAACTTATTGCAGAAATAGGAGTAAAATTGGGTAAATATCAAGATCAAGGTAAAATGCGATTTTTTGGATTTTTTAATACAAGATATTTTAACGTAAAAATGACAATGCGACAGTGTTGGAAAAACTGGCGTTTGTTGGTGTTATGCATACCAATAAATTTTGTACTCCAGGATTGTGACTGGACAAAATGAAATATTTTGTACTCCAGAAGGGAAAAGGAAGAACAACATTGTTTGGTTGAGTTCTACCACTCTAAGTCCATACCTGAAAACAACTAGCAGTTTCAGCAGTCCGTATGCGCCCACTCACCAACAACCCCTGTCGACCATAACAAAACTTTGAAACGCGTACAACCTGTATAGCATGCCATACCAAGACATGTTTCTTGGTGTTGCGCTAAAAACGTCTCCGCTGGCCAGTTACAACTGGCGGCATGTGACGTCATGTGAGAAGATCCTACTTTTGTGTCATTATATCGTCAATATTTAATTAAATATGTATTCAATATTTATTCAATATTTATTCAATATTTATTCAATATTTATTCAATATTTATTCAATATTTATCAATATTTATTGTTATATATTATGCATTTATATTAATCAACATTTATTCAATATTTATTATTCTGAGTCATGGGCAAATATCCCTAGTTGGCAAAACTGGAGGTACTTGGTATCGCCGGAGTAAATATTTCAGGCCCCGTTTGGCAATTAAGATGCTTTGAATGCGCAATCGAAGGTCATTTTGTTAAAGAGACAACTTTTTTAGACACCATGAGCCCGTTCAATGCAAAAAAGTCACTTTATATTTCCTCAAAGTGGCTTTGGAGCAATGAAGTTCTCCGAGGTGACAACACCAAGAAACCAATGCCATTTGTGAACTTATGAATGACTGTCCAATAATATTTTTGAAATCTGTGCTAAGATAAATTGTGCGCCTTGAAATATAACTGCATTTGGAGTTCATCAGTGTCGGTGAAGGGTCTGTAATACCTGTTCCGATTTTACTCCGACCCATCTGTTGCCGGCCCGGTAATCCGCCGTAGTTTTACCGCTGGGGTAAGCGAATCAGACCCGGCTCTATTTTCCAGTACATCTTTGACAACTGTTGGGAGGGACGGGCTGATGGAGTTGGTGAGTGTTTGTGGGTTGATTATTTTTTAGGTTTGTGGTGTGGGTACCCAAATGTGTACTGGCAGTGATAGCTAAGTGTGCCCATTCGGTTTCACTCTGTCGATTGTCATCATGAGATGTGAAGTCGTATTTCCATAAGTTTGGATCACACTGGCGAGTGTGGCAGGAAGTGGCGCACGATAGAGACCATTGTTCAGAGAAGTAGGGGTTGGCTGTGGTGTTTGCCACGCCTGGTTTTTCTCCCCTGTTGTAAATAGATCAGCCAGAAGGTTTTGTTTGCCTGGTGCAGAGGTTGGTGGTGAAGGTGGAATGGTGTAAAGCCTTGGCTCGGCGGTTGTCATGGGTTTTGATTCCTTGTGGTGCCCGCCATCCCTCCCAGGGTCCACTGATGGGGTCCACCCCCAGTTAATTGTATCTTGCTGTGAGGAGCTTGTAAAACCATTTTCATCATTTTAAACTCATCTTTCTACTGGAAGTCTTCCTGATAGTTAGAAAACCTCACAAGTTATTCCCATTTTTAAAAAGGGTTCAAGGCATGATGCACTACATTATTGCCCAGTGAGTCTTACTTGTGTCCCATGTAAAATTCTGGTGTGGTAAAACGTGTAATTGTTGAGCATGTAACAGCATGAAATGCTAACATTGATTTGTAATTCCATTAAAGCAATGCTACCTAATTATGGACAACTCCTCATTTTTTTACTGCAGCAAAATTTTGGACATGGATGTTTGCCAAGATGTTTATGCATACAACAATGCTAACATTGGTTTTGAGCCCCATTAAAACAAGGTTAATTGTCGGCAAGTGCATTGCTATTTTTGTATTCCAGCTCAACATTTTGTACTCCAGTTAAAAATTATGTACTCCACTACCAAGAAAAAAATATGGAAATCCTACACTGCGATGCGACAACTCATTTTCTCTGCAAATGATTACTTTTAAGTCAGCGACAGTTGATGACGTCATAATGATTTGCTGACGTCATATGCATTAAGTCGGGGACAAAACAAAAAATAAAAGGTTTTTTTTTCTTACAAGGTGTTTTGGGAATTGCAGGATTTTTTTTCAGAACATGTTTATGAACGTGATTCGGAAGATGTGATCATTCGTTTTCTCCGTAAATGCTTACGTCTCGGTTAATCTTAGCGACAATATCTATAATGCGCCATATATGCCACACCGCTGTTATTTGTTGCATAATTTATCCATCCCTCACCTGGCACTTCTCAGATGTGATTAAAGGGACATTCAACACTTCATGCAATTGATTCAACACTTTTTTCATGTCAAAAATGCTTAATTTCCGCCTCTTTGCCATAGATAACATGCCGATACTACTCACCAGAATGCCAAAAAAAACTAAGCAGAGCACGGCTCGAGGCCGTGTGTACGGATGACGTCACGATAAATATTACGCTTGTGTTTGTAAATTATAATATGAGTTTATATTAGTTCAGATAAGAGTAGATTGTATTACGTTAGGTTAGGTTTTCCTATTTAATTATGAATTATCATACTATTTGTTGGAAGTTGTGAGGAAAGACGAGACCGAGCAGAAGCCGGCTGCTCTGAGCCGTGCTGCATGTTTATATATTGCCTTGGCCATGCTGTATGTTTAGTTTTTCGGCATTGTGGTGGAATGGTAGGGTGTCATCTATGTGGCAGAGGCGGAAATCAAGCATTTTGACGTGAAAAGTGTTGAATCAACTGCGTGAAGTGTTGAATGTCCCTTTAATCGCATCTGAGAAGTGCCAGGTGTGGGATGGATAAATTATGCAACAAAGAGCAGCAGTGTGGCATATATGACTCATTATAGATATTATCATGAAGATTAACCGAGATGTAAGCATTTACGGAGAAAACCAATGATCGCATGTTCCTAATCACGTTCATAAACATAGTATTCTGCTTTTAAAAAAGCCAAAAATTCCAAGAACACCTTTTAAGAAAAATTTACCAAATAAAATAACCAAACCTAACCTAGACTATGATAATGCACCATAATAGATAAAATATATTCCATCATAATAAAATATAACCTAACCTAACCTAACCGGAAAACCAGAATCATCCGAAACAAATTTTTCGGCCATGACATCAGCAAATATATTACAAATAAAATAATACGGCATCGCAAGGAATTTCTGGCCCTTATCGACGGTTGCTGGCGTGGCGTGTTGCGAGTATTCATTATCAAAGATAATGTCGAATTAAGGCAGAAACATAAGGTTTTCAATGTCAGAGTATTAAATCGAGTGCACCAAGTGTTGAATGTCTTCTTTATCATGTCTGTGACCCACCAGGTAGATAATTATATGCGATGTGCAACCTATATTTGCAGTGAAGATTATGATCGTGTATCTGTTTGCCAACTGAAAAGTAATCATCTGCAGAGAAAATGAGTGGTTGCATCATCATTTTTACACCAAAATACCCTGTACTGAAAAAATCCAAAAAATCACATTTTACCTTGATCTTGATATATACCTAAAATTGTCCTGCATTTATTCACTGCTACATTTTCCCCCACAAATCCAAGATTATAAAAACCAGTCTGCCCTGCCTATGTAGGTAGCTACTTACATTCTGAACTGAATATGTTGATAGCAAATGGCTTGAAATATCAGATTTGTATTCCTCAAGGCCCAAAACCTGATCAATGATGAATTCATTTTTTTTAGCTACATTTTATCAGGGAAACCCAAGCACCCACCTGGCCGAGATTGGCTTGAAGTCGAGGTCCTTTCCATTGAGGAAGCCTTCTTGGTCGTTTTGGCAGTTGCATTCTTCAAATTGTTCTTATTTTCCTTCCCCGATGCTTTTATCTTCTTATCCTCCTTCTCCTTCTTTGCGGCGATCTCCAGGGCCTCAAAGGGATCAACACCATCGTCGTCGTCCAAGAATACTGAATACTTGTTTGCGACCCCTATGCCATAGGAGTTCTCCATCGTCCCGCACAGTCCTCTTTAAGAGGCTTTAATTATATTTGGCTCAAAGGCCCCTATCTTACCCTATCCATCCAATATGGCGCGATACAACCGAATGGGCGCGTTGCCGTTGAGATTTGGTAGAAACGGCATTTCGAACACGAACCAAAAAGCGGAAATTCGCTACTGAATATTCTGAATATACTATGAGTTATGTAGTAGTAGTAGTCCTTATCTACTTTTCGTTTGGGAATGTGGATGAGACTGAGCAAAGAGAGCTGACAGCGTATAATGCAGATGACGGAGGCCCTAGGAACTATTTTTTACCATTGTTTTGTCGTTTGGGATTTTTTTACATCTACTCATATTTAACCTCTGACCATGCTGTACTGTGGGTTGCTCACGATAAATGTTTTAAGGTCAGAGGCGTAGCCAAGGGGAGCTAGGGGGCCGGGCAAGCAAGAAATATACTAGGGCAATAAATAAATTTTGGTATTTGCACTACCCCAAACGAAAACTACCGGCACGCTTCGCGCGCCGAATGTGGTATCGCTGCAAGTGCATTTTTGGGAGTCGGCCTCGGCCCTCTAATTAAAATTGATCCCTGGAACGTGAGGGTATTATGTATACACCTTCGTATTATGGTTATGTGTTTAGTTCCTTTCTTTCAGAAGAGATTCCAAACTCTCCAATATTCGTTTTAGGGGTGTTATTTAAACTTTTAGGTATACACTTTTGGGGGGCAAGAGCCCCTCAATGTTAGCTTTGCCTCCACCTAATAATTACAACTTTTAGCATGGGACCATATGGAGTGTGCCCATCCGCAACCCATTTAGGCCTGCCCATTGCCTTGATATGTTTTGTTCCCCAAATAATTTTCATAAATCAACACCCCTGGTTCGTTCAATCCATCAATTATTACATTAGCAGGCTGGCACGGATAATATTTGATGTCTTTGGGGTATAAGAGGGGGAGAGGAGGGGCATAAACTTAGGAGCGACCAAAAACAATCCGGTTGTCAATTTGATTTTTTTGGCCAATTCTTTCAAACAGGATTTGGAAAAGGAGACCATCCAAAAATTCGGTACTCCTATAGACTGTGGTGCCCTTTCTCTCGCTGACGCGCCAATTCAAATTGTAACACTCCCTGAAAATGATCTCCGTGGCTCGGGGCCTCTTCCTAGGTTTGATGCTCGCTCTGTTGGCTCCAGGTCCCTCTCCATCAGCGTAGCCGGCCCGGGTGCCCGGCACGTCCTGCCCGATGGCCGTCTTCGTCGGTTCGTCGATTTTGTAATGGCTCAGAGTCTTCTCCGGCAAGCCTGAGGCCCTCTTTCAACAGCTTGGGACCCCAAGGGGACGAAAACTGCCGCACAAGCTGTACAAAGGGCATCTGGCCGGACAGAGCTTCGTCACGTCAGAGGCCCCTTGTATGGCTTGTCAGTAGGAATATCTGATGAATCTGCCCTGTTGACAAAGCCTGTTCTAGGATGCCTGCAATGCACATAGGAGGAGCCAAGATGGGTCGTGGGCCCGGCCCTCCCCTTAGCAACCAAAAGTATGCCAGATCAAACAAGAAAAAGACAAGCATGGCTGCACCCTACGTCACTGAACGTACACATTTATAGCTTTTCGAAGAAAAAAAGTACCAAGCAGTTATTCCGTGCCGAAAAGGGGAACGGCTCTCGCAACACTATATGCCAGGTACGATTGTCATAAAACGGCAGCATCTGGACGAAGAAGAGAGACCCACGTGCGAGCCGGCCGCTAAGTTAGAATAAGCTAGTAGGATAATTTCTGCCAGATTATGGGGAGCAAATGCAGCACTCAAGATGTATAAATATTTTATTATATCGCTTCTATGTGTAGAATTTTCTGCGAATCTCTATATGTTTCTTTTTCTTCGGTACTTCTACGGCATCCATACTCACAGAATGTCCTCAAAAGACGAAAGTTATGACATGAACTGTACCTCCAGTGCCAGTAAAAAGGTTGATTAGTAAAAGATGTCATTTCAGTTATAACAGCGGTAGTAATCTTTTCATATAATCTTAACAGTTTTCCTTAGAAAGTTATAGAGTACGCCTTAAATTTATATTTTGTATGTTTGCTGCTGTAATAGTTTCCGCCTTAGACAGCATTCCATATATACCAGATTTATTTTGCATTTGAGAAACACTGCCAGAATTAGAAGGTAATTCCTTCCCGCCATTTCGGCGAGCTGCATAGGCGGTTCCAGGATATGGTCACGGGTAGTGACGAATTGTAAATTTGGGAACTAGTAGAACTGTGAGTTATCAATAAGAACCAGGGAGTGGAGTGCTACAACGATTAATGTTTTGCGAAATTGATGTTCGAAGCTGTGCTCTTCGATGCTTCAACCGAATCAGCTTGAACACCGACAGAGGCGAACTTTCAACCATCACATCAGCGGATTTGAATACAGCCTTTGACAACATTGACCACGGGGTCCTTCGAAAGTTCCGATGGTACGGCATCCACCCTACCTGGTTTGCAGTCACCTGGGTGGCCTGGGGCAGATAGTGAGAGTGGTCTCGGAGACTCGTCCCGTCATCCACGGTGTCCCCCAGGGTTCCATTGTAGCCTGCCTGCTCTTCAGCCACTTCACCAACGAACTTCCCTGTTACTTTCCCGAACATCACATTATCTTATCTTATCTTTATCCACCTTACTGTATGCCGACGACACCCAGCTGCTTGACCACGCCCTTCGGATCAGGGAAATTTGCAGAATCACAAAACCCGCTTAGAACTCGAAATTCTTCAGACATGGTTTCGGACAAACTCACTCAAGATGAGACCTGACAAAACCGACTTCATTCATATTAGCTCTTGGTAAAACAGATAAGCTGTAGATTCCCAGTTTGAAATTTTAAATGTCAAACCATCATAGGCCGTCAAGCTGCTGGGTGTCCTCATGGATCCCTTTCTATACCGAGAGGAGGAGGCACACCTCACACAGGTCGACAGGAAATGCAACTGCCTGCTCATCTCGCTCTAGCCCTACTGGCTCCGTCACCACTTCACAAATGACACACAAATTGTTGATTCAAACCACGTCTTTCCGCATATTACTTACTGCATTTCGATCTGAGGAGGGGTATCCAAGGGTGCAAAAAACTTATCAGCTTCGCAGCCAGGGTTGCCACGGCAACACGTCGTTGGGAACACATCGGTCCGGCTTCGGAGTTCTTGGGGTGGCGCAGAATCGAGCGCCTGGTGGAGGGGCGCAATGTCACCAAAGTATTTAAGGTGTTCTACAGTGGCTTGGGCCCTCAGGCTCCACGTGAATATGCTTCCAGCCTGCTCCGAGGTGTCGCGGACCGTGACCCGATCGGCCAGCGCCCTTGAGCTGCCAAGACGCCGGCTAGCATGCACGCAGCGGAGTTTTATATTTCTGACTGCTTCCTCTTGGAACCAGTTGCCTCCGGCGGTCTCGGGTTGCCGCTGCTCCATGCCAGTTTTTAAGTCGGCTGTGCAGAAGATGAAATAGTGTGGCTTGTCTATCGTTTTAACTATTTGGCCAGGTATTTCTACTAGGAAATCAAGGGAATCCAGGTATACATCGACCAGGTAATCTCCGCGGTCGGGTCCTTGTACAGATCATTACAAAAAGCAATGGAATCTAAATTCAAACACAAAATATTCCAAAAGAGTTCGATTGCCATGACACTAAGCTAAGCCATGCAACAACGTTGCAATTTGACCGGCTAAGTACCAACATCACAACTACAAAAGAGCACCCTGTGCCAGGGGATATTTTAATGCAGTTGAAGCTGAGGGGACATCGTAAAAAAATATCAGATTAACAAGACATAGACTAAAATGACAACTTCTACGAGTTCTTTTCTACTTGTGGACGTAAAAAGAGCTGAAGTATCTGACAAAATGGAAATTTGGCCAATTAAGTGCAAATTAAGTTAAGTTAAGTTACGTGCAAAGGCAAATACCTATACCCGAATGCTACAAATTACAGATTGTGACCATCCAGAAATTGTGTGAATGAACGGACGAGCAATACAAATGAACACCGTTGGGACGTCTGCATTTTTGCTCATAATGCCAGAGACAAATGTGGGCTCTGTGGACCGCTCAATGACCTTCTATTATCATACGACTGCTGATAAAACCGTATGATTTTGCATTTTCTCAATGGAAATGTATTCACCATTGATCGCCAGAAATCAAATCAATTTTTCTGGCACATGGCACACCGTTATAAAACTAAGGAATTTGGAATATAGCACACTGTGATCCATTTTGTGAGAGTCGGAATTTTCCGTTCCGCTTCGTAGCTGATCAGTAGCTATGTGAAAGAGCAATAAACACATGACTTTTCTGGCAAGCGGAAGCGCCAATACGATGAATCTCCAGAGCCACAGATGACATCGAAGAAGTGCAGTGACAGGCAGTGCGCAAGCTATATCCAGCATCAGTCCAAGAGATGTTCGCAAAATGTTCAATAAGGGTAGGTGTGAGATAGAAAGCAAAAACTACTAAAACTATGATCTTGGCTATGCTAGCTAAGAGCAGTACTTCTGCATGGTAACTGAAGGCTGTATGAAACACATTTGTGTTCGAATTTCGTGATCCTACGTCAATTCGTCCGGGGTAATATGAGACCAATTATCATACACTGCCAATTTGCATACGTTTTAGCGTCATTGGTACCTATAACTAATGTGCACGTTTGGTGGGGAATATAGTTCAGCTAGACATAACCAACATAGTTGATATAGTTGATGCGTTAATTTCATAGGTGTTGTTTTGATATGCTTAACATGTCCACCGTCAGTTTCCACACATCATTTCGTCCAGCACGCTTGACTGTGTACGTCAAAAACTTGCAAAATATCCAACCAATATGTATTCTTTAAACGTTCAGCTTGGTCCATATCTGAAGGAAAACGAAGAATCACCTCAGTATGTGCCTTGGTTTCGAAGATATTTGCAAAGAACTGGAGAATGTAGCGGACCCCCCCCCATTTCAGCGCGCGTGATAATTCGCGCGAATGACTGGAGTCACTTCACCGCTTTGGTTTTCCACGATTCCACGAACTAAAGCGAAGTGAAACGTAGCATACTCTAAGACTGGTTACTCAGATATGTCGTGTTAAAATTCCGATGCCCCGGCGAGCCTAGATTAGGTCAAATGTTGTCACAAAAACATGTACCTGGACGATCACGGGATTCTTTAATGTTAACGACTATGTCATCCATGGATGGTCGGCGATGGTGTTGAGTTCATTTGCGCTGCAGTTACACATGATCTGTTCAAGGTGTCTGGGTTATCGTAGGTCATGGCAATAGACCATGGCCACACTGGGGAACTACTAATTCGATGGAATCTATCAGTCGTATAGGAATGGAAGTAGTGAATTTGTTAGCCGTCAATGATAGAGAATATTATTTAAGCTGCATTATCGTACTGTAGATTATATTATATACCATAAGAGTGCATCACGCTCCACGCACAGGACATAACCTCATTTTACCTCACAATTCCCCACGCAGACTTGTGCTCGACTCGAGTCGAATCGAGAGTCGACTCATGAATCAATCGTTTTTGGATGAGTCGCGAGTTGAATCGATTCTTTTCCCCAAAATATATCTTGAGTCGTGAGTTGAATCACATCTTTCTAAAAATAAATGAGTTTAATCATGAGTCAATCATTCAGTTCACAATGAGTCATTTGAGTCTTGTGACTCAAATGCAAGTTATGAACAAATGATATAAAGCATGCATCTGTGTAAATATTATTTCATGACACGAAGTAGGGAGTAAAAACACAGCATAATTATTCATGCTTAGCAATACAATTGTGAACTTGTCATCTGCCAGTGAGTAAATAATGAGGGGTACTGAAGTTATGTACCAAAAACCAATGACAATAACTACAAATAATTATTAATGTTAAGCTTGGTATTCACAATCAGTATCATGCATGAGTCAATCCTAGTGCCAGGAGCACAACACAGAAATGGGTTGTAATTGTGAAAAAGAATATGGAACCGAAACGGTCCCGCACTGCAATGGGCATCTGCACTGAATACAATTGCGTTGGTTTGTTATTTGTCACACGCACGTCTGATATCATATCAGACGCACGTGTGACAAATAACAAACCCAAGGTACCTTTACTAGAAAACCCCAAAACCCAAGGTAACAAACCAACGCAATTTTATTCTGTGCGGATACCTATTGCAGTGCAGGACCTGGGTGCTATGTTGAAGTTAGGTGATATGTGTCAGGTATATATGATTCAGGTTGTGCATCATGCCGATGTGGATTGAAGTATTATGCATTCATTGCTTTGCATATGCATTGACAACCATTCATCTCGTTAATGTTTTTTTAGTCAATTACTTTATGCACATGCACATGCATTTATCTGTGTATATATATATATATGTATATATACCAACCATTACAGCTCATGACGAATGATAAATAATGTGAGGTGGAAACAAAGCTATAGCAAAAGTAATATATTCAACAGATGTTTCGATGCTAGAGCATCTTCGTTGGTGTCTAAATAAATACTAATTCCCTTCTTTAATTAGACACAGATGAAGATGCGTTGACATCAAAACATCTGTGAAATAAATTACTTTTGCTATGACTTTGTTTTCACCTTATATTATATATATATATATATATATATATATATATATATATATATATATATATATATATATATAATGTGTGGGCAGTGCACACTGAATCAAATGGCTCATGAGTCTGATACCACTGAGTCAGATCTGAATCAATTCAAATTTATGTTTGAGTCGTAAGTCGAATCATGCTTTGTGAGCTCTGAGTCTGAATTGAGTCGAATCAAATAATTTTGACCTGCTCTGAATCATGAGTTGAATCGGATCTCAAGATCTATGAGTCAAATGTGAGTCGACTAAAAAAAATGAGTCGAGCACAAGTCTGTCCCTACGTGATCCAGCGTGACCTTGTGCTCAGAATGTTCCTAGTTGAGCTTTTGAGGCATTCAATATCATTTCGTACAAACATCGTCATTGTTTTATAACTTTGGGCATATCCTACGGTCCACCTGAGACTCCAGCATATTGTGTTTGACCTGACCTGTGACATCATCAGTGGCCACTAGATTAGCAAAATTTAGTGTTCCGACACTAGGATGTAGTCAAGGGGTGGGGGCAGTTTCCCCCTCCTAGGACCCAGACGGGCCCCTAGCGCTGCCCGCACGTAATCCTCCATGGGATCGCCATGGCGGAGATGGAAAGGCAAGCAACACTTTTTATGGCTGTTGTCGAGCCCCTAAGAACGTCTACGAGCTCTTAGATTACTGGTCCTTATGAACCCTCCGGACCCTTACGAACTCTACGTCTTCGGGTCCTTACGAATGCATACAGCGAAGCTTACGGGCTCTTGCAGGTGTGTAAACGGCAGAACGGCATAAACCTTAAGAAGGTTTATGGGCCCTTGCGAATGTCTACGGGTGCCTACGAACTTCTACGGGCCCTTACAACCGTATGCGGGCCTTTGCAAACGTCCACGGACCCTTGCGAACTTCTACGGGCCCTTACGAACGTCTACGGACGCTTATCATTGTCTATGGGTGCTTGCGAACGGGTGTGGGTCCTTACGAATGCGTACAGACCCTTACGAGTGTCTACGAGCTCCTGGAAGTGTTTACTTACGCTTTACAGAATGTTGGATCAACGATTTTTCCAAGAAAGCTTTGACGTCTTGCATCTAGATGCACGTTTAGGTGGTCTGCATTCCTGGTCTATAACAGTGCCATGCTTACTTACAATTTTTGGAGGGGGTGCGACAATCCGGGGCCCCAATGAAGACAAAAATGTTATTTCTCTATGGGGTAAACGGACCTTTTTCGAAAGAAAGTGTTCGACATCGGGGGAGCTTAAAAATCGTTGGGGTAATCCGGGCCCCCTCCTTGGAAAATTATTGGCTACGTCCCTGTCCTGGCCACAGTTTGAATTTACCAACTGGTAAAATTGTTTGAATTGCCTTTTGCAAAAAATGTCACAGAAAGTTGGTGTGGCCATGGCCATACCTGCCATACCGCATTCCCCACCCACGAGCGCAATTGCGATATTTTCAGATGTGCCGGTCAACAGGCACCTTTCGTTGTGTATTTATCGTGGACACGCTCACTCAAGACTCCCGAGGTGCATAGTGACGGCGCTTCCACGATGACTGCTCAGACGCCATATCCGTCGTCTGGTGGTACCTTCCTGCAGCAGACACGTGTTCCGCGTGGGATGCCTGATATTCTCCTGCAAGCCACCGCCGTGGGGCAGAAAGAGCGCTGAACGGCTTAACGTTTCATTCACACGACATAACAGGACTTGACAGTTCTCTGACCGCATTCATAGTACCGTCAGAGGTGCACGCCACACGAATACTGCATCATAAGTGCTCACTTGTATGTGTTTCGCATTTCGTGCCGGGAAGCACAAGCCTGCGGAGTATCAGGGAGACAGAACCACCTCAACCATGGGTGGAGAAATTTGAAAATTATTGGTGGAGCCCAATGCATGGATACAGTGAGTGCTGGCAATTTGGTTGGTGGGACCAACCTCATAGGATTACATGCTAAATGAGCAAGACGTCGGCGGGGCCAAGGAAAATATGGCGCGGTACAGGCCCTACCAACAGCATAGGGAACTCCACCCCTGATCGGCACTGCAAATGGTGCCGATATTATAAACTAAGTACCGAAATGTGTGCCATGCCCAGGATTGATTTGGCGAACCAATCACTTCCGCTTGCCAGATACGATTCGCATGGAAATGGCGAACACTTCTACAGGATCCAGCCCAAAGCCGGACGTACGTGTCCGGAACACATAGTATATGGAGCTGAAGAAAGCATGGCTGCAGATGACCGCCCACTGGCCCCATTTCCGACATCTGAGCCGCATCTGTCCGTCCAGTCGCAGGCGGATGCCGCAGCCGACGGCACGCGCCGCGAATGACTGGTAATCAGTTCCGAGGGCGTCCCGTGCCGTTGAGCACAGCGTCTGCTCCGAGCCGGCCCGACGGCGTCGACCGACGACCACCGGCGTCAGCCCCCCCCCCCTCCGTCACTGCACCGCGCCGGCTCCACCTGATCATCGACACCAAGCACCCGTCCGTGCCACGGGCCGGGCAGCAGCGCCGGCCGGTGATCGCCAGGACACTGGACGTCACTGTACCGCGCCGGCTCCATCCGATCATCAAGACAAAACATCCGTCCGTGCCACGGGCCGAGCAGCAGCGCCGGCCGGTGATCGCCAGAACACTAGACGTCACTGTACCGCGCCGGCTCCATCCGATCATCAAGATCAAAGACCTGTCCGTGCCGCAGGCCAGGCAACAGCGTCGGCCGGTGATCGCCAGAACACTAGACGTCACTGTACCGCGCCGGCTCCATCCGATCATCAAGATCAAAGACCTGTCCGTGCCGCAGGCCAGGCAACAGCGTCGGCCGGTGATCGCCAGGACACTAGACGTCACTGCACCGCGCCGGCTCCATCCGATCATCAAGATCAAACACCTGTCCGTGTCGCAGGCCAGGCAACAGCGTCGGCCGGTGATCGCCAGGACACTAGACGTCACTGCACCGCGCCGGCTCCATCCGATCATCAAGATCAAACACCCACCCGTCCGTGCCGCCGGCCGGTGATCGGCAGCACACTAGACGTCCAGGCGCGTGTGCTGGGCGGGCGAGAGGCGCGGCTCGACGTCGGCCTGCTCGGTGACATCGACGTCGCTCTCAGGGCCGCTGTCGGCGCCCGTCGTCCTGCAGTTGGCCACGTCCGTCAGGTCTGGGTGCGGGTTGTTCTTGTTGGGCAGCGTCTGCTCGCGGGTGCCGCCGCTGGCCAGCAGCTCGCGCTCCTTGCTGTTGCGCCACTTCATGCGCCGGTTCTGGAACCAGATCTTCACCTGCCGGCGGGGAGCAGTGTCACGGACGGCGTCAGGTCCAGCCGTGACCCGGGCGTCACTCGGCAGTGGTCGGGTTGTGGTCGCCATGCTGGGTGGAAAACTACAGTTGTGATCGTGATGCTGGGTGGAAAGCTGTTCACACGGTGCTGTTGTATAAAGGAACATCTTCCACTAGCATAGGTCGTTGGTGACAATGACGAAATTCTCCCCAAATTATCTGCGAGGAGCCATATTTCACCACACACCGAGTGCACAAAAACCACGCCCACCACACACGTGTCAGAAGACCACGCCATCACACAGCAGGGGTTCACCACAAGCGGGACCACCACATGCCACGCCCACCACACAGGTGTCAAAAGACCACGTCATCACACGGCATGGGTTCACCACAAGCCGGGTACCACAGGCCACGCCCACCACACACGTGTCAAAAGACCACGTCATCACACAGCATGGGTTCACCACAAGCCGGGTACCACAGGCCACGCCCACCATGCATCGGGTGTTCACAGCCACACCCAGCTAACCGAAGTAATGGTATATTATTTCTCAGGTATTCGAGAGGGGCCAAGGAGACACCATCAGAGTAATAACTCGAAAGTGCAACACATTGTACGGACCTAAAGCAATACCAATGTTAATCGCGGTGGTCATCTCACTTGGAAAATCTATGAAATGTCATATATCAATAGGACAAAATGCGAAGCGTTTAATGTGACATCATGAGATATGAAATAAAGATGGTGAACTCTGTTTTCTCGGAGTATTTTCACATATAAAATGTGTGCAACCCTCTAGTACTCTGAGGCGCGAATCATGCACGCTGATTGCGGCTAGATGAAGGCGGTACTTCAGTAGTCGGCTTAGTTTGAACCCGTCATCGTATGATACTAACCTGTGCTAAATTGAACGCTGTATTTCCAGTCGCCTCGCGGATAAAAACCGGTAGCACAATTCGGGAATCAAAGTGTCCATGGAACACATCAGGAAAAGACAGCCTGGTTTTACATAGAGTTCAATGTGGCTTGTTTGTCTTGCAAAACATGGATGGAATCGACATATGGGAGATGAGGATAAATGGGTCGCTAAACTATCAAATGGTTGTCAGGATATACTGGTAGCTAAATCATACAATGATTATGAGAAAGATGGGTAGCTGAATATTGAAAGTATTGGTTGGTTATTGGTTGGTTATTGGTTTTACGACACGTCGATCGTTGAGTCATATAGCGTCGCCAATCTCTCACGCCGATTGGTCGCGGGCGAAGAGTAGCGACGGGTGAGATTCGAACCCACAATCTTTCGATTGCGAGACGAGCATCTTACCCCTAGACCACTCGTCCCCTTTGAAAGTATTGTGAGGATAAACGGATAGCTAAATTATACAATACAAATATCAGTATGAGTATGAGTATGAGTAAGTATGAATATGAGCATGCGTATGAGTTTCAGAATACAATATGGCTACACTATCATGTGAATGTGAAGATAAACAAATAGATAAATCATACAGACTACAAGAATAAATGGTTATCTATACCACCAAATAATTGTGAGGATAAACGGGCCATGCCATCAAAGAAGCATACCTAGATCTCACCTTGCTCACTTCAGTCTTGACAGATACACCACCACTACCCATGTTTACATCGTTTGGGTTTAGTTCAAGCCAACCATTGGCTAGCGGGGGCTCGAGGGGCCTAAAGGGGTCCAATTTATAAAGCTTTCCTGTGGACTTTCGGTTCAGAAACAATTCCAGTCCGATGTCGCAAAACATCTATCCTGAGGGAAATTGTGAAGTCGGTCTGGCAGATGGCGCTGCATGCGAATATTGTATTGCGAAAAATTGCACGAGGTGAAGCACTTCCTTATATTTACGGCTATTCTATAATTGCACTGGGCCTTATCTAGAACGCGGATTATTCTTCGCTCACCAAGCACATTTCACTGGCCTGTGTATTCGACACGAGGGAATGTCTCTACCATTTCGCCCGTAATTTAGGTAAAGCGGGGGATATAAACTAGAGCGTTGTGTGTCAAACAGGTAATGCAATGGTACTAGATGTTTATGTTTTTCTTTAAGTAATGGCCAGATCAAACTCCAGGGCAGGAAACATATATAAATCCTCCGAAGGATCCGGAATCATAAAATTAAACCTAATCGTGCCTGAAATCAATCTGAGATAGATCCCCGAGCAATACACTGCAGTTCAGCTTAGTTTCGCACAAATCTATCGGCGTCTCAATTGACCTGATACTGTGCATAATTAGAGAGCCAGGTGAGGCCAAACCACCTCGGAATTCGAACCAAGCGTGATATGCGTTTGGTTGCAAAACTTTTGAATGCCATTTAGTTTTATACGGATGGTCGTTGAATTCGAATTGTGATCGCAAAAAAATGTCCCAGTGCGAATTTTGGACGCAAAACGTTCATACGAAGTGAATCGAGGTCAATGAGATTATATGACTTTAAAGTCACTAATGAGGAATTGTTGGCTGATAACACCTTCAACATGGAATTTATAGGGTGGGCGAACTTTGAAAACATCATTAGTCGCTAATAATGTTCAAGGTGATTACCTAATACCTGGGGAGCGGAAAGCGACCCCATAGGGTGACATAGTACAATTCAAATTATTGAGTGGGGTAGGGAGACTCAAGCAAACGTTAGAGAAGTTGGAGCCCACAAAGAGATAGGGAATTTAACTTACAATGCCAATCATCGGGCACATCACTCGTACTAAACATGCCAGAACTATGATTTTGACAAAAACCAGAATGAAACAAGCCTATAGGAAGAACGTCATAGCTTGGTTATCTTTTACAACCAAGATATTATTCATAGCCAAAATATTCCCCAACAATGCATAATTATTCACGACAAACAACGGCGCCCTGCCGGCCCATGTTTTCTCGTGGTCGGGTGAAAACCCGCTTGGGGGAGGAGGTACCTACCCCTTAGGATGGGGGAAGTATTTATGACGGGACTGAAGAGTTTGGATTTCTACAAATTGTGTTGAGGGTGCCCACATAAGCTCTGTATATACGGCACGCCCGCCGCCGGCCCTGACTGCGTGTTAACGGCGACGCTGTCGCCGGGAGTCTTCAGCGCCAATTCACGTCACCTCCAGTAGGCAAACCGCCCCGGACCGCGCCACACTCTCATCGGAGGCTAATATTTGCTCTCATAAAAAGCACTAGGGCAGAATTATGACGTTATAAATCGGCCGCCGTAGCGAGCCACAATAACAACAGAGTCGTGGATCACCCGGCCGGCTGGCGGTGACATCTGGCGGCTAATTGAGCCTGCCTCATCGGGCGCGGTGGCGGTGCGGTGCGCCGGCCGCCGGCGGACGTCGCGCCCGTCTGGCGGTGGTGGGCCGTCGGCCCCGTGGTCTGCTGGGAGGCTGGACGGCTGGGCAGCAGCCAGCTGACGCCAGCGGCTACCAGGCGGCCCCGATACTGCGCCTTTGGCCCCGTGGTCTGCTGGGAGGCTGGACGGCCGGACAGCAGCCACCTGACGCCAGCGGCTACCAGGCGGCCCCGACATTGCGCCGCCGGCACTGTAGCCTGCTGGGGAGCTGGACAGCCGGGCGGCAGCCAGCTGACGCCAGCGGCTACCAGGCGGCCCCGACATTGCGCCGCCGGCACTGTAGCCTGCTGGGGGGCTGGACAGCCGGACAGCAGCCAGCTGACGCCAGCGGCTACCAGGCGGCCCCGACATTGCGCCGCCGGCACTGTAGCCTGCTGGGGGGCTGGACAGCCGGACAGCAGCCAGCTGACGCCAGCGGACACCAGGCAGACTCGATACTGGCCACACTGCCAATACTCCCGACATTCCAACACCCGGTACGCTACCGACAGCGCAGACGCCCCGACACTGTCGACGCGGCCGGCATCCTTGCTATCGACACGCCCAACACTGACCGTTCCGAGGGATGAGTAGTCTAGCGGCAGGGTGTTCGTCTACAAACCGAAAGGTTGTGGGTCTCAGTCCCACATTTCGCAGCTCTTCGTCCGAGATCAATCGGAGCGAGAGATCGGCGACGCAGCACGACCAAAGCAGTCTATTTGTCGCAAAACCAAACACAGACCAACCAACAATTCCAACACCTGCAACACTCAACATTCCCTGGACGGACAAGCTGTGTGTGATGGATATGTTAGATTGCCGCTGTGGGGAGTCTGACCATGCCTGCAGCTATTCATCGCAGGCATGTGACGAATAGCCACAGGCATGCTTATTCGCTTGGCCAGAGGACAACCGTTCTTGACATGCCTTGGGTTAACCCTTCTTTTGCGAATTCATTTCTTCATCTTTCTCATTATTCACTTCTTCTAATAAATCACAGCACTATCTTGTATTGCCCCAAGAGGTGAAAGTGCCAACGCTAAATTCGGTTTCAGCGTCCCAATTATTCCCAGAATGATAGATGCCCGACTGGCATCTCAGGTCGGGAGAAACCAAACCAGCCACTATCCGTGGACAGACTCACTCCACCATGTTAGATTCACGAACATAAAACCCTGTGTAGTGCAGCACGATGTGATGTGGGTTGGTAACATCTTCACTAGCATTATTCGCCGGCATACCATCCGTACATTCTTAGGTCTGTAGGTATGTTTAACGAATACTTTACCAATAATGTAATAAGATGGTACTTTTGCAGATCACACATACTTTGGGTGCACATTGAATCCGTTATCAAGTGCTATGACAAAAAGCAAACCCCGCGATCCGGAAAAAAAATGAAACTTGCTTCTCGGTAAGATATACAATTATTTAAGACAGAATGTGATAGCTTCCAACTCGCAAAGCGCCGTCCCATGGACCACTGAAACCTAAGCCTCGAATTCTATTAATTGTTTTGAGAGCTTCGAGCTCACAAGCTTAGTGAGGAATGAGTGATTGTGAATAAATAGGAGTTCTTGCGCAGAATAAGCAGGGAAGCACTGAAGATCAGTTTGTATTCAGTTTGATCAGTTCAGATTCAGATCAGTTTGTGATATACACGTTCAGTTTGTGTCATCGCTCTATCATCCCTTCAGAAACATGTTTCGTTGCTGGGGTGGAACTTCGCATATTTTCCCGGGGCAGCTGCCCTTATCTTTGCCAGAATTTAGCATTCGGCCTATAGCGTTGCGTTGCCATTATCGGCCTTAATATCCTTCCCATAATTTTCAGAAAGTTCCACCCCATGTTCATTCATTATTAATGGTCGTCAGTGGAAAGAAACCATGCAGTGAATGCCAGCTGGACGCCAAGCCTGTGTAACCTGATTTGGCATGTATAGTAGGTGAACTTTAAGTTTCAGGTAAAAACAGAAGTGAGGTTTGTATAGAGAAAGATGTGTTCGATCATATAGTCTTCTTTTATGGCTACATCTCTTTATTTCAAAACGACAACATGATAAGTTACCCCTGAAAAGCATTGCGGGCATTGCAGACATCGGCTGCTGATAACATGTGACGTCACGGAACGCTCAAATCGCCGGACGGTTATACCTGATGTTGAAGGGCCTTGGGTTTCATTTTGTATGGGTCGCGGAGTCCATTTTTGTCATAACGCTTAACGGATACAATATGAACGAGAAACATGCGTAAGCTGCATTAAATATCTTACTGCATTACTGAACTTTCGAGAGTTCACGAATCACACAGACATAACAATATTCCTCGAGAGTGAACCGTGAGATCATTAATAGATATGTCAGCATTCACCGCCATGAATGAACCATTGTTCAGCTATCTACAGTAACTGTATTATTGTAGGTTACATTAGTGTATTATTATAACAATTATCCAACGATTGCATTAATAAGCTAAACGAAATTAAAGTAAGCTACACACACAAAATCCGGCCACAGCATGGTCTCGCAGGCCCGGTCGGACGCATGGCCGTGCGGGTGACGAGAGCCCAGCAAGTCTCACCGTCTCAAATTTTGGATTGTTTGACGTATTTCTTGGTACGAAAGGTTTGTACTACGCTTTGTTTTGCCGAGCCTTCAACGAACCATCTTGGAGTACAGTGAACGATGATTAATACGTATTCATCATCGATCGTTGAAGACTCGACAAAACAAACCGAAGTACAAGCCGAAGTAACATCTATCTTTTGCCAGTGAAAATTAAGAAGAGTCCGAAGAAGCCTTCAGAAACTAAATATTTACATGGATAGGACGACCATTAAACAGGGGCGGATCCAAAAACGTGGTTTGGGATGGGTTCAACTAAAACAATCTCCGATTTCGAAAAACTCATCGGATTTGAACAGCCAACAGTTGTCGGGCTGTTTAGGATAACATTTATGCCATAAAATGTTCTGAGATTTTTAGAAACGCCATTTTAGTGCAATACTTCCGCAAAATCGATCTCTTGGTGGGGGAAGGGACATGGAGCCGTCGGTCCCCCTTGGGTCCGCTAGTGCTGTTAACTACTGCATATTCCTTGGCATATTAAACTGACCCTGCGACATTTCGCCACCCACCGCGACACGAGTTCGAGTTCATACATTGATGTAAAGTTTGTGGGATTTTAGTGTGAGACTGATTTCAATATTCTGAAATAATTCATTATACACCAAAACTTCCTCATCGATAAAAGGAATGAAATACGAAAGTGGTTACGTTTACTTAACTCTTAACTATACTTTTTCTATAATAAAATTTGCTATTTCGCTGGGCAGGAAAAGAGGTGCTATCTTCCTGCAATTCAAGATTATGCTTATTGTATTAGTATATTACATAATATGCAACATATATATATATATGTTGCATATTATGTAATATACTGTATGTAATATTATGTATGTAACATATATATATATATATATGTTGCATATTATGTAATATACTAATACAATAAGCATAATCTTGAATTGCAGGAAGATAGCACCTCTTTTCCTGCCCAGCGAAATAGCAAATTTTATTACAGAAAAAGTATAGTTAAGAGTTAAGTAAACGTAACCACTTTCGTATTTCATTCCTTTTATCGATGAGGAAGTTTTGGTGTATCATTAATGAATCATTTCAGAATATTGAAATCAGTCTCACACTAAACCATCCCACAAACTTCACATCAATGTATGAACTCGAACTCGTGTCGCGGTGGGTGGCGAAATGTCGCAAGGTCAGTTTAATATGCCAAGGAATATGCAGTAGTTAACAGCACTAGCGGACCACTATGCAGTAGTTAACAGCACTGCAGTGCTGTTAACTACAGCACTGCAGTAGTTAACAGCATATATATATATATATATATATACAGGATTTTAATGATATACTTATATAATATAAATGATTATAGCTTATGAGATATCGGAAGAACCAAGGGGCATAATCAATCACAACAATAAACAATGTACGGGGATCCTTGCCATCACATCGGGCACAAAATGGCCAGACAGTTGACGCGTTCTGACCCAATAAACTGCCATCCCCACCTGATCTTGGAAGTGACGCGACGCATAATCCACCGAGCCACCTCCGGCAGGACTCATCTGATTTGCATACTGTGCCTTCATCGCAGCTTATTAAGCACTACTTCCACTCTATTGACGGCATGTGCTGGGCCAGGCCATTTGGACGGAAGCATCAGGTAAAGGCACCAAAGCGTGTCCTGTCCCATACGCGAATTTAGTGGTAATTGTCAGATTTAGCCCTGAATTGCACGGTCAGGTGAGGCGAACAGACTAGCAATGCAGTTCGGATTTGGTGAACCGTGCAGATAGTCAGCTGGAGGCGACACGTCAGTGCAAAGACAAACGATTTCATATTTAAGTCAAGCCAGAAGGAAACCAATGCCATGTCTAGTCAGTACAAGGGCAATCGTTGGCTATGCCATTCCAAGTCAAAGCCCAATCAATGTCATCTAAAGTCGGACAAGCGCAAACAACGCCATATCAAGTGATGCAGAGTGAAATAAGTCAATCAGTGTCGCATCGACTCAGGCCGGAGACAATGTCATATCAAGTAAAGCCGGCAACAATGGCATATCACCGCAGGTCGGAGACAATGTCGCATCAAGTCAGGCTGACGACAATCAATGGCCACTCGGGCTGAGCCGGATCAACTGCGCCAACTTTCCGGCTGTGTGCTTCGCCCCTCGTCCAGCGAGCCTATTTTTCCTCCTATATTAACTTCATACATTCACGCGGCGCTCGGCGGCTGCGCCATTATTGGCTGGCGACATCTGGCAGCCGCCCGGCAATCTCCATAAAATTGATTCTATAAACCACACTAAATTCATATTTTTACACCAATACGTCAAAACAGTGGCGCTTTAGGTGCGCCGGCCGAGAAACGGTCGTCGGCGCGCACGTGATTGAGGAGACAAATAGACGTTTATGAGGCGCATTGCAGGCCCATCACGAGCAGATTCTGCCTGTGGCGGGCGGCCGAGCAGTGTGGCGGCGGCGGCCGGCGCGGTCTCGGGCCGTCACGTCGACATCCCGCTGACAGACGACACTCTCAACGGCCGGCAGTTAGCAGGGCCGGCACAAAATGGCGCGCCGTCTCACGCGCTCCGGCGCCGCGTCGCGCTGTTGAACGCTGGATTTATCGCCGTCCGAATCAGCATCGACAACGACCGTCGGCGGGAACGTGCTGCGGTGGGTGGCGGGAACGTGCCGCGATGGGTGGCGGGAACGTGCCGCGATGGGTGGCGGGAACGTGCTGCGGTGGGTGGCGGGAACGTGCTGCGGTGGGTGGCGGGACGCTGCGGCGTCGTTCGAGGCACGCGCCGCTGCTGTGAAAGGCGCCGGCTGCCAGAACACTGAGATGGGCCCAATGTGCCGTCTCGGAAACCAAATGAGGCGCGACGTGAACTGTTGTGAAACGTCAGGTGTGTCAGTGTTTGCAGCCTTTATGGAGGTCGTCTCCGAAAACGGTGCTGCAGATGCTGATGCTCCACTACAAATGTGCTGCTGCTTAGGACACATTTAGGATGCATTAATTTCACGTGAAAATGAGAACCTTAAATACATTTGCGGCACTTCGTCGAAAACATGTGCCTGGTGCTCCAGAGGGAAGCCTACTGTTGGTTCCCACAACCTGCCTGACAGGGTCTCCCAACGGCAGCTGAAAGAGGAAGATGGGGATGGGGAGGTTATTACGGACGCCAATCTCATGCTACACTGCAATACATACCGGTAACGCAGCATTTCCTACATGTTGATGATATATGCTGTAGCATACACAACAGCAGACAATGGCATCAACACCTTCAGTTTCCAGGTGGAGTAGCATGAGCGCAGGAACAATCTTCAAGCTGGAGGTTAACTCCACGGCTATCTTCTGTGCCCGTCCCCGTGCCCTCACTGCCTTAGCAAAAATAAACTGGGATTTCGCAACTTGGGTTCTGGAGTCCCAAAAATCTGGTTTTTGTTTTTACGGATCCTATTTTCGACTTAGTCGCTCGAAAGCTCAGCTGCTGCTCTTACCATGTTCCACACTGTGCCCCTGTCGGACCCAGACGCAAGCAGCCGACCCCACTCACCTCCTCATCATAGGGATAAAACAACGTTTTTCCGCTGTCATGGAATGGTAGGTTATTACCCGGATCACATGCTTTGAGACATCTAGTGTCGTCGCTGCCGTATCAATGGCTATTGCTGTTGCCGGATTCCACCAAAAAAGCAGGTTGGGTCAGGACCCCAGTGGCCCTAGTGGTGGCGACGCCCATGATAGCGCAGACCATACTACCGCATGTGGAGCATCATTTTAACACGAAGCTAAATTTCTGGAATGTTCAGTTTGTTACAATTAAATAATGACTAAATGTGGGAATGCTTTTACCTACCGTGACCCCAAGTCGTGATTTGTGAGAAGACACGGATTCAAGACATACCACAAACAAAGCAGTGGTCCCACATGTGAATCCGCGCCGACGCGCATAACCTTTGGCTCGCAAATGGGGTTTACAACTTGTTAACGAGAACACGCCGGTCCAGAACACCACCTAGACGTCACATGCTTAACTGAAAAGGCGCAGCAGCTGTTGAACTGAATATAAAATATCGAGGAGCCAACAGCAGTAGGAAACAGACACCGGTTAGAAACAAACACTGTGATACAGCTGGCATGCCAACCAAATTGGACAACTTTTGCTGAATGACGACAGATACAAGAGTGGATGAAAAGAGCATATCAAGGCAGGGGCAAATGGGAGGGCATTCAAAAGTAAAGGGATGCTTAGGAGAGATTAGACATTTAGTCTCATAGCCTCTTTCTTATTCAATATGATGTCTTCCCAAAAACATTTCAAAGTCAACTGATTGAATTTGAATTGTACAAATTAAATGGTTCTTCTGGAACACTAAAAGAGTAAAATTACTCGGGAATTATAAAACAGGAACCAAGAAATACTGAATTATGCATGCAGTTAAAAAACGTTTCAAAGAGGACTTAGTAATCCTTAGTTTTAGCTTTAGGCCTTTTGCCACTCACATCCCTGGGATCTGCCAGTGGGCAGCTCATATGAACAGCTCATGTTCATCGTCAATCACCGAACTGTAGTTTGGCCAGCTGGGGCATTCCACAACAGATCGAGCAGTGAATGGCCGACATTACATCCCCATCTCTCAGACTTCGATGAAAACTGGCTTCCAGGGTAATCAGGTGCTGAGAATCCATCTGTGCAATTTTTAGGCCGATCCTACCAATGAATTTTAGGTTATAGCTTCGGGAAGTTTTGAGAGGTCACGAAAAGTGGTTCTTTTCAACGGCCTGTATCTCCTTCACCGTCAGATAAAAATGACTTTCGGATACATTTTTTAGATCACAGAAGTCCAAGGAATGTATTCGTGATAGTATCTGCCAAAACATGCGATTTTGAGAAATGATCTTGTGACCTTTTATTTCCTGACATGTGTGAAACATGGCCAATTGGAACTGACAGATTTGAATCCTCAGAAAGAAAGTTCCACAAATTATCTCACAAATGAGGGAGGAATAAAAAATGTGAGTTTTGCCTGTAAGTATCATTCCCATGGCAGGGATGCAATGACTGTCCGGCGGTCCGCGCTATAGACAGTTGCCACCGCCTCCACTGCAGCTCCAACTGCCACCTTTGGCTCTGCTGCCGTTGTCGCCTGTCGCCTGCTGCCGCCTCTACTGCCGCCTCTACTGCCGCCTCTACTGCCGCTGCCGCCGCTCTGGCCCGCTGCTGCTAAAGCCGCCACGCATTTCGCACATACAAAATATTAGCTCGCGCTGCAAGCTGTTGTAGTTGAGTAAATACACCCGCCGTGCAGTTTTGCATTTCGTTTCTCATGAGATGCAGTTCAGGCAAGGGAGCGAATGGCGCTTTTCCCTAAATCTGATATACTCTGCCGAATGCATTCGGTTGAGTATATCAGATTTAGGGAATTCATGGGTGTCGATTTATGTACATTTGAGGGGACCTTGCACATTCCTTCAAGTAATTTGAACTTTTAATATGGGGCCGTGTGTGGTGCTCCCCCAAATGGACCCGCCCACTTCCTCCATGCATTGGGCCCATCAACAATTATGCATCCATTGGGCCCGCTCTAACTCTTCCCCCTTGTTCATGTAGGAAAACATGCTTCAAGAGCTGAAGGGAGAGCTTCAACGGTCCACAGACCACAGGCGATAACTGCAGATCTTTACTCTTTACCATTCCCCTGCCAAAAAGAACTCCAGTTCGGAGTCTCTACGTGGTGAGCACAAATCGCGAACTTAAAACTGGAGGCGGCCTACTTTCGCAGATAGACGGTGATGTCACGTTAGTCATCAAGTCATAAAGTCATGGTGTTTAAATTTAATAAGAGCCATAGGGGTCCATCTGGGTTAAGCATGTAAAGGGAAGCTACTATAAGCTTGGACAAAAATATACTCAACACACCAACCAATACCGCATGATTAATTCCATAGAAACTATCCACCAACATCCTACACACCAATACCTATCTACCTACCTATCTAGCCCTATTCACTCGATACCGCGTAACACACGCGTGGATCGAGTGTCCCATCAATAATTTTCCGATTCCATCCATGCCTGCTTAAAGGGTCCTGCACCGTTTATACCTATTAGCATAAATCTTACCCCATCTACCACTAATTTGAACTAAAAACAAGATTATCCAACCTAAACAATTTGTCCACCCTATTTTTAAATACATTCAGTGACGGACTCCCCACAACATCAGCAGGCAGCCTATTCCATTGATTAACCACCCTTTCACTGAAAACCTGTTGGCGCTTAACTGTCCGACACCTTGGCTTGTCCAACCTGAATTCATGACCTCCATGTGGCACTCTAAATAAAAGAGTAACATTCAAACTGACATTATCACACCCTTTAGTATAAATTTCAATCATATCACGCCTTAATCTCCTATACTTGAGTGAATACATATCCAATGTTCATTTCATTTCATTTTTTTAAACTAGGCGCTTCGGCCTCATATATCAAATGTCACTTTGTAGACAATAAGAGAGGCCACCGGCCCCATCAATCAGTTAGTAGAATGTGTCCTGGTTCAAGATTACGTGGTAATGCGAAACAAGGATGGAGAAAAAAATTGCGGAGAATATATATATTCTGGGGAACCCGATAGATATCTATGTTTTGCGTCGGTAGGATATCAGCACTCCCCAGTTATGGTCTTTGAAGGTTGCGTTGCTGAGGCTGAAATGTTGTGTTCTTGCTGGCAGTAGTGAGACCCATATTGTATGTGCATACATACCACCAGAACACACAGCTTATGATTGATGCGCTAGTCGCTAGGTCAACGAGATATGACTGATGCTGAGTTGATGTTGCACGCAGTGTGTGACATGAAAAACGAAAAATGTATGCTTCAAGAGTGCAAGAAGTGTCTGGGAAAGCAAGGAATCACGGCTTATCGAAGATGAAACTGCGATAGTAACATGGGTGAAGATGTGATATTTCATGAGGTTTGGGATAAGTGCTGAGTGAGCACCAATCGATGCAACTTAATTTATGTAGAAACGTGGGATGTTTTTTTTTGTCGTGGACTTCGCCGAACATTATTCTTTCATTGTGCAGGACCAAGCTCAGGGCTTCCATGGGATGCCCCAGTGCACAATTCGTCCCATTGTTGCATGTTGGAAGTGCAAGGTCACCGCATGCTACCGACGTTTTTTTATTTCTGATGCTACAAAGCAGGATGGGATTGTATTGATTGTATCGTACACTCCTTTTTATATCGTCTACTATCTGATCTCAAAAGGCGTATTCTAAGTCTAACAAAATCCCGCTACTTCTCTGGTGGATGTACGGTACAACATCAGAACGAGTTGTGTTAACTTTGTCAATATTTGTCATCATTGTGATAACTTTGGGATTCAGTGCGACTGGCATATTTGGCCACGATCCACGGGAAGAGTGCATGCGAATTTGTTGGAGGAACATTTAAGCATGCGCTAGCAAGAGAAAGCTGAAGACATCCTTATAATAAGCAGATGCTGACAGATACTGACGCATTCGACAACCTGACGAATGAATGGTATTTTACCATTTTACCACTGGTATTTTCGTTTTTGTCAGCTCACAGGGCGTGGCAGAAGCGACTGACAAACTGAAACTCCGGTTCTTTAGGGCGCTTACATTCAAAGGAAGTAAATTGCTGTACATGTTTTCACCTGTAGATATGTTCAATATGTCAGTCAGCTGTTTGTCAGGAATGCCTGGACGGTAGGTGCGAATCACGAAGAAAAAGAGATGACTAGGGCTCACCTTGATGTAATGCAATTTAGTCCCGAGGTGAATGCAGGGCGCATGCTAATTACTTGGATGTTGCGGCTTTCATTGTAACCGCATTGATGTCTTTGCAGCTCCTGCTGATTTCCAATGATCAACTGATCACATGTAGCGGTTAATGTAATAGTGGTCTTATTGCATGCCTGATGACCGCTTAAAGAAGAATAAATGCGAGGAAAAACAACATGTTTTTCAGCATCGAGTGATAAACATTTGATATAGCTGCTGAGCAGAGGAGTTTATTTCTGATAATCATTGAAGAGCCCAATGCATGTAGCCAATTACGGGGAGAGGGGGTTGGGTGCACCACATCCAATGTTAGAGGTTGAAATTATTTGAGGGCAGGGCAGGTCCCATCAAAAGCATACAAATCAACACCTATGCGGATGAGTATATCAGATTTAATGAAAAATTGCATTTGCTCTCTTGCGTGAACTGCATATCATGGCAAACCTTGTACGGCGGGTGTATTTACCTACTCAATTACAACAGCTTGCGCCATGAGCTAATATTTTTATGAGCGAGAACCGTGACGGCGTTAGCAGCAACGTGGCAGAGCAGCGGCATTGGTAGTACAGGCGATAGCAGCAGCAGAGCCAAAGGTGGTAGTGGGAGCTGCAGTGGCGGCGGCGGCGGCGGCGGCAGCCGGCTGCAGCGAGTGTTTACCTACCCTGGAAATGATATTTACAGGCAAAACTCACACTTTTTATTCCCTCATTTGTTAGACAATTTGTGTATATTTATTTCTAGAAATCAAACCTGTCAGTTTCAATGGGCCAGGTAACGGTCACGAAGGTCACGGTGTCATGTTCTTTTTTGCAGATACTATAACGAATGCATTCTTGGACTTATGCGATCTAAAGAAATGTATCAAAAAGTGAGTTTATGTCTGATGGTGTATGACATACAGGCCGTTGAAGAGAGCCACTTTTCGCGACCTTTCAACAAATCCCGAGGCAATAACTCGAAAACCATTGGTCAGATCGTTCTAAAAATTGCACAGGCGAGTTCACAGAACTTGATTACCATACCAACCAATTTTACTCAAAATCTTAGAGATGAGGGTGCAAGTCACTGGTTGATCTGTTGTGGAATGTCCCAGCCTGTTCTGAATCCCACAGTTCAAAGCAAAAACAGCATAGTTTCTACCTGTGAGTCCTTAAGCCCGAGCTTTTCCGCCAGCTTCTTTCTGTCCGGTTTGCTGATGTACTTCTGTACTTGGAAGCGCTTCTCCAGGCCCTGGCGTTGGAGGTCGGAAAACACGGCTCTTCGCAGCATCCCTCGTCGAGGCTTTCCTGTCGTAATACACCTGTGTCAGTCGCTGTACCAATTCCACATACCTCACCCGTGCACATCCCTCGCCGAAGTTTCCTTGATGCGCACATACCTGCGTCAACCGCTGTGTCAACGCCGCATACCTCACCCCGTACCATCCGTTGAAGTCACCACGAATTTTTGATAGTGGTAGGCAGAGGCGCAGCCAAGGGGGGACCTGGGGCTGGGGTCCCTTCCTAAGCAACCAAAAATGCACTAGATGACAGAAGAAATTGTGAGATATTTACCACGCAAAACCCGACATTTCCGGCGCGCTTCCAGCGCCCAGGACGTTCTCTGTTTCATATTTTTTTGAGGGTCGGGCCCCCTTAAGAAAATCCTGGCTGCGCCACTGGGGGCGGGGGAGGAGCACGAGAAGGCTTTCAGGTCGATTTTACCCGTGCAATCCGCAGGCGTAATGTTACATTTCACGGAGCTCCAGGGGAGGGACGCATCCACCGCCCTGTCATGAAACGCTCATGAAACTCTCATCGAGCCTTGCCCGCACCTTTAAGGGAGGTGGGCCAGCACGATAGATTGATCCCGACTCTCACCTCTGGAGAGGTGGACCAGACTGGTCCCGACGGTTAGCACCGAGGGCGGTGGGGAAAACTTGTCCCGAATCTTACCTCTGGGGGAGACGAGCCAGCACGATAGATTTGTCCTAACTCTCACCCCTGGGGAGGTGTGCTAGACTGGCCACGACTCCCACATCTGGGGGACAGGTGCCAGACTGACCGCGACTCTCACCCCTGGGGGAGGTGTGCCGGACCGGACTGGCCGCGACTCTCACCCCTGTGGGAGGTGTGCCAGACTGATCACGACTATCACCCCTGGGGGAGGTAGGACAGACTGGTCATGACTCTCACCTCTTGGAAAAAGTGGGTCAGACTGGTCCCGACACTCACCTCTGGGCGAGGTGGGCCAGCACGAGAAGGTGCCTGCCAGCGGCAGCATGGACGTAGCCAGCCTCTGACAGCCCGAGGTGGTAGGAACTGAAATCAGAGCCAACACCAGTCATTACTTCCTGATAGGTATTTCAGACGAAGTATCAATATTTACTGCAAGAAGAGATAGGGGGAGAGAGAGAGATACATGAATTCATTAGGAGGATATGCAAGTATTCAGAGTTATGGTCAGGGTCATTGAAATTATGATTACGAGAACTTGATATGGACTCTGGTAGTAGAGGAAGGAGTATTCCGGACATGGCAGTAGGAGCGTTTTGGGAAAGGGGATGGCAGGTTCTCCATGTCTTGTCAACATGATCCAAACAGGTTTTTTTTTAAAGCGGTGAGAGGTCTGGCGGCGGGCAGAGGTATAGGCGTCTGGCTTATCTGAATCCTGCAGAATGTCTAACAGAACTAAAGAGCAAATTCCTGTGTAGTCTTGTAGATTCAATCCATTTGCCCCAGTGCGCACCCCCTTTTAAAATGTGTTGGTACCTAGTCAAATCTTCAGAACATCATCATCATTTTGTACCCACGCATGAGGGAGATAGGAAGGTGTAAAGACAAAAAAAAACACAAATTTGACCATTACATGACAATGTCTGTGATACCCATGAGAAGTAGACCTGCACTCTGCAATCACACATTACACAAAACTATGAACTAACATGTGGGAATGTGTTATGCATGCGTAACACGTTCCCAAAATCCAAGTTTTTTTTTCAATTCACGAGCGGGGGAGGGTTACATGGGTACGCTAACAGTGACGTGCAACAACAACTTGAAATTAATCATCCATCGCTGTTATCAGTTGCATGTATGTAATGCAGTAAAATATATTTTGCCTAAATCTTCTCCCTCAGAGAATTTGTGAAAAGTTGGATTTGCGGGATTTATCATTGCTGACTCACTACCAAACGTTGGAGCCAGACACCTTGCCCTCATTTGTCGACACCAATGAAGCTGGGATATTACTTAGTTATTCAATTATTATGGCGAAAGTAATCATGCCATAGACAAATTGTGTATTTGCACTGTGTATTCACCTACCAGTGTATTTACAATCACGGAGCCGTAATGGTGACATGCGGTCCGTAGACGGCAGCAATGGCCCGGCTCGCCAGTGTTGGCCATGGCGGTGGGGTGGCTGGCGGTGATTTACAGTGCTGTCGTGCCGACGCTCCCCCACCGCAGCTGTTTCACGGTGCATCTCCCAAATTGGTCATTTTTGGCTCACAATGCTGACTAGCCTGCCATCGGCGCCCACTAAACCCACATTAAACTCTTATCCCCGGCGCACAGATAGCGTGACAAATTCGGTTTTCGGCGGCCGGTGCGCTCGCGACGAATTCCATGCACTGGAGATGCAGGCCAACAATCGAACGCATGAATTATTTAGCGCGGCGCACAAAGCGCGCGCGCTGGCCGCCGTCTGCGCCGACGGCCGCCTATGACAGCGGCGTTTCACATTTGAATGCCGGCCGGGCAGGCCGCGATGTACTGATGTGAAATTTCACGGTGTCGCGCCGCCCCGGTGCACGGTCCGCCAGACCAGTGAACAACGCCGCTGCCGGCACATCTAACCGGCCGCCGAGGTGCAGGTCTCGGCCCTGCTCCCATGCCGGGTGGGCGTGTAGCATTCGGCTATCTCGGCGGTTTTTCACTTTCCCTGCCTAGACGGTTTGCAACAGCGTTCTGAAACGTTTGGTGCACGGACGAAAAGTCAAAAGGCAATAAATGAAAGAACGGCAAGTTAAATGGGAAAGTCAAAAGACAAACGTCAACAGGGATAGAAGTAAAAATGGAAAGTCGAAGGTGTCGAAGGTGAAAAGTCAAAAGTCTTCGAGAGTCGAAGGTGAAAAGTCAAATGGAAAAAAGTCAAAGGACAAAACATTAAAATGAAAAACGTTGCAGCAAAGGAGTCAAAAAGACAAAAAGTCATATGTGAGGGTCAACAGGGATAAAGTTCTACAGGATGAAAAGCAAAAAGGACAAGAAGTCAAATTGATGACATCAAAACGGCAAAAAATCAACTGGCAAAAGTCAAACAGGGATAAAAGTCAGATGTATCAAAGTCGAATGCGAAATAATTACAATGACAAAAGAGCAGGGAAGTATGTACAAAATCGGGCGCAAAACAATCATTGGGCATTATTTATTGATCACGCAGTAGCTATATAATGTTCATCTTGACAACTTTTCTTTAAGAGTAAACAGGGGCGTTGACTTCTCAAAACTATTGCGGTCGGGGGCACAATACATGGAGAAAATGGGCGGGACCAAATTGATTGGGGGCACACTCCATTGAGTCCCATGCTAAAAGTTTGAATTATTGTGGGGCAAAGCCAGCATTGAGGGGGCTGGCAGACTAAGTTGATAAACTAAGCTAAACTAAGATCTTCATAATTCTCGAAGTATGTGGCCCCAGAGTACCTTCAAGTGCCCTTCACTGACTGACACATGCTTGGACAAGTACACATCTGAACCATGGACCCAAACAACACCACACGGTACCTCCACTACCCGAGCTTCAACTCCTATCACATGAGAACCCATCAATTCCTCTCACAGGGCCTCTCAGGGGCATCATAGAGTTGAATTTCAGCCTTCAAGCTTTCGTGAGCTTCCAGGAGCCACTTCAGCTGATTATGAGTCCCTTCCACCCTCCAGGACCCTTCAACTCCTCAGCCCTGTATGGTTGCTACTCCTCAGGCATTTTTAACCCTCGAGCTCTCTTGTACTCCATCCGCTCCCCAGGGCCCCATCAACTTATCAGGGCCCCTCAGCTCCCAGGTGTCCATCTCCCCAGGGGCCATTCATCATTAAGGGGCCCTCAACTCTTAGGAAGTCTTTGTTTATTGTTTATTGTTTATTGTCCACAATCTCCAACAGCATATTGTGCCTTCTACAGGAGAAATCATTAGCTAAAAAAAACGTAAACAGAACAGGTGAACAGTTTTCAGTTTAAACAGGTAAACGGCTGTCAGAACTGCATCGATGCCCGATGGCTACGCGGCTCAGATGTGAGCGTGTGACGCAGCACAGTATCTAACCACCTGCGTCTTAAATGCATTCAGCGGGTTCGTGAATATGTCCGCACTTGGTGTCATCGCTAAAAATGTGTTCGTTTCTCTTAATAATCTGTTAAATAAGCCACACCTAATGGTTTCTACACGTGCATACGGTACATGAAATAAAACAGGTTGCCTATTTCTCCTGACTAGGACACATAATCCAAAGTTCTGCAATAACACTGATGAGTCCGTCCTGCCACATAAAACGTTTCGTAAGAACATGATATCGGATTGCACGTGACGAGTGGACACAGACGTCATGTTATAAAAGCGAAGAAGGTCCTGATATTGCAGAGATTCCGGTCGAGGTGTGGCACTACAGTGTTGAGCAAGCCACATTAAAAATGTATGTTCTACCCTATCAATCCTGGTCAGATGTGTTGTGGCTGCGCCTGCCCAGATGACGGAGCAATACTCAAGGCGAGACCTAATGTTCGCGTTATGTGCCGCCAACAGAGCAATTTTCGAGAATTTGCTACCAGGAATTTGCGTACATAGATATGACTTTCTTCGTTTTTCTTGCTTTACTTATTTCCATTTGATTTTTGCCGTCTTGAATTTTATATTTTATTCACTTGATGGGTTTCGTTTGAACGTATTTCCATTTACTTTTTGTCCTCTCTACCTCTTTCCATTTGTCTTTTCGTCCATTTCATGTCATGTCCACTTTACTTTAACCTCCGTTGAATTTGCAAAGTTCGCTTTTTGCCTCGTTAACTATTCCACGTTTTGACATTTTCCCCTTCGACTTTTATTCCTTCGACCTTTTGTCTATTGACATACTGCCTTGTAACTAAGTCCTTTCATGTTCTGTCCCTTTGCTTTCTGTCTCCAGGAACATAAATTATGTCACTGTTCCTAACTGCCACCTTACATACTGTACCCAAATTAAAGATGTATGTCCAGCAGGGGGACTTAAGAAGGTGTGTCGACTTCGTGTGATTTCTGTGTTTCTGGATAAACCACACATATGTGGTGCCTTGTACCGCTTTCTTATGGCGTCCATTATCTTTCTGCATTTGTTCAAATGTTTGCAATATATATGAGAAATGCTTCCAAACGAGCACTGCCGAGACATATATCAGCGGCGGTTAAGGTTTGCAATAAAAGAAGGATGATATACCACCCAATTTTGTTTTCTTTTTAGAGTTATTATTTGGATAATAATTATGTTATTGTTCACAATACATATCACATGGCCATACCCGTGCTAAATGTTATTCTTTATATGCATTCAATAGCAGAAGCGAACCCACACAAACATAAAAGGGAGACTTATATCTGATCTCACGACTCTCATAGCAATACAAATTGCGATATATGGCAAGTGCCTGCATCAAACGCTTGAAATGTGCATAACGTGCAAATGCATCAATAAAAAAGTATGTTAGATTAGTGGAGGATCTAAGGATAGTCAAATGAGGAATTAGATGGCATAGAACTTTTGCTTTTTGGGGTTAGTTTAGGTAATAATGACATTGTTGGCGACAGGCATCGACAGCACACAGGCGTTTCCGGACTGCATAACATTCCTTGCATGTGTAGTATGACAGAAGCAGGACCAGGAACATGAAAGCGCGACTATGTCTAATCTCAATATTCCTCTTACAGGAACAGCAATCCGGTCTGTGATAAGCGCTTGCAATAGTTCAAACGCTCGAAATACGGCAGGAAGTGCTCCAGGTTTGATGATTGCATTTTTGTCATGCAAAGCTCCGATAAAAAAGCAATACAATCTATGTTGGTGCCCCGAAATTCAAGCCCTATATTCACGCTTGTCCCCATTTTTACATCACTGAGAACGCCTATGATGACTTAGAAAACTGCGTTTCTTTTGCCTTCCAAGAACTCCCGCAGGCCCAAAATAATGACATTGTTACCGCTACATGTAAACATTTTAGAAATAGCAACCGCACTTGTTTTCGTACAGAGACACGTCTGTGATTTTTGAGAATCAAATAATATGACCAGAAACATAGCCAGCCCTTTCTCATGGGCCGTCAAATGAGACTACCGACATGAAAATGTAATGCAAATTGTTGTTACAGATAAGCATCGAAAATACTTTCATTTGACCAAATTGTAGCGCCACGTGCCCCCATTAAAACTTCCTTCTCTTGATTTACACTGAAATGTATTTCGTGTTCAGAGCAATCGAATGCAGTTTTCAGAACAAAATCTATATAGTAGTCTTAGAGATCTGACGACGGACAGAATCGCCCCGACGCATGTAAATCAGACGCTTCAATCACAGTACAAGAATAGGGTTACTTGACGGCTGTGCTCCGGTAATCTTAATATCGAGGGAATATTTCGATCTGGTTCTGAATTCATATGCCGCCCACCACTTCGGTGGTAGGCAGGGATGGAACTAGAACCTTACGACAGGAGGACTAGTCAATTTTTTCTGCCCTAATGATTAATGGATCTCTCCAGCTTCACGGGATCCCTCCAGCGTCAAGGGCTGCTCCAGCTTCAGGAATCTTCTCCATCTTCCATAGGAACCTACTGTTCCCAGCCGGGCCTCGAAAACTCCTGAGACTCCTCCATCGAGCTCAATACAGATAATTTTCAGCGCACTTCGAGGGCCGAAAATGGGCACCGGCCGGAACGACGGCGGGGAGGGGGGAGGGGGTATGACCTCATTAGTCTCCTGGCTGGGCTACTGGTGGTAGGCAGCATTGCCATTTTCATCAATGCCACTATAAGCGCCAGTGGACGTCCGTCACTCGGAGAAAAGCCTGAACGTAGCGGCTAAGGTCTTCGACCTTCGACCGAAACCTTAAGTTCGAGATATCGGTGAAGTATTGCAAACATTGTAGCTGCCACGGCGGTCTCTAAATTTGCATTGCTTACGCTTACATCGCTTTGCAACAAGTTCCTTGTTTAGCAATATCGGTTTCGCTAGCTGTAGCAGAAACTTTGCTGATCTTTCACTTCAGGCTTAGTGCGAGGTATAAATCAGCTGGGTTTTCCGATTTCTCCAGAGCTAGTTGGCGACACTGGATCCAAAGGTGGCGACAGTCAAAGGTATTATACACTATCTCAGCAAGATGACAAAATAAAACGTCTTCATGTGTTCTTTTTGTAGCCAATGCCGTTGGTTATCATTATAGAGTTATGCATCACATTAGTGCACACGTAGCAAGGATGGTGGGGGGGGGGGGGGGGGGGAAGGAGTTTTCGCCTCTGGCATGACCCGTTCCTAAGGAAATGAATGCTATATGGCCGAAGACATGATCAGATCGAAGACGGAGTGATCAAGAACCTGTTGAGACATGGACTCGAATATCATACTAACTGGAGGGAAAATTTCCTCATACCCCAGTGTGCGAAAAATTTCGTAATTTTCGGTGGCAATATCCGTTCAACTAAAAAAATGCACCGGTTCCGTACATATTTATGCAACAGATTCCACAATGAAAAACGTAAAAGGGTCGTTATGTTGAGGAGATACTGAAACCACATGAATGGTTTCAGTATAATGGCGTAACTAT
Source organism: Ashinkailepas kermadecensis (assembly GCA_034440615.1). Lineage (NCBI taxonomy): Eukaryota > Metazoa > Arthropoda > Thecostraca > Neolepadidae > Ashinkailepas > Ashinkailepas kermadecensis. The sequence goes on along the minus strand of JAOTOM010004748.1, from coordinate 100,961 downwards.
TGACGGATGTGCTGCTACCTTCGAATAGTGGCTGATACAATATTTGTGTGGCACTGTGTGTCTATATATTTGCTAACCCGAAGCTGTGAGCCCTAGATAGGTACATTCTTGCTTCTAGAATTCCATGGGTGGAAAAGCCGTCTTCTTGTTGCCTTGAAAAAAGCCTGCCCTTATTGTTCGCACAATATTTTCGTTCATCACTATCAAAACATTTTTTTCTGCCAGAATTCGATGATCTGAGGAGGCAATGTTTACTAAGCCCTCAACATCTGCTTAATATCTATTCGCTGACAATGCTCGCCAGCGACGAATCCAAGCGATGTGCCGCCAGTGCTCTATGGCCCCGGCAGGCGATCCAATTCAATACAACGCGTTCAATTATAAGCCCCGGATAAACCAAATCATGCGGAGAGGCCATGTAAAAAACTCGATAGGCCACTTGGAATAATATGTGCGGCCTGTCGGTGTGTGTTTGGTCAGGCTCCGGCAGAGCGCCGGCCGCATTGTGGGCTACACCCATTACCATTTGAAAGCCAGTTTCCAGGCGGTCGAAGGCGGACAATGTAGCCGCAGCTTCCATCGTTAGCACCCCTCGCCGTCAGCGATCGCCAATAAAACACTAACAAAACAATCTGTTTCGCCGGCAAAAGCGCATGATCCCGCCGGCCGGTGGAGGGGCACACGGCTCCCGCCCCCTCCGCCCGCCCCTGCCTCCTACGGCCAGCTGTTGGGCGAGCGGCGGCGCACACGTTCGCCACGGCCGCTCAGTTCAGTGACCCAACCGAGGACACCACGAAACGATACACGTGCCCGGCAAAATGAACGCATTGTGTCTGATCAGAGGACGAGCTGTCCGAGACATCTGCACCTGTTGCACGCACCGGAGGAGGCGCTGGCCATGTGAAACCACGTTCTGTCTCAGTGTTTCAGTTCTATCATCAAGACATCCCGCCAGCGGCAGCTGCGGCTGAAACATCGCAAAACTTTGATGATATGTGACGGAAATATCGTCGAGTGTGTCTTAAATATAGTCTTCCCTGACTGCGCATGAGAGAGACCGAGTCAGACGGCTGTGAAACGTTTACCCGACCGGAATAGTACGACCACAGATTGTATTTAAGGTATGCTGTCCGCTCTGCTGTCACCGACATTTCCCACCATTTCCGTCCAAGAATGCCCTAGAATGACACTAGCAATTGCTTGACTATTATGAACGAGTGCACCCCCGCCCCCGACACACTCTCAAAATATAACAAAAGAATATGTTGATGAAAGGCTATGGATTTATGTCTGATCATGAGTAGACAATGTAGTATGTCAGGTACGCAGGATGCAACACCAACTTCGGATCCTGCAACACGACTTCCTGAAATTTCAACTGAACCTGACATGCAACGCCAGTTCTATTAGTTGCAACAACAACTTTTCTACTGAGTTTCCACGTATATATCTGGTATCAAACAGATACCACGGTTTCACGATTCAGTTAAAATCTACTAATGTGCCACACTACAGCTACATCTAGAAACCGGTAACGGTTTGGAAACGGAAACTGCGGAAGGCATTTAACAGAGCCCATTATAGTCCTCAAAGGCCATGGAATATCTTCTGCGGAGTCGTCCCGCAGCCTTTCGTGGTCCAGACTTGTGGGTGAGATCCATGCATATTACACCAAAGAGATAATTATATGCACGACGACGTGTGCAAAATATCAATAACCTGAATGTGCCGCCAGTTCCCGGTCCAAAAGCATGCAACCGTGGAGTGCAGTCAAAAATGAAATCGTACATGTGGAAATATATATTCACATACCGTTGTTTGCTCAGCTTGAACGAATAAACACCCCAAAGTTCCAAAAGTAGTTCTGTTGAACATGCTCCTGCACGTAAAGCGTGAAGATGGTCAGCCGCATAGCTAGTATGCATTGTCATGTGTGACTGTTTTGTGACTGATTCCAGTACCGCTTGCTCCTCCTTATGAAAAATCGTGAAAATATAGAAATAGCATGCATCAACGAACACAACATCGCAAAAAACAATTTGGTAGGTAACTTAAGTTAGGCATCGCTGCTGAAAGATGCCGCAAAGGTGCAGAATAACTTCCCACACTTTTACTCTTCGTTTTAGAATAGGTGATTTTACATGCTATGCTGTTTTGACCCCATGATAAATAAATCACTAGTGCAACACATGCTGCCCTTGACTTATTTTCCATTCGGTCAAAACAGCCTCGCGCGACAAATGGCCTATTCTTGGATGCAGAATAAAAGCTTCCTGAGTGAGGAGCTGGCGGCCGGTAGTCCAGGGAGCCCTTCACCCCGCTGCTTCCCCAGCAAACTAAGCGTCTGTGTGTCCGATTGGGTGCCTGTTGATTATTGTGATTGTGCTTGAGCATTGACCAGAGGACTACCTACGTGACAATATTGACGCCGAGTCGTATGATGCACGATTAGTAGTGAATTCGCTTTAAACAAAATCGTGCTCCAGACTTGATCGCCGATGCGACGGTGAACAGCAGGCATAATGGTGATAAAACCAACCGAGTTGGCGCTCATGTGGTGCACTTCTGACGGTTCAGGTGCTGTAACCACACTCCACGTCACACATTATTATTTGAAGCGACTTCCGGTAGCCTCTGTACTCGTCGCTGTCATTGTTCGTGCCGCCTACCTTGCTGCCAAACCCTGGCCGCTCGACCGGCCGATGCCCTCGGGGAACGCGAAGTCGAACTCAATGTCGTGGCTATGGTTAGAGCCGCATCAGCCAGCCACAGATCTGCGAAGGAGGCCGCAAGTAGCACCGGTCGAGTTCGGTGCCCGGCCGGCGACCACGCACACGGCCGCTGACAGTGATGATCCGGGCTGCCGCCAGGGAACGGTGCCCCGCCCGCGGCAGCAGAGGCGGCGTTATGGCACACGGAGATGGCCGACCCGGACAGCTTCCGACAACTGAACAAGCGATCTTTACTAAATTTACAGCAGCCTATTTTTGCATTTCATGATGAAGCATTCCGGGAAAACTTCAAGTGTGCAGAATGTCAGGTCACGGAGTTACAACGTCATTTTGAAATATGCATATATTTATATATAATAATTCCAATTTCAGCTTCGGGGACCGACTTTTAACGTGCTCATTGCTTCCTCTTTTATACTTGAATGGCCACTGCTTGAATGGTAAAAGAGGGCTTTTTGCATATATCTAATTCGGTCCATGAATTTCATGCATGCGAAAGCTCCTCTTAGGCATTCAATTTGTCGGCATTCAGCTATCGGAGAGAAAGCAATGACCACAACAAAAGCGGTGCCCCTAGCCTGAGATCATTTAATCTTTGGGCGATGTTCTGAGCTCCATTTTTCTCAGTAAACTTCAATTCAGCGTCAAGTTTTACCCCGAGAGAAGCAAAACCTACGTTGCTCACTGTTCAGGTTTAGCCATGGTTAGTGATCCAAGATGCCCCCGGATGACCATTGCGGATTTTGGACTACCCCAGGGAACTTTTTGGTACTGAATTCGAATTCAGCGTCAATCTTTCCATAAGAAACAGAAAAATACATATGCTCAGCAAGTTCTAGGATAATTCGAAAGTAAGATTTTGCGTTTGACCTGAATTAGCGCTTCCTCTGTGGAACAAAAAAAAACAATTGTGACCTATCGTTCGAATTGCAAGATCCAGAAGAACACTTTGGGTTGGAATATTGAGCCGTAGGCTTGTTAAAATCTGCAGAAAGTCGCGAAATGTTTACACTTTTCCGGAAGCTTGACCTTTCACCTCAACCCTGGGTCAACCAATGAACCCATGGAGTCACGCTTGGTGCGAATCGCGAGACCTCGCATCAAGCCATACCCGCTGGTCTTTGTTTTACTTCGCTCGCTTGCTCAGTTCGGAATCTCCAGGGGGAGGGGTCATACGCCTGTGCTGCCGAAGGTCGCAAAATACCGAAGTACTGGGAGGGTTAAGGATGAAGTACTACCGTTTAAAGATGAATGCATATTTGGTTAACAATCGATATCTTTTATCGACTGCTGTTTTCAATTATTACAAGTCCAGACATCTTTGACCAATTTAAGGATGCAATTTCAAATTGGTGAATGCATGCTATGAAGACTGCTGAATGCATACTGTGAAGACTGTAGAATGCATGCTATTAAAGTTGCTGAAGGGCATGCTGAACTGCAGTTGATAAGCTGCATGCTGATTATTATCATTCGGTTATCAAACATTCATACTGATGTATTTTTATCTTCTGATGTTTTACCCTGAGGTGACAAAAGATCGGTTGAAAGCCTGGCATATATCCGAAAGCAAGAGACAAAAGACAAAAAGCAAGCCAGTCCTGACTGGCTTTCTCACCCGGCTTTCGGTCTTTACATTTGCCTCCTCTAGTCTGCACAGAGCCGACCGAACAATGCCGAGCAATGCCGGTGCTTAGCGAATACGATTTTGGAAAACTTGTGACACCTACCAGCTCGATAGCGGCATCAAATGTAGAGATAGTATGAGGTTTAGTGTGGGCAAACAGTAGACAACAAATTATCTTAGCATGCGCCTATCGGCACCCTACAAACACAGTTAATCAGCTGCGATGTGACCTTAATATTTAAAAGACCACGTACAACTTACGTTATCATATCATCCTAACTCAATACTTGTCATAGCATGGAACCACAATGCATGCCTCTCCCGGCGTCACCAGAGGCCCGCCCTCGGGCAGGACGGCGCTGGCGGCCGGCCCGCCCTGGCGCGCCGACTACACCAGGCTGTGAACGCCAGGTGCCGCACCGCCGTACATCATGACCGCCATGAGCGGCCGCAGCGTGGACTGACGGGCCGTGAGCAGCCGCAGCGTGGACTGACGGGCCGTGAGCAGCCGCAGCGTAGACTGACGGGCCGTGAGCAGCGTGGACTGACGGGCCGTGAGCAGCCGCAGCGTGGACTGACGGGCCGTGAGCAGCCGCAGCGTGGACTGACGGGCCGTGAGCAACCGCAGCGTAGACTGACGGGCCGTGAGCAGCCACAGCGTGGACTGACGGGCCGTGAGCAGCCGCAGCGTGGACTGACGGGCCGTGAGCAGCCGCAGCGTGGACTGACGGGCCGTGAGCAGCCGCAGCGTGGACTGACGGGCCGTGAGCAGCCGCAACATGGACTGACGGGCCGTGAGCAGCCGCAGCGTGGACTGACGGGCCGTGAGCAGCCGCAGCGTGGACTGACGGGCCGTGAGCAGCCGCAGCGTGGACTGACGGGCCGTGAGCAGCCACAGCGTAGATTGACGGGCCGTGAGCAGCCGCAGCGTAGACTGACGGGCCGTGAGCAGCCGCAGCGTGGACTGACGGGCCGTGAGCAGCCGCAGCGTGGACTGACGGGCCGTGAGCAGCCGCAGCGTGGACTGACGGGCCGTGAGCAGCCACAGCGTAGATTGACGGGCCGTGAGCAGCCGCAGCGTAGACTGACGGGCCGTGAGCAGCCGCAGCGTGGACTGACGGGCCGTGAGCAGCCGCAGCGTGGACTGACGGGCCGTGAGCAGCCGCAGCGTGGACTGACGGGCCGTGAGCAGCCGCAGCGTGGACTGACGGGCCGTGAGCAGCCGCAGCGTGGACTGACGGGCCGTGAGCAGCCGCAGCGTGGACTGACGGGCCGTGAGCAGCCGCAGCGTGGACTGACGGACCGTGAGCAGCCGCAGCGTGGACTGACGGAGACGGCGCCCGGCCGGGTGTGGCAGGTGCTGCCGCCGATGATCGGCGTGAAAGGGGCCGCACCAGTGACACCGGACATCACGCCCCGTGTCATCAATGAGCTTCTTTGTCAGCGCTACACAAGGACGGCCGCCGCCGTGGCGCCGCCATGGGGTGATGTGCCAGTCAGACTGTCTCGTGTGCCCGCCGCCATGGGGTGATGTGCCAGTCAGACTGTCTCGTGTGCCCGCCGCCATGGGGTGATGGGCCAGTCAGACTGTCTCGTGTGCCCGCCGCCACGGGGTGATGGGCCAGTCAGACTGTCTCGTGTGCCCGCCGCCATGGGGTGATGGGCCAGTCAGACTGTCTCGTGTGCCCGCCGCCACGGGGTGATGGGCCAGTCAGACTGTCTCGTGTGCCCGCTGCCACGGGGTGATGGGCCAGTCAGACTGTCTCGTGTGCCCGCCGCCACGGGGTGATGGGCCAGTCAGACTGTCTCGTGTGCCCGCCGCCACGGGGTGATGTGCTAGTCAGTGTGCCCGCCGTCGGTATAACGCTGCAGCCACTGACAACGGATGACCTATTTATTATCGTTGGAGCTATTGAACCGTTTCGATTGATTGGTGTAGATGCGCTGAGCGTATCAATGACTCAACGTCTCTTTTATAGCTTAATGAACGTCATATATGAGATGATTAATTCTAGTATCATATCAGGGATCGTGCGGCAGTAATGGGAGCATGGATAACTTATTCCTACACCGAAACGGAGATATGTTTCAGGGGCATCGAACTGGTGTTCGATAACCCTTTTACCTGCTATTGCAAAACATGAAATGTATTGTGCACAAAGAACTAAAACACCACTTTATACAAAATTACCTATTTTCCCGTGCTCAGTATGGTTACCCCCGCCACCATCTGACCGAGACCGCCCACACCGTAAACACTGACAAAACGCCTCGTGCCGTTGACGATGGGCTCAGTACAATATTAATACTCATAGATCTCTCGAAATGTTCAATGTCATAGATCACGAAACTTTCTTAGGAGGAATTTTAATTGTATGAAATTGACACTCATTGGTTTATAAATCATACTCATGTTCGTATTTGGCAGGTAAAGTTTTTAAAAAGGACCGGGAAATCTGGTTTAAAAGACTGGCAAAACAAAATTGGGTCTAGCAAGGCAAATCAGAGTTGCTTGGTGTTTTGATTTTTGCAAACAATTTGATACTTTTACTGAAAGATCCACCATGATCCAGTCGCGGATGACAACCAGCTTTTGAAATCAGGAAGAAAAGGAGAACGTTCCCTGAAATGATCCACAATTTAGGGATAATCAATTTACATTAACATAAATTACAATCTACAAATGATCCAGTATTAGCACTAGGTACCCGAGCGATGCAAGTGATGTACCACCCGTCAAAATGAAAATTAGAGATGTCACAGTTGCAGAAAGTATGACGGTAAAGAATCTTGGCATTAGAATGGCATCTTGCCTACACTTGAATAGAACATCTGACTCACAAATGCACCGCAATTATTGTGGCTTTAGCTCATATCAACCACGTGATAAACTCGTTAGCTCTTAAGACAATTATTGATGCATTAGCGCTATCCTGTATTAAGTACTGCATCTCTATCTGAGGTTCTTGCGCAAAAACACAACTCTATGATATAAAAAACGATGAATTGTTGTGTCCGGGTAGTGTGAAGAAAAAAACCATTCATTATGCGTCAGATGAAACCAAAAGCTTGGATTTGTTAAAGCAAACGAGCTAGCACAGTGCCATCAGTTGGCACTGATCAAATCTATGTTGGACACTTGTCAGCCGCATGGTTTGAGGACACTTCCTGAATATGTCGATCGCGTGTGCGAGACGCGTCACGCCGGATGTGTGTGTTGCACGTGCCAATATCAAGCCGGACATGTGCGTGTTGTACGTGCCAATATCAACACGGGAACGCGGACACTTCGCTCGAGAGTCGCACCGACGTTCATCAACTCCCACTGGCTATGCGGAACTCCAGCACGTCTTCTTCTAAATTTACAGTCACCAGATTGTTGCGAAATTGCTACTAATTTGTTTTAATAGCGAGCGATTTCTAATTACGCTGTCACTGGTGTGATATCTCCCCGCCATTTTACCGCTGCATTGTTTTATTTAGTTGACGAGGTCGCTGAAGAGCCTCTTCTGTGATGGGGATGCTAATGAAATACACGGCCATCGTCGCCACACCCATGATACTATTTGGGCGCGAATGATCAATTCTGGTCGAAGCGCCCTAAAGCTCAAATAACTTACTAACTCATGATGCTATTAATATCCGTGGCACGACGGTTTCTACCGTAAAATAACTTAGCACTGGCGAAAATTCGCATTTTATTCAAGTTGCGAAACTACATGAAATTATTTCAGTATTCAGTATCCGCACCTTCACCTCACGAAAACAGACGAAGCTCACATTTTGCCACCTTAACTAATATCGGAATACATAATTTGAGTACCTTCACGGCATTGCTCCATAGCGAATTTTTAGTTTCCTTACTCGACGAAGGTCATCCAATATTTTAATAGATATAGCCTACGCATTGGCATGTTGAAGCAAAACATATATGAACTATTTACCAGCATTGCAAGAATTTGAAGCGAACAACTGATCTGGACTGATCCATTGAGCACAGAAGCATCTCGGGCGAAACGATTGCTTTCTTAATGACGACAGGCATCGTGAGTTCAAGTCGCATTAAGTCCTTCACTGAATTTAAAGAACGGTGGATGGCCTCAGAGGTCTACACATTATCGACACATCGAGCTGTTGGAGTTCTCAATGTTCGAAAGGTTCTCAGAAGCGAAAACCAGTTGACATGAGGCAGATATGTGTCATGTTATCTATATTTTAACTCATATGCCACATTGATGTAGGGTTCTCAAGAGATTCTGAATGCAGAATGGATAGAACTCACTCGTCAGATGGTGGGGCCTACTGAACAGGAGGTACATAGGGGCTTCACTTACCTGTGACTGTGATATGATCTGGCCTGCTGCACAGTGGAGAAACATAGAGTCTGGTTCACCTGTCAGATAGTGTGTCAGGCTAGACAGTGGTGGTACAGAGTGTCTGGTTCACCTGTAAGATGGTGTGACCTGCTGAACAGTGGTGTAACAGAAAATCCGGCTCGCCTGTGAGATAGTGTGACCTGCTGAACAATGGGGGAAGAGAATGCCTGGCTCACCTGTGAGATAGTGTGACCTGATGGATAGTGGTGAAACAGAGTGCCTGGCTCACCAGTGAGATAGTGTGACCTGCTGGACAGTGGCGAAACAGAGTGCCTGGCTCACCTGTGAGATAGTGTGACCTGCTGGACAGCAGGGAGTGCAGGGGTGAGTCGAATAGTGACCTGTAGAGTGGCTTTGGTGCCGCCAGTATGCCCGAGTACACCGGGGACGGCCGATACATCTGTAGTTCTGCAAACAACAAAACAGAGAAAATGGAAGTTATTTTGGAATCCAGAGGTGAAAGAAAATCTGCTCAGCCCTAAGAAAGGTCACACGACAAAACATATCGTTCATTCTAATGCATTAAGTACGGCATGCGCCACAGTTACCACCTGTGAAATGTATTTGGGGGGGGGGGGGAATTTATGTCTTTTATGGCATTTCTCTCCGAAGAGGGGAGCCATCGGCTGAAGAAAAAAATCGCGTTGGGTGGGAGGGGGAGGGGGAGGGGGTGCACTCCAGCATTCTGAAAGAACATCTTCATAGGCTTAATGCTTAAGATTCGGTCTGATTGTTGGGGGGACAAAGCAATGATTAGGGGGAACAAATTAATGCTTGGGGGGACGAATGATCCGGGGAGGCAGTTGCCCCCCCCCCCCCTTAGCGTATACAAAGTGACTCCCCTGGTATGCGCACAATGAGCCTAATGAAATGCAAGATAAGCAAGCTCAGGATCAAGCGGGCTCCTGAGTTGGGGTTACATTCTCTACATGCATGGCTCACGGACGTAACGGACTTGCATATCTACGCTTTATGACACGAGCTAGCCCTGTCCTCGTTCCGAAGCCTATTTTGCATCAGCAATGGTAATATTGTTGTAAGCTAAATGAGACGGTGAGGGTAATTGTTTTTGAGGCCCACACATGCTCATTGCAGCAGAAACCTTCTGTTTGCCAGCTAATTCCATACAAATGAAGCAAAACAAAACAAAATGTACGACATGCCACAGTCGTGTGTGCATACAAGACCAGAAATATTACAACGAGCTTTTAATGGGCAGGAAATCTCTTTTAAGACACATCTCTATGCAATACATATGTTCACCTTCAGCCAATGAGGTGCAAGCTGGATGGGGTGGCGCCCGGCTCCCAACTATCCCCGGCGGCGGCAAAACCCATGGATATCATCATTACGTTTCTGGCACAGTTCCCTGCATCGGATTGCCTTTGCGTCGTCTGAAGTCATCAGACCGAAATAGAGAGGCCATATCAACGATAGGCGTTTGCAAACCCTGGTATATAAACATATTCTGCTTGAAATGAGGAGACCGGGAGGCCGTCTCGCTCAGTCACGCCGCCCAATTTCGGAGAGCTATGGGCCACTGGAGCAGTTCCGGCCGTCATGAGGTGCTGGCCAAGCCGACAAATGACAAGCAGAACCGGGTCAAGTCAGGTCAGGTTGGGTTATTTCGGACCGCTATGGGCCGCTGGATCGACTCGGGCAGTGATCGGTGATGGCTAGGCCAACTATACACGAAACACGCCAGGTCAGGTCAGGTCATTTCGGAAAGCTATATACGCCACTGAGTTGGTTCGGGTAGATATGAGTTGATGACCAAGCTCACCACTGACAAGTAATATCAGGTCAGGCCAGGTCAAGTCAGGTCATTTCGGACAGCTGATGGTCACCGTGTCTTTTTGCCTGTGGCGTTGCATGGAAAGAGCTGACCTAAAAATCCTCGTTTCTCTACTCATAATTTGCGGCGAAAGCAATGTCCAGGGCATTAACAAAAAGAACCAATGCACTCGAAATCCAAATATGGGCGTTAATGAGTCAATGGCAGAAGCTCATGCTGGCTCCAGCGCAACGTCAATCACCAGATTGTACATTTTATTACTGAAAGTTCATAAACATGCGTCAAATATTCAACACATAGAGTACTTGGGTGTTGAGCTGAAAATTATGGACACAGCAGCAGTAAGTAGGTAGCTTACCCAGAGCCCGGCAGGAGGAATGAATGGAAATCTGCCCCTTAATTCTTTTTCCTCGCTACAGCGTGAAAATTGCACACGGTAGCATGCCCAAACATGGCGTACGTTTCTCCTACCACACTTTCGCACGCCTTGAAATATATTTGTGTCAGGTCATGCAACGTCACTGACCTACGGTCAGTTAAGTTAGGTCCCCTCCAAAAAAAATCAAGATGACACATTTCTGAACAAAGAAACTGACATGAAATCTTCAAAGATGGTTTATCTAATCAAAACTGACAAAATTGCCATGTCGAACTTGTCGGAAGCTTGCTTTTGACCAAGCAATTTTTCATCATTATAAGTTTATTAAGACTAAAATACGAAATCCAGCCACACCGTGCACGTTTCTACATAGCTAAGTTGATATTAGATCCAACTTTTAAATGTGATCAATCTAGATCAACGAGAAATATATTTTAAAAAATCCGAAAGACAAATTTTCAAAAGTTTGGAAAATCAATCTCACCAAAATTTCGACTCTCCATTCCTCTAAAGAGCAATTCGATGCACCAGTTCCTCCTCAGTCCAAAACACCTTCAATTTTTAAAACCACTCAAAACATGAACTCCCCAGGGTCTAAAAAGTAACGCCACCGGTGACGGAATATGTGCCTGTAGTGACGTGTTCCTTGTACTAATTTGACACTTTCGGTTGCGTTCTTCTAGGAATCGGCATGTGCTAAGTCACGGTAGCTTTTTTCCTTGGTTCCATAGGTTCTAAGGTCATGGAAAAGGCGGCTTCCCCTTCCCTCAGCAAGCAGAGTTTGCTGTACGAACCCTGGCTCCACCACTAGATCCATAAATTCCAGTTCAACAGCAGAATATCAGTGCAGTAGGTCTGAGTTTTAGATAGGATATTGTATTCATCCGAACCTGAACTTACAGATCCAATTTCCCGGTGCCTTCTTTGGTTTCTTGTTCCGTTGACCCCGGTCTCGTTCTACGACGCCATTCCCAGCTCCTGTAGGCACTATTGCATCATTTGAAATTTGATATGCCGCTCTGGATGGTACCCTTGGTCCCGTTTCCATTCCTGGTACTGCTTTGTTCCGTCGTTGCCCACTATCGCAGCCCGCTACTTTTCCTCCTCACTGTTTTTTTTCCAGCACCGATCACCAATTCGCTATTCCGTTTCATAGTTCCGACCACATCCCGGTCTCGTTCATCAGTCCCATTTCCCGCGTCGCACCGCCGCCGGTCCCGATTCCGTTGCCTGGTCTCGGTCACCAATGTCCTTCCCTGGTGTTGGTTTTCACACCCCATGCTGCTTCTGTTCCCCATTTAAGGTGGTGGGTCATGCCGCTGTCATTCTTCCGTGCATTGTGCAATGATTTCAAATCACGCTCCCCTTTCCCCATCGCCGCTTCACTGTGAAACGGCGACCTATAGACAGCTTGGCTCTCTCATCAAGCTTCGCGGTTCCACTACGCAACGAACTACCCAGTGTTGTTCTCGTAGTTCCCTTCCCGAGTCCCGTGCCCCGGTCTCGTTCTCCGGTCACGCTCACCGATCGTTTTCCTCAGTTCCGTTCTCAGATCCCTTTGACCGGTTCAGCTCCCTGATGTCGTTCCTTCGTCAATTGCCTGTCTCACTCCCCGGTACCGCCACCCCCGATTCCATTTGTCCGTTCCATTTCCTTTCCATTCGACTTTTATCCATTCGTCTTTTGTCATTTTCATTTTAATTCCGTGAACATTTATCACTTCGACATTTATTTAGTTATATTTCCTATTCAACATTTTCTTCGTTACACTTATTGTTCTTTTCACTTTTTGTCCGTTTGACCTCATTGCTTCGACTTGTATGCTTCTGACTTTTAGTCCGTTTGATATATTATCCATTTTACTTATATTCCTTCGATTTTTCTTCATTCGACCTTTTGTCTTATTGACTTTTCATCCGTTCGACTTCCCGCGCTTCGACTTTTATGCTTTATACTTTCATTTAGTCCGTTTGACTTTTTCCATTTTACTTTTATTCCTTCGACTTTTCTACCTTCAACTTTTTGTCCTTCCGACTTTTTGACTGCTTGACTTTCATGCATTCGACTTTTATCCCTTTTCACTATTCTCCGTTCCACTTTTTGTCCTTCGACTTTTTGTCTTTTGGCTTTTTGTTCTGGAATGTATCCCAGTATGCCGACAAAAGCACGCTTTTGCATTTTCGCAATTGAAAAGGCGTTTAAATGTAAGTTATACCCATTATTTTCGGGATATTTTTACCCAGGCAACATATGGGTGACATGCATTGCTGTACCTTGTTAGTATATTTCTGGGTTTGCTGTACAATGGCAGCAGACGTATCATGTTTGCTGGACATTGACAAAATATTTGTGGCACTGGCCCATTCACGGATGCCTGTAACGCCAAATTGAATGGCTATATGGTTCACCAATAGCAGCCTATCTCCCGTTGCAGCCGAGTGGAAGGACCACCGGTCTCTTGATGTAATATGCGTAGATTACGTCAAATTCCAGAGGAAGCAGCGAGTCGATTAATCTACTGGTGCCATATCACTGAGCTGTGATATGTGAAATGTAGGCATATTACCTGGCTTTGATCGAGACGCTACGCAACTTCAGTGCCTTTCTTTGTTTACTGACAGATACCTCCTCAGATTTTATGGGGGGGGGGGGGGAAATGCATGCTTAGACAACCCCTGAAATCCATACATGCCTTTAGATGTACCTGTATTTGGATGTATATTCATTAGACGTGCGGATAATTTGATCGTGCACCTCGAATGACAGATGTAAACTTTAGGGTATTTAGATCTGCCGACCTTGCTCAAGCCAAAAAATGTTTAACGAGAAAGATTTACCTCGTTTAATACAACGAAGAATGGCTCTTAGATGCTCCTGGGTTTTAGACATTGCGTGTAAAGAAAATATACGACCTTCAATATACCAGGAGGTGCTGAGTTGACATCAAAAGTATCGGTAAAGATTATACTTGATTACTAAAATAATCTTCAATAATAATCTTAAAAATACTCAAGTATAATCTTTACCGATACTTTTGATGTCAACTCAGCACCTCCTGGTATATTGAAGGTCGTATATTTTCTTTACACGCAAGATTTACCTTCGTTGTTTCAAACCAATAACATATGCAACATACATAAATCTATAATTTTTAATCTTATTACTTGAATGAACCTAACTTTTTAATCCAGTTTTCAGACCTTCTGGTGCAGAAAGCACAATTAACTGGATGTCGATTCTGCAAGGATCCGTTCATTCCAGCGAATTTTTTTTCAGAGATAGAAACAAAGCGTTGCGCAACGATGCGTACCTCAGTAAACCATTGGCTGTGTTGCCAATGTAGACGACGTGCATGTTTCAATGGAGCACCCAAGGGGCGGTCAAAGGGGGACAGGGCTCCTCCAGAAATCTCCAACCGCTGAATGGAAAACACCTTTTTGTGTTTTATGTTCCTAAAAATGACAGTAGAATGGCATGCTTTTGGAGCAGTCTTTTTCGTATTAAACTGATTGAATTACTTTTTTATGTTGAAAAAGTATTCCTTGGTTGTCCATATTGGTCCATCTTGTATTACCCATCTTGGTTCTCTTCAAAATAATAGTTACCATCTTACCCTAGCCCCTTCCAAAATTATTTTCTGAGTGTGCCTCGACACGCCCCGATAAGGCAATCCCTGACCAATGACACACTGCCAAGGCAACCCCTGGCCACTGTGACAAGGCAACCCCTGGCTACTGTGACAAGGCAACCCCTGGCTGCTGCCAAGGCAACACCTAGCCACCGACAAGGCAGCCCCCGGCAACTGACAAGGTAACCCCTGGCCACTGATAAGACAACCCTTTGCCACTGACAAGGCATACCCTGATCACTGACAAGGCAACACGTGGCTACTGGCAAGGCATACCCTGGCCACTGACAAGGCAACACGTGGCCACTGGCAAGGCATACCCTGGCCACTGACAAGGCAACACGTGGCCACTGGCAAGGCATACCCTGGCCACTGGCAAGGCAACACGTGGCCACTGGCAAGGCATACCCTGGCCACTGACAAGGCAACACGTGGCCACTGGCAAGGCATACCCTGGCCACTGACAAGGCAACACGTGGCCACTGGCAAGGCATACCCTGGCCACTGACAAGGCAACACCTGGCTATCACCTGGTCACTTCCAATTGTTTGAACATGTGCAGCTTGCTCTTTATTGATTGACTCCCTGTTCAGCCACAGCCCATCGCCGCCCAGCGGGTGCCTAGTTAGCCCGCCACAGTCGTGATCCGCCATGAGCACCAGCGAGCGGCGGATTTTCACGGAGACGCTGGCCGAGCTCATCTTTCGGGACTGAACTGGACGCAGACGGGCGTGTGACATGTAAACAACCACCAGTCATCACATTCCTTAAAGCGAACGGTTCGCGTGAGAACAAAACGATCAATCAACATATTCTTACCAGTGTCTGTATTTCAGTTACAGCACGACCGACTCACTATGGGACAATGCTTCATATAGGCTACCTTGACATTCACTAGTCGACTTAGCGGACTTCATCGTTGAATTCCAGTGAGCTATTTGCGACACATTCGCTGGTTTGCTGTACCGTGTGGAGACAGTCATCGTCACCATGTTCGTGGCTTGAGAGCTCCGAGTGCTCCCACACCTCACCGCCCGCTACTGGCCACATGTGCCGTGGTGTCGTTGCGCGCTCGAGCCGCCACATGTTCGCCTGTTCATGTCCCGCCGGAAGATTTCGTTTCGCACGGCCCCGCCCTGGATTTGTCAGCCGCCGGCCGGCAACGCTTCTCGAGCACGAGCCAGGTTTGTTGGTAGGCTTGATGGTGCACCTTAGGCGTCCTGGACCGGCTGTGTTTTAATGTCTACACCTTGATATGGCAAAGGGCTCCATATGAATAGCGGTGCCACCACCATATCCACCAGGCTGTATATCTCTTTGTAGGTTCGCATGCACCCACAAGCTAAATTTGTGCACCAACAAGCTAAATGTGTGCACCCACCCACAAGCATTGTTTGCGTGTCATCTGCCGCTCTGCCATGTGAGGGTATCATCTGGACCTTTACGCTAGGAGACTAAGATTAGAAGTTTGATGTTATCAGCGAACACGAGCAATTTGACCTGACTGGGATAATGCCTTAAAGATTAACAATAATTACTTTGATACTAATCTTCCTAGGGACTGATCCAGGAATTTTGATCGGGGATGGTCATTCGTCTGGCGAGGTGCCATTGACTGAGCAAATTGCAAGCGATGGGGGTGCCCTCCAGTGACCTGGAGGGATGTCTTCCTCAGTCAGAGGAGCGCCGAATCTCCATGTGCGGGGGGGAGGGGGTGCACGCCCCTTGTCCTCCCCCTTGGATCTGTCCCTGATCTCTCTTCAGGTATAAATTGGAGTGTAGGCACCTACTCCGACACGCTTCCGTTTAGGACCACTCTCCGCTTGCGCTACTCCCGGCACCGCCTCAGCCTGTCCAGTGCCAGCCCACATGTTCAGGACCACTCTCCGTTTGCGCTACTGCCGGTACCACCTCAGCCAGTCCAATGCCAACCCACATGTTTAGGACCAACCACCCTTACACTACCTGCACTACGGAAAAAGGCCATGCTCAAGGTTCTCAGATGCATCTCTGTTCTAAAATTCTGGGCATATGGATCGAAGGCCAACCGGAAGTGCTCAGAGTGATGCATATTCAGCCATTATCACTCATACAGGGCAGTTTTTATGTTTGAAGTCGAGGACAGACCTTCCTTTGGCCCATACACGTAAGGAGGGCATTCTCCACTGTCCCAGGTTTCCAGCGACGGAACATACGTCGACACCCAGACGGCCACACACCAACCCTGCACCGATAGATTGGACATGTACTCTGGGATTGGGTGCGCTTTCGTTGGCGTCAGAGACGCAGCTGTACGCTCTTTACCCTGTCAGGGCATGCGTCGGCAGTCAGGCGCTGGTTACCAAACCCTTCACTCTGCCAGGGCATGCGTCGTCAGTCAGGCGCTGGTTACCAAACCCTTCACCCTGCCAGGGCATGCGTCGTCAGTCAGGCGCTGGTTACCAAACCCTTCACCCTGCCAGGGCATGCGTCGTCAATCAGGCGCTGGTTACCAAACCCTTCACCCTGCCAGGGCATGCGTCAGCGATCAGGCGCTGGTTACCAAACCCTTCACCCTGCCAGGGCATGCGTCGGCGATCAGGCGCTGGTTTCCAAATCCTTTACCCCGCCAGGGCATGCGTCGTCAGTCAGGCACTGGCTGCCAGAGCATTTACCCTGCCAGGGCATGCGTGTCAATCAGGCGCTGGTTACCAAAGCCTTTACCCTGCCAGGGCATGCGTCGGCACTAAGACGCTGGTTACCAAAGTCAATAGAGCGAGGATTGTCCTAAAATGCTGACACCAGGCAATCTACCGGACCCTTTCCGCACATCAGGCAGTATTTTTTCGTCACTGAAAAATTGCATTCCCTTAACCCTTTAGTACGGGATATCGTATAGCATATAGCTATCTAATTCCGATATAAAAATCGTACACTTCTGTTGCATTCCAAGCAAAGCAAGGTAGGCACCGTCAGTAATGAACAGACCAAGATTGCTGCCAGGGGGCGGCTGAAAAAAAATCCATCTCCGATGAGGAACATGTACCAAGGCACACCAGCGTTTCTGTCGAAGAGATGGCAAGCAAGTTGGATGATCTTGTCGCGGACATATTACGCGCAATCAAACAATGTCTCGACGAGTGGCCCTCGTGCTTGCGTACATGCTGAACTGTCTACCTATAGGTGATACTTAACATCCGTAATTATCCGTTCAGTGATGAACATAAGCCCGTGTCCTAGTTGCCGCGCACCAGAAACTGTCCGGCACATTCCGATCTGCCTTGGGTTTGCCGTGAGGCCACCACGTCATGAATCCCTTAACATCTGCTTCCGCAAGAGAAATGTTAATCCGCCGCCATTGCACATTCATATATTGCATTGCGTTCACTTCGTAGATTGTATTGTGAGCCTCCAACTGTTTCAAACGTTGTTTGATGCAGCGAGGATGCCTGATCCTCATGCTCACATGAGACAGCCATGGTCCGTCGGATTTCGACGTTTTCGACTTACACACACATGAACCGACCACACCACCCTGGTTGTGCCTCAGTCAAAAGGGGGCTACAGCGGTCTCCACCCAAGAGCTCAACGGTAACATCTGACGACACGTGTTGGGCCAGTTGACGTATACGGACCCATGCAGCAATCGGCCCGGAGTTCTCTTATGCCGGAACGTATCAGCCTTGATACATTCTGTCGTTTTCCAGTTTAGACAGATCACCACGTACCAATGCTGCATCTGGCAAGAGGAATTCCGA
The DNA here is from genome assembly GCA_034440615.1 of Ashinkailepas kermadecensis. Lineage (NCBI taxonomy): Eukaryota > Metazoa > Arthropoda > Thecostraca > Neolepadidae > Ashinkailepas > Ashinkailepas kermadecensis. The sequence continues at coordinate 82,687 of JAOTOM010004748.1, read as the reverse complement.
ATAATCCGGGAGGTTCATATTGGTAGACAGTCCCAGAGCTTACTCATGTCATTTTCTTAGCGCACTGAGTTACAGTTAAGTGGGCGGCAATTTCTCACCGAGCCCTTTGGCTTTTCCACTCACTCGTGCCCTTTTCCCCTGGCTCTCCCAACCAGTAATCTCGTTATTATTCATAAAGATGTATTTTTCCTCTGCATAGATTCCCTTTTTACCGGTTTTTCCCACCCAGAGTTTATTCACTAAACATGTTCCGCCCCCATAGGTGTAGATTTCTGAAGATTATTGGGAGGGCACAATGCTTGAAGGCAATGGGCGGGCTCAAATGGATAAGGGAGGCTTACCGCACATGGTTCCATGCTAAAAGTTTAAATTATTGGGAGGGCAAACCAACACTGGGGGGGGGGGGGGAGCAAGTGGCCTCCCAAAGCATACAAAGCTACACCCCTGAATGCCTCACTACGTGCTAACTAGAATGTCAGGCCGACAGTCGACCTGGCGGACAGCCGCCCGCCGGCTAGCTGCCCCAGGGGATGGCTGACCTTTCTTTGGCGGCGGCTCGTCGTCGGCCCGGTCATCTCCCAAGATGGCGTTGACGCTGAACTTGAGGCGCGGCCGCCGCTTCTCCGCCTGCGCCTGGTCGAAGGTCGGGCTGTCGGCGAGCAGGACGGGCGGCCGCGCCGGCACCGGGCACACCAGGTGAGGAGTGCGGGTGCGCAGCAGATGGTCAGTGGTGAAGACGGCCGCCGGCGTGCCGGCCGCCACCAGCCTGGACTGGCTGAGCGACGCGTAGAAGCTGGACAGCGGGCTGGGGTACATGGTGCCGGCGGCGACGCTGTCCGGTCGCACGTGACGGCCGCTGGGAGTCGGCGGCGCCCCGCTGCCCGTGCGCCACGTGTCGCGGTGTGTCGCGCTGCGGCCGGCTCCTGCCACCGCGATCGCCGCGCCGCGATTGAAAACATGAATACATGAAGCCGTTATTGGGGCCCATATCGCGATTCATCCGCCGCTTGTCGCCGGAGATACCCCACCTCTCGACCAATGGGCGTGGCGCCAGCTGCGGCGCCGGCCGCTGATTGGCCGCCGGCCGGCCAGGCCGGTCGGGAATGGATGCTCGGTGCAGCGGAGCATGGACAATCGGCGAATTATTGGGTCGGCCGATCGGCGCTGCAGTTGACACGCTCGTTTTGTCGGCCCCGCAATCAGAAAATAATAAAAGGTCGAGATTAATACGCGGCTGCCAGCGGGCGGCTCCCAACTGGCAGCGTCGCCGCGAGCCCGTTCGGCTCGCCACTGGGCTGCCGGCGCAGACTGTGGCTGGCTCAGTGTTCAGAAGCCGAGCAGCCAGCTCCCTCCCGGGCTCAACGGGCTCTTCAACAGTCGCTGACTGTGCTACGATGCAGTACGAGCTGTGTGCTGTTCTGTGCAGCGTGCGCCGTGTTGCGTTCACACAGGCTAGGCATATTATGTACAGCCGGCCCCGCTGAAATGCGTATTAGGCCAAGTGAAGGTGACGTTAATATGCCAAAAAAGAGTTCTAAGCTGATGTGGAGCGTCGAAATAGGATATAAGAGGAAATTAAGCAAAGCGGACAATTGCTCACTTGGTTGTGCCGGGCTGTGGGTGTTCTAAGGTAAGGCTGGACATCTCTCGTCAAATAAGGGGTGGGGGTTGCCCAGTTTGGAATATTTTAGATTTAATAAAGAAAACGATAAATATGTATTAGCACGGTACAAAACCAGGAGGGGTCCGGACCCCTTCCTCGCCCCCCCCGACCGAGCCGGAATTTCCAGCCATGTTCTAAAGCATGACATGAGGTGCACAATGGGCTGCAAGACAAATAGTCCAAGTTCTTTTACCACAATGTAGCATTGTCGAAGGTGAAATCTTCTGCCGAAGTCTTCTGCCGACAGGCCATTTCGTCCACGCGTAAACAAACAGAATGGGAAAATCGAGCGGCTAATCGGTAATCATTCCGCGTACCGATAGAACAAGTAGTTAGATATCGGTCCCACGTTAAACTTGACCACCATAATGGAACTGGATCAGAATAAAGATTAATATCACGCCTTTTTGATTGCAGCAAGAGTTAAATTTGATAGAAGCATTAGTAGAAAGGATGCGGATTCCAACTTCGTAAAACATTTATTTAGCTTTTCGTGAAAGTGGGAATTACGAAAAACACGGATAAAATGTGAATTCATCAATACGAAAAATTAATCCAACACCGATTCAGCCAAAACATGGAGTAATTGGCTAGTATGCTGCTCGCTAGTAAGCTTGTTGCTAGTTTTTGCTAGCTTCTCTGAAAGAAAAAGTAACAAAATAGATTCAGTCTTCATTGCCATTTTTCAGTAGTGGAGTCGCTGCCCGAGTGTCACGTTCTAAAGTCCAAAATGAATGGTATTTCTACCGCAGATTAGTATGCGAAAATGAATCCTCAGACTGTACCGCCACACTTTTTTGTCAAACGTCCCTATGCTCGTATGCGTCATATCGGGGAGGAAATGAGCATAATCGCAGCGCCAGTCAAGACTTCCACCGGTATTCTGTGCAGGTGTCTGCTTTACAGCTTCAAGAATGTTATCTAGAGACTTAAATAGGGGCTTCCCTACCTCTAAAACGATTGCAATATGCAATGCTACACCATATTTACATGTTAATATATTACATACATTGTTAGGCGTGTGTGTATATGAGTTAGTATATCTGTGATTCACCTCCAAATCCATACCTACAATTAAAATTCGATTAAGCTACATGTACATGAGATCGGTAAAAAAAACGTGACAAACCGATTGAAGCTTAGTCGATTGAAATTTTCAAATCAATGGGAACTTCCTAAGTAGTGCTTTGAGACAAACGTGTACCATTGCTAGCGCATGGGGAAAGGAGGACAAAATAAATTATATGATTTCGAAAATGTTGCTCAAACAAACGTTCGGTATAATGGTCATATTTCGGCAACCATGCGTCGCAGCGACATGAAACTGACACGCTATTGTAGTGAATTGAACACGAAATCGTGTCGGTTCCATTTCTTCCATCTGCACGTCTCACGTGACTCCTGCGGGGGCTAGAAGTGAATGTTGCTGCGTCGTGATATTTTTTATGATTCGGGCCAGATCTTGCCTCAATCATAGTCAGATCTTGCCTAGCCTTCTCCAACAATTAAAAGCACCTTTTCACCACCGGATTAAACAGTTTCCAGTGGCAGAAGTATTCGTATTGACTGACATAAATGTTATTCTATTGAACACACAGGTATCATTGATCATGTAAGTTTGCTACAACGGTAAGACGACAGTGATATTTAGCATTTGTGCAGCGTAAATCATCAACTTCAACACATTTACAATACACCATGTCCATCGCCACCAATCAGAAAAATATGAAAGGCCTGAGAGCAGCTCACCACATACTCGCTCAACAAACCCTCTCCTAGGGAACGTTCTGCACCCTGGCGACATCATGCGTCGACTCCATTGCGCGGTGGGACCCAGCCGGACATTATTCAACCGGTTTAATGTGGCATTTGAACTACTCGGCGTATTTCAAATGCAATATTAAGCCGGTGGATGATGGACGAAAGGGATAGACCTGAACAGTTGTAATATCCTTGTTTTCCGTGGTGGAGCACATGCTTACTTGAAGTGCAGACATCGGACTAAGACGAGGCTGGAGTATGGCCGGAACAGACTAGTGATATTGTTGTATGTTTTTGGGCATGCTGAACAACAACCATCCCATCTCATTTACTGACATTGGAAATTATTTGGATTTGCCGCTTAGACTCGGGCTGTTCGGTAGCAATGTGCTATGCAAAACATACACTTCCAAAAGGTTTATTCAAACCTAAAGTCAACGCTTCAGTTGTCTCTATTCTCTGGTATTGCATTTATACGTATGCACCTGCAACAAAGCAGAACTGAACGGAAACAAAAAATAATCAACGTCGCCGCCTTCGTTATCAATAACAGAAGGCAGCACGATTGTTTACGTGAGGTGGTTCACGACCTTGACTGGTTCGGTGCCGCGCAACTGGTTTCGTGCCACAGAACGACACTGGTGCACCAGCAGGGTTGTCACTTTGTATACGCTGAGAAAGGACACTAGCCCCTCAATCACTGACTTGCCCCACCCCGCCCCCAAACAGACCGAAGCTTAAGCATTGAGCCTATTGGTGTACATTATATAAAATGGCTTTCGAGACAGCTTCTGTCATCGAATGGGCCATTTTCCCCCTCCCCTCCCCAATCAATTTAGCGAAGTGACAACCATATGCACAAGGTCTTAGTTCGGCGTGCCTTATATACATGTCACCAAATTATAACTGAAAGCAGTTATAGTTATCCTGTTTGGACGAGACAATCTGATCTAATTAGGGCGTCACCTATCAACACGGAGACGGGCAGACGGAAGCTGGCGCACAGTGGTGGAAGGCAGCTGGCGTACAGCGGCAGACGGCAGCTGGCGGACAGTGGCAGACGGCAACTGGCGTACAGTGGCAGACTGCAGCTGGAGTACAGTGACAGACGGCCGCTGGTGTACAGTGGCAGACTGCAGCTGGTGTACAGTGGCAGACGGCCGCTGGCGTACAGTGGCAGACTGCAGCTGGTGTACAGTGGCAGACTGCAGCCGGCGTACATTGGCAGACTGCAGCCGGCGTACATTGGCAGACGGCAGCTGGAGTACATTGGTAGACGGCAGCTGGCGTACAGTGGCAAACGGCAACTGGCGTACCGTAGCGGAAGGCAACTGGCGCACAGTGGCTGACGGCAGCTGGTGTACAGTGGCAGACGGCAGCTGGCGTACAGTGACAGACGGCAGCTGGCGTACAGTGGCAGACGGCAGCTGGCGTACAGTGGCAGACGGCAGCTGGCGGACAGTGGTAGACGGCGTACAGTGGCAGACGGCAGCTGGCGTACAGTGGCAGACGGCAACTGGCGTACAGTGGCAGACTGCAGCCGTACAGTGACAGACGGCAGCTGGCGTACAGTGACAGACGGCAGCTGGCGTACAGTGACAGACGGCAGCTGGCGGACAGTGGCAGACAGCGCAGCTGGCAGACGGCAGCTGGCGTACAGTGGCAGACGGCAGCTGGCGTACAGTGACAGACGGCAGCTGGCGTACAGTGACAGACGGCAGCTGGCGTACAGTGGCAGACGGCAGCTGGCGTACAGTGACAGACGGCAGCTGGCGTACAGTGGCAGACGGCAGCTGGCGGACAGTGGCAGACAGCGTACAGTGACAGACGGCAGCTGGCGTACAGTGACAGACGGCAGCTGGCGTACAGTGACAGACGGCAGCTGGCGTACAGTGACAGACGGCAGCTGGCGTACAGTGGCAGACGGCAGCTGGCGTACAGTGGCAGACGGCAGCTGGCGCACGGTGGTAGACGGCAGCTGGCGTACAGTGACAGACGGCAGCTGGCGTACAGTGACAGACGGCAGCTGGCGTACAGTGGCAGACTGCAGCTGGCGTACAGTGACAGACGGCAGCTGGCGTACAGTGGCAGACGGCAGCTGGCGGACAGTGGCAGACAGCGTACAGTGGCTGACGGCAGCTGGTGTACAGTGGCAGACGGCCGCTGGTGTACAGTGGCAGACGGCCGCTGGTGTACAGTGGCAGACAGCGTACAGTGGCAGACGGCAGCTGGCGCACGGTGGTAGACGGCAGCTGGCGTATAGTGGTAGACGGGAATATAGTACAGTGTGAGGCAGGACATGCGAAATAGTACAGCGTGTTGTCATCGTGCTCAAGAAAGCATTATGCTCTGAGCCTGGGTAAAGGAGGCCTAGAACTTTAGCTGTGAATGTATACTGTGCATAGCAATGTATAATACAATGTATAATGTATGTAGATGCGTGGTGTGCACGACTGTTCTTTACATGATTTTAGGTGGCATATGCATTTTTATATGTGTGTATTGTGTACTTGTGTACGGACATGACTCATTGTGTTTATTTAATTTCACGTGTTTAGCAAGTTCATTGTTTTTCTCTCGCACATTGGGGCGATTGAAGCGACTGCGTATGCGCCTGAAATGCCACTGACGCTCATTTATGAAAAAGTTTCCAATCATCCCGCAGCGTCCGGAAATTACAGAATTTCAGTTGGGAAGCAACGCATACTTGGGAAGTATTGTGTGCTGAAGAACGCAAAGTTTTGACATCCTCAATGCCAGGTAGAAAGGCAGCTACTAGTTTCACCAAACCCGATTCTTAACACCACTAAAATATCTTACTACCAGTAATTACGTTTTTGTCTAGTTAACAGGATTTGTTTATTAATCTTACCGTCACATTTTGTCACATATTTCAAAGGCTTTTGACTTTTTCATCTGATAACGTCCACTATAGGAAATCTGAATTTCAGTAACCTGCCGTCTCATAACTTCCCTATCGACACCTTGTAGTAGCATTCCTTCACTGAGTATACAGCTTTCAAGTCTAAAATAGCCGACTCGTCGCTATATCAATATGCGCCACTGTTTGGCTGAACGTTTGTAGCATCACAGATCTTTCGTCGACAACTGGGCACAAATCTTTCCATATCTCTCGAGACCTGTCTCGACAGAATTCCAGCTCCATTGACATTCCAGTGTGTTCGTTTTTCGCCGGAGTCCCAATTTCAAGCCATCAAATACAGAGACTGTTTTTCAACTTGGGCCGGACCGTTTACTCTCGCCACAACTCATTCAGATATCAATTTAAAACTCGTGATGCTCACATCACTTTTATCTTCTCCATTTCGTCATCAAATAAAAGTAACGACTGCTGATTTGTCTCCGTCTATAGTGGGGCTATTGAATGTCAGCGGCAGCTGACGCCACCATTTTAGACGCCGGCGGACGCGCCAAAAAAGCCGGCGTGGCGGCGGCAGCGGCGGTGGCGGCGGCGCTGGCGGGAGGATGGCCAGCGGCCATCCCCGTGTCCGGACGGACGGCCGCCCGGCCGCCCGGTGCCGGTATCCAGGTCAATAGCGGTCTGAGTGGAATCGTGGGAGCCGTAGCAGCCGCGATGCCACTTGACACGCGTGCCGCCGCCGCCGCATCGGTCCACGGTGCGGCCGGATCCCTCGGGGGAGCATTAACACGCCCATATGAGCATGCTGAGCTGGGCATGATGAGATAAGCCAGACTCATGCGGGACGGTCCGAAACTGCAACCTGTAGTGGGTCTGCTTTCACTGAACAGACTCAGGCCACACCAACCAGTTTTCTACCAACGCTTCGAGTAGCATTCTGCATGTGCCTCTACGCCATTTACACCGACTGTACCAAGGAGAACTACACTAAACGTGTTCACTGGACTCACTCCGCGGGGAGCGCAGCCAGCCCAATATTAACCAGCCAGCCCCGAAGGGTTTCAATTTAGTCAACAAAGTGGCCGATTTAGCGGCACGCGGCCGCGCGAGGGTGCCCTGCCGCGTCCCCCGGCGGCGCACGAGGGAGTTGCCGGCATCATCAGCATTCAGCGCAGTGTCGGTGCCATGCCGGCGCTGCGTCCGCCGACCAGAAATAATCATCGGCCGCCATCCGATTCGGCGAAATAAATCCCAGCTGCAGCCGCTCCTGACGCGTCAATATTGGCTGGTTTGACAGGTGCTTTAATCAATGATGGCGGCCGCGCCGATCGCATTGTCTTGAGTCATGACTGGCCGGATCTTGGCTGCCTGGGGTCTCACGTCTCCGCGGTCGGCTGCGACGACTCGCGTGAGGAAACGTCCACACGGACAGAGGCTCTCAAGATCAGTTTTAAAAGCACTTCAGGCAGGTTTGCAGGCTTTAAAAAGCTGTTGCGGTTTCCTAGGAGCCCGCTGAAACTTTCTCTGTTGAAGATAACATTAGCTGATGGTTTTGAGGAACATCCTTAGACCGTGGACAAAGGTGAATCCAGCCAACTACCTGTGGGAGGAGACCAGTGGGGGCAAGTGCCCAACAGAGCGACCAAGTAGTTTATCGAGCCAAATAATCTACCCACCCGAAACAACTTGTCAGATTTGGAGCGATAATCAGGTTCAAGTTGAAACCAGCGTAACCGATTCAATCAAATATGTCGAAAATTGAAGAAAATTGAATGCAAATGGTTCAATGCGATTATCTTGGTCCGTTTCACAGACCTCTATTAGATCATCCCCGGATCAAAGATGAAGCTGTCCTTATGCCTTTATAGCTGATGATGGTCGGCCCGATATCGATGCAAAACAATTTCGAATTTCGCCAAGAATGGTCAGCAAAATGGTTCCTACTTGGCATGCTAGCTTTCAGCATGTTCGTGGACCCATTACAAATGCAGTTAGATATATACATGGGTGTTGCTTCCTAGTCCCAGGAGCCATCATCCTCGGAACATTCATAATGGCTCCTGGAAATTTCTGGAGTTTTAACATTAGCTCTATGGTGTACCTCATAGAGAAACGACATATGAGTATCTCAGTTCCCAACACATTTGAATATTTTCTGAAAAGTCACGCTTAGTGTCTTTTGTGACATTATGTATATTGCATTATACGTTGTATTACCTTACAGAAGCTACTACATGTCGGTAATGAGGAAACAAGGGGGCAGTGAACTTTCCCATATTAAAGGTTTTGAGTTTATGATATTTCATGACGAGCGAGGGCGAAGCACGAGCGTGTTCACTCCCGTGTATACTGTACAGAAGTTCATCTGACGTGTTTGAATCGACGGGACCCGACCGTCACATGTTTAAAACCGTACTGACCGTACTCCCGTACTACGTACTCCGTACTCTTTTTGCTACAACGCTTCGTATTATTTTTTTTTCACTCGGTCAGGTGTGCCCTTTTTACTTGTATTTTTAGCAATTGCTATCCCAATGTTCTTCATCAAGTGCTCTTAACCCGCCATAGCCAATTCGGAGTGTTTTTCGCGCACTCAATGACGAAAATTTGTAATATCTCGAGAACGCACAAAGATTTCAGCACAACATTTGCAGTACCTTGTCTTACATCAATTATACACCTTTGTGCAAAAGAAAACATTCGAAGGAATCTTAGGTCAGGTGTGAGTGACATCATAGTAACTCCGATGACCTTTGGCCTAACTGAAGAACATACGGAATACTTTTTTTTTCAAGAATCGAACGGTAAGATATGTCATTTATCAGAGCCAAATGATGGAGAATGCATCGTACAATGAACTGTTACCTCATAATTTTGTTACATGACTTCATGCTAGGGGCGGACCATAATGAAGTCATTCACGACATTTATTGTGGATATTTAGACTCGTGGGCTGGCTTCATGGCTTCACACCACAAGCCATGACCCCACATTCCCACCCCACCCTTCAACTCGCCACCGCTGTCCGCTCCTGAGGCGAACCGACCGGGGCAGAGCGAGATACACCGGCTACCCGCCAATGGGGGCGAGCGGCCAGGGGAGGGAGAGATACACCGGTCGCCCAACAGTGGAGGCGAGCGGCCGGGGGAGGGAGAGATACACCGGTCGCCCAACAGAGGAGGCGAGCGGCCGGGGGAGGGAGAGATGCACCGGTCGCCCAACAGAGGAGGCGAGCGGCCGGGGGAGGGAGAGATACACCGGTCGCCCAACAGTGGAGGCGAGCGGCCGGGGGAGGGAGAGATACACCGGTCGCCCAATAGAGGAGGCGAGCGGCCGGGGGAGGGAGAGATACACCGGTCGCCCAACAATGGAGGCGAGCGGCCGGGGGAGGGCGAGATACATCGGCTGTGCGCCAGTGGGGGCGCGGGAGCAGCGACACCACAGGAGTGGACACAACAGGTGTGACAGGTAGCAATCGGCTGGTTTACTGTGAAAATAACATTACTTCACAGTGTGGGCATTCCTTATCAGCGGGAGGGTAGAAATATCCGAAAACAGTCAAATTCATTCAGACCGTCCACACGAGCACATCCATGTCTCGTCGTGTCGTGTCACTGGCACCAACGCAAGCGATCGCCCTGCTGGATGAGCCCACTGACATAGAAAGCAACGATGAACCAAGCACGAACAGCGCAATAGCTGCCCAACGGAGAAGAGGATGTCCTGCGTCAACACTCGTTGGAGGCTGTGGAGGACGACGACGCCAGCGAGCCGCCTCGCTAGCAGTGGCCGGGCTGACTCGGTCTCGGCGCAAGCTGCAGGGAGCCAGATTTCAGCAGCAAACTACGAGCTACGTCGGACCGTACACCATCCGCGACGCCCGGAAGAAGGTCGTGGCGGAGTGGTCGACCAAGCCGCAGCCCACGCACCGGTGCCGTCACATGCCGAACATTGTGACGGAGCAAGCCAGCCTGCGCAGTGCCGCGAGAGACGTTGCCCTGAGGTGGCTGCGTTGAAACTGTTGATCACAGACGACGCAGTTATGAAGATCACTGTTCGAACCAATATGAAGCTCCAGTAGCAGTTCCAGCAGCGGCAGCAGCAGGACACGAGGGCCAGCAGCACCCAGGAAATGACGTCGTACGCTTATCAATCCGCCACCCACGCCAGGATGTGCACCTGTCTGAGACTGTCTCCTGCGTGGCTTTTGTAGCCGCCTTACGGCGCGGCAGCTATTCGACATCAGCGTGGGACCCGCCATTTTCAAGGCGACGATGCTAGGATGTGCACCTGTCTGAGACTGTCTCCTGGGTGGCTTTTATAGCCGCCTCACTGTGCGGCAGCTATTCGACATCAGCGTGGGACCCACCATTTTCAAGGCGACGATGCTAGGATGTGCACCTGTCTGAGACTGTCTCCTGGGTGGCTTTTATAGCCGCCTCACTGTGTGGCAGCTATTCGACATCAGCGCGGGACCCGCCGTGTTCAAGGCGACGATAGGCGGCGGCGGTCCGTCACCATCCCACAATCAATCACCATTGATGACGCCACACCCGTGCCAAGCGTCGTATGGACGACCAGTTCTTCCCCCCCCCCCCCTGCGAGACGCCTTCATCGAGGTGGACGCCAACCTTCTGCGCCACTACCAACCGTTCGAGTGGGTGACGCTGGGCGAGAGCCTGGTGCAGGTTCGCGGGCGTTGCACGTTTAAAATTTACCTGCCCAGCAACCGGACAGGTACTGCGTGATGCTCCGAACCGTCCGCTACATGTGGAAGCCATGTCTCTATGCCGGCAAGCGTGAGCAGCCGGAGCAGTCACCGCGCACCACGTGTGCACTTTGACAACGTGCCGGACATGGTGAAATTAATGGTCCAAGAGATGGTCCTGGAATACATGTAAAGGTGAATCGGTTCTTCTGCTCCGTGCCGCTGGTCGATGACCTGCTGGCTGACCGCCTGGCCGTAGTCGGCACCATCGACGGTAGGTTCCTCCGTAAGGAGCTGGCGGAGGTGAAGGGGAGGGCAGTCGACTTCAGTCTCTTCGCCTTCCGAGACGACGTGACGCTGGTCTCGCACTGCCCACGATCCGGAAAGCTGGTGCTGGGGATATCGACTCAACATCAGGCTCCCCTCACCGAGATCGTGCTCTTATATCGCGCGCAACTAAGGGCGACGTGAACGTCATGGACGCTATGATCGAGGCGTACATGGCACAGCCCGCTCTGCGTCGCTGCCCTACCACCGTTTTCTTCCTGATTGACCACACCTCATTTTCAACGTTTAGTATTTTAACGATTCAGAGATAAATTATTGCTGGATATAATTCCACAATATTTTCTGTATCTGATCCTGGTCAACGAAGTCACATTTAGCCGGAAAGTCTCCAAAATATGTTTCGGAGTCGTTTAGCCAAAAACCACGGTTTGACGTTCGAATTACGTAAATTGAGCTCGTAGTTCTTATATACCTGTATTAATCGAACGGCAAAAAGTCTCTGAATTCACGGAATGAGTGCGCGCAACTTCCCAGCACGTCACGCACGAGTGCGAACTACACTGTCTCCCTCAACGGCGGCTGTGACGCGACTGCCGAGCGCTCATCTCACCCCCAGTACCAACCTGGCCCAGCCCTCATGACTCCGCACCACACTGCGCGTGCGCCGCCGGCAACGCCTTCAAGGTCGTCGCTCCGCACCATATACGGGCACGTCCACACCATATACGGGCACGTCGCTGGCCCTGTCTGAGCCGCGCGCCGGAAGCCCTCCGGAAACGCCGATGACGCGCTCATCACCACACCTCCACCTGATTATCAAGTATCACGATGCTACGCACAGTACAACACGACACGATGAAAACGGCGCAAATGGTGCGATGCGAACGAACATGACACATCACAGCGGAATACACTACAATACAATGCAATCAGTTATCGTCAATCCACTCGCTCGGCACAGCGTGGCCATACAACTCGTCAGGCCGCCGACGAACGCGCATACCCCGCCGGGGGTGCGGCCGTTCAGCCTCCGATCCCGAGTCCTCTGAGTCCGGTGGTTCGGGCGTCGGCGGCGGCCTCGCCGGACTCCCGGCCGGCTCGCTCGGCGATACCGCACCATCGTCAGCACCTCCGTCCTCGTCCGCGCGTTCGTCACTCTCGGCCACCGCGGGGCCCGGGACAGGTAGTGGCGCCAGGTCCAGGTTCAGGTCCAGTTCATCCGGGTCCTCTTCCGGCACAGGCGGAGTGGTCGGTGACGTTATCTCGTGGCGGCGCCGCACGCTGCGGACATGCCACGGGACGCCGTCCACTTCCACCTGTTGCGGGGTCACGAGCCTGGTGATGACGCCGCGGCGCGATACCTCCGTGCACCGCGTCGGCATACCGCGCCGGCGCGTCCAGACAAGGTCGCCGACCCGAAATGGCTCGTTCGGGTCGCGTTCCTCGTCCGGAAGAGCGGTCGGCGGCCGGACGGCGCTCCGCAGCTCGGGAGTTGGCAGGTCTCGGCCGGGGCGCACGAACAGCCCCGCCGCTGGAGCCGTTGCTGCGTCCCGTCCGTCACGCGGCGTCAGGTTGTAGCGATGGACTGCTTCGCCGATCGTGATGTTCTGCCTGGCCGCCATCACCTTGATTGTCCGGTGGTTGCGTTCGACGATACCATTCCCGCTGGCCTCGTGCACGGCGCGGAAGCGCATTGTCACGCCCCACCGCGACATCAGGGTCGCCATGTGGCGGCCGCGAAACTCGCGGGCGTTGTCTGTCAGCAGCTCGGAGGGCGCTCCTCGCTCCAAGAAGATCTCCTCCAGCCGCTGGGTGATTTCAGCCGCCTCTGCTCGGTGCAGCGCTCGCCAGATACAGTAGCGGGACGGCCCGCAGTCGATCAGCGAGAGGTAGTTGCGCCCGTTGTATTTGACCACGTCCATTGCCAGGCGTTCCCAGGTGAGTGGCACGTCGAGGGAGCCCGGCGGCCAACGCACCGGTGCCGGGTCGATAGATTGACAGGCGTCACACCGTCTGATGACGTCTCGTACCACCGATCGCGTCACCGCCCGCCCCAGCTCCCTGAGTGCGTACCAGAGGGTGCGCCGGATGCCCTGGTGTCCCGTTGTCGCGTGGATGTCGCGAACGCGCGGCAGGTCCACTTCCTGGTCTGCGTCCTCGTCGCGGGGCGGCGCGCGGTCGCCCGCCGCCGCGACATGCTCGGCCGGCTCGCTGACCCGCAGCCAGTCCTTGGGGACGCGGGTGAGCGCGTCAGCCGGATTCTCGGCGGAGCGCACCAGACCCACCGTCAGGGACAGCTGCAGCTCCTCCACCAGCTGGCGGATCACGTCGATGCGGCGGCGGATCAGCATCTCGCCATGCGCCTTGGTGCGGAGACGCGCGCGGCCGCTCAGCGCATCATCGACCCACTTGTGGACCGTGGCCGAGTCGGTGCGGAGGTCGATGTTTTTGACCCCCACGCGACCGCCATGTTGATGCCGCTGAGCGCCGCGTCCAGTTCTGCCATGTTGATGTGCATGGCAGCCTTGGACGCTGGCCGCAGCCAGCTCGCGTCCTCCACCGCGCCGCCGCCTGGGTCCTCCAGGATGACGCCGGTCGCGATGGAGCTGGCGTCCGTCCAGACTATGAGCCGGTCGCCAGTCAGCCGCCAAGGGCCGGTCGCCGGATCCGCCGCCTGAAGTCGCGCTGCCACGTGCTGGATTTGCGCGCCCAGAGCCGGATCGTCCGTGACGTCGTCCCACCGCTCTGTCAAGGCGTTGACGCGCCGCTTCAGCCACGCGGAAGCCGGCCGCAGCCAGCCCGCCACCGGGAGATGCGCCACCAGCTGGCCACACCAGGCGAACACCGTCCGCCGCGTGACCACCTCCGGTGGCGCCGGGAGCTCGTTGTCGCGCTGCCAGTGCAGCACGCCGAGGTGCGCGCGGACTCGCAGGCCCAGCAGCCTGGCGCCGTCCGCCGCTCGCTCCGGCGGCTTGCACGCCAGCCCGTAGAGGGCGAAGTGCCGCACCACCTGGTCTGCCGACACCACGTCCTCATCCACCAGTAGGTCGTCCACGTACGCCAGGACGCCGCGGCGCATCTGCTCGTCCTGCTCCAGGACGGCTCGCACGACCGCCTTCATGACGAGCGGAGCCACGTTCAGCCCGAAGCCCAGGCGCGTCAGGCAGTACCTCTGCCCGCGCACCTCAACCGTCTGATAGGGCCACAGCCGCCGTTCCAGCCGGAGCTGAAGGTATGCTTTCCGCAGGTCCACGACGGCGACGCGACTTCCGTGCCGACGCCACTTTCGCAGCTGGTCGGCACAGACGTCGGCGTCCGCCGTGTGCGCGGTCACATGACCATTCAACTCCCGGCAATCCAGGACAGGGCGTACCTTGTCCTGGTTCGGCTGCTGGACCGCCATCAGCGGTATCAGGCCCCGGGCCGGGCCGTCCGTCCGCTCGTCGTGCAGCCGGAGCCATCCTTCCGCAATCCACAAGTCCAGTTCTGCGTCATACGCCTGGCGCGCCGCCGGCGGCACCGCGTACTCGGCGACCCGGTTCCGCAAGAAGTCCGGGCCGACGCCCCCGGCCCACTTCCAGGCGACCGTCCACACGCCAGTGAGCGCGCTGAACCCCGCTGTGAAGTCGGCCGCATCCACGGTCAGATCCTGGCGACGTATCACAGCCGACGCCCCACAGAACGAAACATCTGTGGGCGTTCGCAGGCTGACGCCGCCCAGGGCCGTGATGCCCGACATTCCCAGCACGAGGTCCACTCCCAGCGGTCGGTCCGGGACAACCAGGGCCGCGAGCATCACTCGCTTGCCCTGGTGGTCAACCGCGACGGTGGTGACACCGCTGCACCGCAGCGTGCCCCCATTGACCGTCGTCATGTTCACCGCACGCGGCGTCCATTGGCGGCAACAGTCCCGGTAAATGAGCGTATCTGTGCAGCCGGAATCAACCAGCACACGGCACAGACGCTCATCCACCCGGAGCCGGACCACTGGGAGGGCGCGCTCTACTGACCTGGCGGAGACGGCGCTCGCGCTGACGCGTCTCCCGGACCGTTTCCCGCCCGCTGAGGACAGGCGGCGGCGAGATGACCCTCATCGCCGCAAGTCCAACAACGCCGGGAGATCCGGGAGAGGCGGGTCGGAGTCGGTCGCTGCTGCCGGACGCTGGCACGGGCCGCCGCAGCTGCCCGTACCTGCTCGTTTCCCAGCACGGCGCGCGCACGCGCCAGAGTGCCGGCCAGGTCGAGCTTCTCCGCCCGGGCTCCCGCTCTGATGGTGCCGCTCACAGAAGCCGGCAGCCCATTCACGAACGTAGCCGCCAGCTGCCGATCCGTGACACCGCCGAACAGGGCAGCGTACCGCCGCAGGCTCGCCAGGTAGACATCGACGCTCTCGCCGTCTTGAAGTTGGAGCGTCGAGAACGCCGTCTGCGCCGCATAATCGTCCATCGCGAATGCGGTATATAACGCGTCCCGCACGGCGTCGGCTGAGCGTCGGTCCGCCACCGGCAGCTGCGCCCACACGGCGAACGCGCCGCCCTTCAGCCGCATGGGCAGCACTTCTGCAGGCGACGCGCCCCGGTATTCGCACAGCAGCGTCGCCTGCGTGTGCCACTCCACAACGTCACCTGTCCCATCGTACACATCAATCAACCGCGGGTCGAACCTGTTTCCGGACAGCGTCTCGTCCGATCCGCGTGATTCAGTCACTGCTCCGTCCGATTCTTGCGGCGTCGACATATCTTGGGCCGAAATAGCTTGTATTAATCGAACGGCAAAAAGTCTTTGAATTCACGGAATGAGTGCGCGCAACTTCCCAGCACGTCACGCACGAGTGCGAACTACACTGTCTCCCTCAACGGCGGCTGTGACGCAACTGCTGAGCGCTCATCTCACCTCCAGTATCAACTGGTACCAACCTGGCCCAGCCCTTATGACTCCGCACCACACTGCGCGTGCGCCGCCGGCAACGCCTTCAAGGTCGTCGCTCCGCACCATATACGGGCACGTCCGCACCATATACGGGCACGTCGCTGGCCCAGTCTGAGCCACGCGCCGGAAGCCCTCCGGAAACGCCGATGACGCGCTCATCACCACAATACCATAGCCCATGCTTTAATCCCATTTGACCTTGACTTTTGATATCATTAAGAAAATCGCTGGTTTTGTGTTAGGCTTGCTTGACCAAGCACTACCGCCTAACTGTGAACCCATCGTGATCTGACAAGTATTTTCTGAGCTATCGCATCTCATTGTTTACGCCTATTTGACCTTGAACTTTGACCTAAAAACAAAGTTATGTTTATTTATTGGGGTAGCGCCCCAAGCACTATAAATCAGTTCTTGATCCACACAAATCGTACCAGTAGTATTTGAGATTCACGAACCAATACTTTTAGCAATACTTGACTCTGGTCTGTGACCTGTAATTACCATTAATAATTACCATTCTGTACTTCTTGTATCACATGTGTGATGTGCGTTTGCTGCATTGACAGCACTGGATTTAACTGATACGAATTTCGATGTCGTTAGAATAGGAGTATGGAAAAATATAATTTGGATCTTTGACCTTGACCTGAACCATATACGCCATCTAAACGAAAAATGCGTATGCGCTAAGGTGGCACTGCCCAGCGCTACCGCCAACCGTTTTATTTTTGTTAACGGTCATAGCCATTCCTGCGATAGCTTGCGGAGGACTATCTGGTAAATGTGCACCGGCAGAGACCACTGGTCGGCCAGGGCTAATGTGCACCGGCGGAGACCACTGGTCGGCCAGGGCTAATGTGCACCGGCGGAGACCACTGGTTGGCCAGGGCTAATGTGCACCGGCGGAGACCACTGGTCGGCCAGAGTTAATGTGCACCGGCGGAGACCACTGGTCGGCCAGGGCTAATGTGCACCGGCAGAGACCACTGGTCGGCCAGGGCTAATCTTTGCTCGAAGAAAGTGGTTCTCGGCGGCATTTCCACTCGCCGGCAACTGTCAACAACGTTTCAAGCTGGAATACAGCATTTCAAGTTGTAATTTTCCCACTCAAAGCCAAATCTGCTCTAGCGTTCATCACAATGTCTCCTGAAGTCATGAATCTTTGTTCAAAGAAATTGGTTTGCGACTTGCGATGGCGGCATGTTTGCGAGTGGGATGCTAACCATGGACTTCGCACCCATCTGCACCGGGTGGCAAATGGCTAAATTGCTTGGTTGGTGTCCTGATATCTCAGGGCCAATCCGAGGGAGGGACGACCATTTTCATGTCTGGCTTAGGAATGCCATTTGATGAGCGTATCGCAGTGGAAATCACCTCAGCTCTGCATACATTCTCGAAAGCGCGTGGCTGTATAAGCAGTGAAGGTAACGCGCCTTGGACTGATCGACAAGGAGATACGGTTGCACTGTGCTTAACACTTGCTTTCACTCGCTCGGCGCCCCTTGTATACGCCTTTTGAATTTTGAAGTTAGGCAATCATGGGTGCAACTTACTATCCACCAGTGGATACCAGAGATGGGAAACGTTTTGGACCGAAAGCGCAATCAGAGAGCCCGGTCAAGACTGGTGTTTTTTTAACCGGTCTTTGGAATATATGTCGGTCTTTCAATCCGTCTGTCAGTTCACGACATATAATTTTTAATCATTATAAACTGCCTAAGAAAGCTAATGATGATCATCAGCATGCGGCTTGTGAGACCCATTTCAACAATCCAGCCAGCAACTGGCATATGCATTGCACGATTTGATGATCAATCCTTAAATAGTCCCCAGATTTCTGGCATGCTCATGGCTGAAAACAGCATAACATCAATGACATTGGTTGAGAGCTGCAGCACATCCATGACATGCGGCTTTCAAAAATAAGACTCGCAACAACAATAAAGCCGACAAACGTTGGTCGGTTTCATCGCATATCGAACAGACGAACATGGCTGAAACCAGGCTAAAAAATCAATACATTGCTTTAGATTGACATTGTAGCGCATTTTATTAAGATCATGTACTAATACTATTACTTTGTGTGCATGGTTGCATGAGCAACGTACATCATATTCTTGAAAATGTGTTCAATAACGAGGCAAAGAAAAAACCAAGCTTTCCCTGATAAAATCATGCTTTCTCTAATGTCAGGCTTCCACAGTTAACAGCAAAATACCAAAACAATGCATCTCCTAAAATGCAGGGCTTAATAGGCCAAAAACTGCCAATTTGCAGCCATGATCTAGGCTTCATTCATTCCTGTTTGAATAATCTGTAACATACTGTCTACAACGTGGAAGATTTTAATCATTTACTAATAGACTCACTATTCAAAACTTAACTTGTCCATACATTGTCCATTGTCCATTGTCCATACACTGCCTTGATTACCTGCCCTACAATCGAAGGTTGCGTCGTTTAGTATCATCTTCATGCTAAACTTGATACCGAGGACTTGGTGTTAGCTGTAAGTTACTGAACATACAAAATAAAGTAATGAATCATTAATGAATGCGTTGACAATAGAAACAACCTTGGGGAGCATCATGCATCGAAGAAATTAATGACAATCAAACCCTAACCACAATAACTATTTCCATTTCATTAGTGCTATCGCCATTCAAGGTTTGCTTAGTGACATATTGCATGAAAAACAGGTAGCAATGCTCGATCATTCTCTTCTGCCTTTATGACAATAATAACCGTATTCTGCAAAACAATAACCGTATCCTAAGCTTCCATTTTCGCATGTGATGCTGATCAGGACGTGGAGTCATGACGTGAAGGGACGAAAAATGTGATTCCACAAATTTGCACGCAGCTTGTCATAATTAGGCTTAATAAAATATAAAGAAATCCAAGCCATACCTAAATCATTTCAATTCATAAACAAACAACCGTATCCCATAGCAAAACTGTCCACAATGTTCACCATATATAGCTGCCGTACTTCACCAGCCGTTACGTCAGCAGCTGAGCCAGTCGCGGTCTTGCAGATGTTGCTATGTTACTTTCTTTTCAGCCAACCTTGTTTAGTGATGGTATCAGTTTGTTGTGGTTGCCGCAGTGTCGGTTGGTATCAATATCAATAACTGGTACGTTTTCGAGTTCATTGCTGTGCATAGTAGTTGGGCCCCTGATCGGGCTTGGTCACATCAGGCCAGCCGGTGCCGGTCTTCGGTCCCAAACTTCTTGGTATTTGCTCTTGTGGGTACCGTAGCACCCATAAATGGTACTTCAGCCTCTGTAACCATTACAAGCACCAAAACCGCTACATGATTTAGCTACGAGAGGGCGAAGCCCGGGAGTCTACGGGAGAGTCTAGGGAGAGTCCCGTGTGCCTGCAGCTTCAAAGGTGTGCCTAACACTTCCTAGGTTTTGTGACGCTCTCAAAGGATGGGCACCTTCCGAAGTGTCACCTTCTGCACGCGAAGGGGCCTACTGGCCCCCACCCTCAATCAATGACTTGCCCCCTTAGAATCAGACATAAGTTTAACCATCGGGCCTATGGGCACAAACTAGTTACAAATGGCTTTCTCAGCATGCAAAAGTTAATTTACCCCCTCGAATCAATTTCACAAAGTGAAACCCATGAGCCCCTTAGAATCTCTAGACGCTGGGACCCACAGAGGCACGCTGGTATCTCCATATGGGTGCTTTTTGACCCACCGAGTCGTTCTGACAGGCCGAGAGTGGAACACTGGAAGCTTCAAAGGTACCAACAGCATCAGATAAAAACCACAAATGTCCCTCTCAAAAGCGGACGTGCTCCTCGAACTGTGTAGTGCCCTAGTTTTTTTTCTTTCAAAAGGAGGGAATGTGACTCGAAGAACTGTCGAGGATAATATGGTGCGATTTTGAAAAGAAAAGAAAGGCAAATGCCAAACTATTTATCGTCGTTACTTTCATCTCTAAGCACTTCTACAAAACTACTTTCGTAGATTTTCCCGTTATTTCTGAAAACGGACATACCAAAAGCATCCATGTTTTATTTAGGGACTGAAAGAAAATACCCTTTGATTTCTTGATACTTCAGAACAAAGAAACCAAGAAAACAGTGATACATTTTTATAACAGTCCAGCTGGCATTGGCTTCAATAACTATAGCGGATACACAGAAATCCACACGGGTAACAACTAGAGTTTATACATGACTTCCTAGCACACGCGTGACTTCTACTGGGCGTCGTCTGACACGGACCGCATGGTTACACAAATGTCGAACACGAGAGCAAACATTCGCCGCCAGTGAAGCGACACACTTGTTTCCATCAACAGGGGGCACGCGCCGCCCTCCTCGGTGACACCCCTTCCCAGCAGCGCGCAAACACACCGCTGCCGTCCCGCCCGCCTGACATCGGCCCAGGATCACCGTAAAAAGATCACATTGACCCATGCCAGAGATGGCCGTCCATTAGTGGGCGCTGGCAAATATGGAGCGATTTGGTACACAGGGCGAGGTCTGGTCACGGATATTGAGTTACGCGGCGGCAAACACATCGGCCCGGCTATGGCAGACGCGGGCACGCTGACGAAAAATGATGCAGGAAGCCTCCCGCTCCACACCGATACGAACCTGTTTCTACAGCAGAGGTGAAGGTTCGCATATTTCGGACATTGCCAGAACAGCATCGAACACAATACTGGCCACCAATAGTTCCAGCTTCTTTTAATAACCCTCAACAATATCAATGACCAGACAAATTACAGTAAAAATTGGCTTTTCCATTAACTGGGTGCTGTCAGTAATAAAAACATCAATAATCATGGAGTTTATAGTAGATACATGGCACTGCAATGAAATAATAGGCTTAAATCACACTTTGGCACCATCAACAATTCTGCAAATCCTCCACCATGTCCCAATGCCGTGCCACACAGCACAATGATCAAACACATTAGGAACTATAAGCGCAGGCAATCAGTCGACTAGAAAATAATGCACTGACATTCTGCTTACATCTGCTCACAAAAGCTGGATGCCCAATATCTCCGGCACCATAACTGAAACGACATTCAACCACCCCACATGTACGACTGGAATCAGCTGTGTTACAGCGGCCGGTGCGGTTGACTTGCGGCTAATAAAGCCTTTGATGGGTCATTCGCGGAGGCGATCGGCTTGCTCGGCGGTCATAATTAGGCTGTCAGGCCGGCTGCAGCCGGTGCGGCAGATCCAAGCGCGAGCGGCGGAGGCCAGTGCGGACCGGCCGCGCGCCGGCCGCCACACCCATCACCGCTGTCACCTGCACGTTCGACGCGGCCGTCGACAATGGGCCACACCAGCGCCAATAGTCAGCAATCAGCGACCACCGCCGCCGGCAGCGCCGCTAATGAATTCATTCCGGGCGATGGAGCGGCTCGGATGGCCCGGTAATCCGGCGACTGTCACGCGCAGACGGCCGCGCCGGCGACACTCGAGACTGCCGGCGGCGGGCGAGTCAGCGCCGGCGCCGGCGTCTCGTCGCCCGCTCCCTGCCGGCCGCTGTTGGAGTGGGGAGGCGCGGACTGTCGGCCAGCCAGCCGCTATCGGAGTGGGGAGATGCGGACTGTCGGCCAGCCGGTCACTGTCGGAGTGGGGATGCGCGGACTGTCGGCCAGTCAGCCGCTGTCGGAGGTGGGGAGGCGCGACTGTCGGCCAGCCAGCCGCTGTCGGAGTGGGGAGGCGAAACTGTCGGCCAGCCAGCCGCTGTCGGAGGTGGGGAGGCGAGACTGTCGGCCAGCCAGCCGCTGTCGGAGGTGGGGAGGCGCGACTGTCGGCCAGCCAGCCACTGTCGGAGGTGGGGAGGCGCGACTGTCGGCCAGCCAGCCACTGTCGGAGGTGGGGAAGCGCGACTGTCGGCCAGCCAGCCGCTGTCGGAGTGGGGAAGCGAGACTGTCGGCAGGCTGATATCATGGACGGGGAGCCGGAACTGCCGTTTCACTTCTCGGCCGGCACACCGGAGGCTCTGACACCGGCCGGTCAGCTGGCGACAAAGACAGACATCTATCTTCCTAGCGGAGGTGCCGTCGCTTTGGACTTTAAAAAATGCGCATGCTCTGAAAACTCCATAGGAATAACATTGGGATTGTGGAATTTTTTTTGAAGCCATGTCTTATCTTTGTAACTTGTCATTGAAGAACATTGAATACAAAGACACAATGCAATTTTGACTGACCGAAACATGTGGTTTTACGGGCCTATTTCTTCGAGCATTTAACCTGAACACTTGTACACAAAAGTGATGTTGATGACTGGTCAATCGCTGGTATTAGCGTGATGGCAATGAAGGCAGTGCAGGTCGTTGATGGCGGGTGAGCATTTTAATTGTTGATCTGGATTAGGATCTGAGATTGACTTGGGAGTGTCCATGGTGTTAAGCGTGGTATGTGTTTCTGCGTTATTATTATCCTATTTGTAAGGCATTCATAACAAGGGTCGTAAACTAAGCTGTCGGCTATGTCCAACTCTACAGCGAGCATTGATAGTGAGCAGTACGATGGGCTGTATGCATGAGCTGTACACAATGATACGGACGTGCTATCTGTTCGATCACTAGCTTCGACAATTCCCTGTGCCAGCTCACAATGTACATATGCGATGCTTCGCAGTCCACAGAACAATTATCTCCAAACTAATGCAATATACGCAAGTCAGATTCATCTCTTTATTTTCCCCAGAATGTTTGGCATGGATTCTTCATCATCTTTAGCCACGTGACACCCTCGAGGTTCATGATTCAAGCCTTCCAGGTCGATTATTACCATAGAACGCCTTAGTGGTAATACTAAATCATTCTGGAAGATGACGTGGGGCATTGTCATGCGCCCATGCTACCAAGCCGGCTGCGACTGACCACCGCAGTGCCAATCCTCAGTTTAAAATGGGGAGGAGTACCATGAGCCACTGCTACCAAGCCGACTGCGATCGATTACTGCGGGGCCAATCCGCAGTCTAAGATGGGATGGAGCAGTACCATGCGCCCCTGCTACCAAGCATACTGCGACTGACCATTGCGGTGCCAATCTTCAATCTAACGGACGCTACATATTAAACCAATGGGGGATGCGTGATGAGCGGGAGAGCGAGCGCAATATAGGCAAGGCAGCTGACGCACCCAAAGGTTGCAATACCCCCTGGGTGGGGGAACACTGCCCGCTCCCCCGGCACGTCGCCAGGCTTTCTCCCCGTGATGGACCATTGAACGACTGGGGGTGGGAGGGGCTTGGGCCGCTTCCAGAGGTCGGGACAGGGCCCCCTCTAACACGTCAGTTTGGGGTCAGTCCTGGTCATGGCTGCACCGCGCCTACTCCCGTCATGGCTGCACCGCGCCCACCCCCGCCATGGCCATGTCCGCCCCTAGTCAGTGGTCATACCCCGTTGCTTTAGCGTTACTGGGAGCGGGAAGGCCGGAGTCCGGTTTCCTCGGATAATGGTTCTGGATTCGCCAATGGACATGGCCAAAGGTCAAAATCCTTGACCGGCCCCTAATGTGGATTACGGTATGCTTAGTCCCCACTAACCGATTCCATTGGTTGCCTGATCACAACCAGCACATCAGTAGCAGGCGTCGCTACTCCTTCGCCTAATAAGTACAAGTATCTACCTAACCTTCCCCAATTTAAGTTCCCTTGGATCTGAGCCTGGCTACCTTCCCGTGAACTCCTGCATAGCACAAAATGTGGCCAAGAAGCGTACAAATATCTCACCAATACTCAACCGAGTCTTCATTCATCATCACATGGGAACGAGTGGTCTAGGGGTAAGATGCTCGTCTCACAATCGAAAGATTGTGGGTTCGAATCTCACCTGTCGCTACTCTTCGCCCGCGACCAATCGGCGTGAGAGATTGGCGACGCTATATGACTCAACGGTCGACGTGTCGTAAAACCAATAACCAATCATTCATCATCTCTTTGTTTGCACATCAGTAGTATTCTTCGTCTCTTGGTGAAGGTCAGTTTTTCTTACATATTTTCGGACGTGTTTCGAAGAAAATATCTTCCCAGTTAGGCAATATTTCAATTCGGGAAAATATCCCATTTAATTTTCTATATAGATGTATGTATTACATAAATTGTATTCTTGGCCACGAATTTCAGCCGCAAAAGGCGTCCTAAAATGTCCGTGTTAAGGCAATGAAGTTATTTCACGTGACCAGTTTCTTGGATCCACTGCGACCTTGACTGGGACACCTCCACTACGGAGACAGGTTGACAAACCTTATCTGTAAAAACCTCGGGTTTATCAATCTCCTCTCCCCAGGCTTTCCCCGTTTTTCAGACGTCGGCCTGTGCTGGCTCTCGTCGGCCGGCTCCCTTCCGCTCGTTCGCTTGTATTCAGCAGCGTGAACCGACGATAATGCGCTCATATCGTTATTAATGGCCACCTGATAGTGACACATTGCGCCCCGGCTGTCGACATATTGCATAATCATCGGCCTACCGACCGCGCGCCGCTGCCAGCGGACCGAGAGTGCCGCCAGCCAAGTTGTCACGTGCAGCCTTTTATCTCGCCGCGTCGTGTATCGGCCTGGTCACACACTCGACAGACTAGGGAATTGGGGGGCCTTGTTTTGTGCTGCTCCGCCTGTGCCGCACAATGAAGAGAAGGAGGTGCAGACGGAGTTGTCCGGAGTAATGCTTGTTGGAGCCGCCCGGAGTAATGCTTGTCGGAGCTGTCCGGAGTAATGCTCGTCGGAGTTGTCCGGAGTAATGCTTGTCGGAGCTGCCCGGAGTAATGCTTGTCGGAGCTGTCCGGAGTAATGGATGTCGGAGCTGTCCGGAGTACTGGATGTCGGAATAGGCAGGGGTGTTCTTTCATGCACCTTTGGGTGGGCCGTTTGCCCTCAGTCGTGGATTTGGCCGCTCCAAATGCTTTCGTCATTTAATATGACGGAAACTAGTGAAGCTGGAGGAACGAAATTCGCGGGTGGATGGGCACGGTAGTTAACTCTATTGTGTGCAATGTTCGTGACCTTAGGTCAATATCTTCAAGGTCAAATGAGGTCAGATTGACAAAATTTTCCGGTTTTGCAAGGCTTGGCTTGTCATCGTTATGGATCCCTGTGATTGAGTTTAAATGCTCAAAAATGGGCATCAATGATGTTTTGGACATTACTAATGATGCAATGCAATGCTAAACCCAACATTTGACCTCAGGTCACCTATATAGCACCACTTTATCAGGTAAATTACGACGCCGGTAGAGAGGCTTCGGACGGTGTAAAGTACAGTGAATAAAGGATGTCAACGCAATGACAAACAGTACAAATTACAACCAGTAGTGCATTTATGGCAACATTCCAGTTTTTCAAGTTTGGTTCCATTAACCTGTCAAGAACTTGATCAGACTTGACTTTGGGGCCCTAACATGACCTAAAAACTATACACCATATCAATATGCATCAAACAAGTCGCTAGTGTTGCCTAAAACACTACCCTTCTTGTCAGTATACTGGAAGCGCATCAGCGCCGATTTTTTGGTCTGGCGCTATAACATTTTTTGACTTTAACGGCCCCTAACTTGAAAGTTTCGGCCGATTTCCATTTGTCTTGCTTTAAACGACGCGCCGTTCATTTGTAAGCAGGTACACCGAAAATTGCGTATATCGACCGGTAAAATCTGCAGTTATTTTCGAAAAACCGGATGGGTGGGCGGATTTCGCCCCCCTCCAGTGCGCGTGTTAATATGGGAAACTATGGAGTTGGCCGCCTTCCCTTCCCCAATGATGAGAAACCACATACAAATGCGTGCATTTCCTCCAATCCACTTCGTAAAACGACGCCGGTAGAGAGGTCGGACGGTGTGCCAGTGTGGAAGGGGTACACTACCTATCCAGAATGGTACCAAGATGCAGATAGAATGTGGTACCTATCTTGTCAGTCGATAAGAGCCAGTCAAGACAGCGTCTATGGTTGGGGAACTGCTGCAGGGGAAACATTAACTCGACAAAAAAAAACAGTTATAACCTATAGTGATAATGTGCTTATGTACCCTGACACCATTTCGAGGGCACACAAAAGTGCGCCGAGAGCGTTCTCTATTTCTTGACAATTTTTGTTTCGTTGCACTCCCCCCTCCCTTAAGAAAATCCTGGCTGCGACACTGGTGCTCCGGCACCCGATTACAATTCCTACATCTGCCCACAAGTTAAATATAAACATAAAAACTAGTGACACTGCTCAAGTGCAGTTTTCTGTTAAAACTGGCGTGTAATGAGACTATTCGACAGGACACGCATACCTCAGTTTCATTTCTTTCTGTTTCGAAAACTCGGAATGGGCACCATTTTTGAAAAAGCGACCACGTGCTCACTGCCATTTTGAAGCATTAATCATGGGTTCCGTCATAGGACAGATCACTTCGATTTTTTTCTCTCGATATTCTCCAATACATTTTTCGCCCACACGCTGAAAAACAACATACCTACCTGAAACCCTTGATATACCAAAGCTCAACATCCTTTTATGGCGGATCTTCTGAAGTGCACTTTGTCAGGTTGAAGTTCACCAGGTGCCGGTGACTGCAAAACAGTGGCGTACCGAAGGCGTGGGGGCTAAGAGGGCAGTTGACCCCCTTAAAGGTGGGGGCCCCAAGAACCGCACCGAGGTTCGGAAAAATTACACCGGGCCTTCTGAAGATCCAGCTGGACCCCCCAAAATCCCACCGGAACCACTGAAAATCACATTGGGGCCAAACAAGTCGCGCAGAGTTCCCTGAAAATTACGCTGGGTCCCCAAAATCGCACCGAAGCCCCTGCAAATCACATTCGGCCCTCAAAAATTGTTCCGGATCCACTAAAATTATGCTGGGGCTTAAAAAATTCAACAGGTCTCACCGGGCCCCAAAAGTATCATCGCGGATACCCCCCAAAAAAAAAATGAAGTCAGGGCAACGAAAAACAATTGGTACCTACATGGAAAACCACTCTGGGGTCCACAAGCGACCAGAGCGTTGGACATGAAAAAAACGTGTCGAGGCCGCTAAAACTCGCACTGAGAATCCCAACAAATGACGACGGGGCCCAAAAATCGCATTCGGATCCAAAACGTCGCGTCCCAGCCCTTGACAATCACACATGGGGCCAAAAAGGTCACACCGGGACCCAAAAGTTGCAGCTGGCCCCCAAAATCAATTTCCATGCCTAATCTCACTCTGCGGACTCAAAACTCGCGCCAAAGATCCCCAAAACGTGTCGAACCCCGGGAAAGAAGTGTCGGGGCACCGGAAAAATCACACTGGGAGCCCAAAGAATCGTACCGAGGCCCAAAAATATCGTGCAGGAGCTTTACCAAAATAGAACTCGACGCACGCAAAATCACACCGAGACTCGATGAAATCGACCCGAGCACCGGAAAATTCAGAACAGGTCCCGAAAGTAAATTATCCCAAGGGTATTTCTACTCTACCCCAGTCCGTCGCTGGCCTGCGCGATCGTTAGGGAGTCGAAATTGATCGATTTGGAATTTTATCGAAAGCTTCACCTTTCACAGTTCGCCTGGATTCACTACGACCACTGACCAAACTGCTTCAATTGTACTCCATAACCAGAACATACTTAAAGGCCACCATGTCAATTCAACACTTCCCCATCTTCCTATCCCACATCCGACCCTTTCCAATGGAAGGGGTCGGAAGGTCTTGGTATTTGTCCTAAATTTCCTGATTTCTGTCCTCATATTTTATCATGCCATGGTACTTATCCAGTCGTTTACCAAAGCCTACTTGAAAATCATAACAATTTTATCATAATCAACCCCAAAGTCCTCACTTGATCACCAGCTGTCATAGCTTGGCACTACTCTTCCTAATTATCTTCTTTTTTGATATTTTCACTAGCCACACAATTTCTGGATGAGCTCTGAAAATAAATGAGTAAGTTCCACAGCAAAACATATGCAGATACGCTGAGAAAAGGCATCCTCAATTTCGAGATTGAACAACGCAAGTCAGTCTGTATAATAGCCAGTAGAGCCGATCACAATATCAAACTATCTGCAACAGGTCTCCGTGGTAGGAATTCATCGGGGAGGGAAAGTTATCCAATACAACGTTCAAAGGCAATATCCGAGAATAGAGGCCGGTGTCGGCCATGTGCGTGCGCGACAGAGCCATTATAACACCAGCTGCTGTAGTCATTATGATTTTTGGACAGAAGGGCCAGTGTTGGTGATTTGGCCCCATTAACCAGGCGTGCTGACGGTCTCCGTCCCATGTATTCTCGGCCCGGCATAATACTGGGCGGGATCGCCAAAGGCGGCAGGAATTATATCAAAGTAAAATCGAATATTCATCATAAACAAAGCTGGCGCCAGTGATCGGCTGGTCGTTATCGGCGTGTGTCGGGGACCACAGCTGCCAAATACGCGAAGTGCAACTCATGGTGACTATCGCTTTTTAAACCATAACACATCGGGCACAAATATTTTGCATTCACCTAAATTTCACAGTTCATGTGACAGAACACATGAGATCCTACGGATCTTAATCAAGGACTGGATCGCATGACTTAACAAACACCAGAGTTAAGAGCACTATTACTTTCACAGTAAATGTACTGAGAACATTATCCGGCTTGTCGCCCGTCACCGGCAGCGGTAGCCGCAGCAGAACCGAATAGTCAAGGCCGCCCTGGGTCTCGAACCCACCATCCATGGGTGCCATACGACGACAACGGCTCCAGAGTGTCACCAGGTGCCACTTAATACACGAAACTATGATACACAGGAGCGGATCCAGGAACGTCAATGGTGGAGGAGGAGGGGAGGGGGTACTCGTCCAGAGGGGCGTCACTGATTGATACAATTTAAAGGCGGTGCACTCGAGTGTCCCTGGACGGGCGGGCGCCTTCGGCAGGGAAAATTCAAGAGGGGACACTCTAGCGTCCTGGAGAGCCGGGTTCTGCAATTTGTGTCAGCGCCTACCCAGGAAACTAATGGAGAGGCGCCTTTTTCCAGTCAGAGGAGCGCCGTATATCCGTGTGTATGTGTGTGTGTGTGGGGGGGGGGGCATATCCCTGTGTCCCCTTGGATCCTCTCCTGACGACACGTTATGTGACACTATTGTACCGAAACATATACGCACAAGCCCACGAGCGAAGTGTCACGAAATCGGTTCGGGTGGGGGCAATTTGAGGACCAGTTTCGTCCCTCAGACCAGACCAGACCAGGTTGGCGGACCAGTTTCGTAGAATCCCTTGTGATATCCAGAAGACATTGTGTGGGAGAGCAAATCACTCAATGAGTCGCAAGTGCCAGCTAAATAGCATACAAAACTACATCCTGCGCAAGTCAAACCTCAAACCTGATCAAACCTGGTCGATGCGCCCTAAAACTCAAATAACCAACCAACCAAATTACTGCTGAACACCTTCCCCCAATCAGTCGAGGTCCGTGGGACAACAGGAACAGACCCATGGGGCTGGTATCCTCCTCCTTTCATCTCTCACTGCTGGGCGATACGACGAAGGCATCACGATTTTTGTTTCTGTTTTCGTCAGCTATCCCAAATCATTCAGGAAGTTGAACAAGTTTCAGATTGCAATTAAGCCGACGATGTGACACTGAAAGGAACCAACTTTTTCATCCAGTTTTATAGTTTATGGGAAATAGTTTAATCTCGAAAAGAAATCTGGAAGCGAATTGATATGGCGATTATATTTTCGAAATTAAGTCAGTCCGGGACGTCTTCCATGTCATTTTCAGTCATCGTCTTATTACACGAGCCTTTGCATTTTCTAGGCAAACTTTCCAAGAGAGATTGTCAGTTAACGAGTTTTTAGGCGGATGTGAAGGAAAAATACGGAATCGTCAGAGATTAGCCTAAACGAGATTCGGTAGCTCAGTGATTAAGCTGAGCGTCTGGCATGCCAGAGGTACGGCGTTCGATTCCCGGCGGTGCCCGCCTTTCCTGCTAGGGTGAGAGGCAGGCGACGCCATATGGCCTCAGCTGCTGAGTACGTCGTAAAGCTACAACTGACCAACCTCTCAATTGATACTCCAGGATAAGCTGAAATCAATGCAACGTGTGAGATAAAGACATTTAAACTACAAATGAATGGATATGAGGCTAATGCGTCTATTTGCATACCAAATAAACAGCAGCAGCCAGTCTCCACGGAAAGAAGCCATGACGTAGTACCACGGTTGTCAGACTGTCACCGGTTCCCCAGACTACAAAGAAATAGCAACGATAAGTTAGAACTGTACACAAGCAGAGTACCTGCGGAATGATGCATTATGACGGCGTAGGGTGAAACGGTTGTCTGGTTTATTTGTTAATTATTTGGGTATTCTCCAGAGACACTTGTACGCGGAGAGCAAGGAGAGAGTAGTTGCGAAGACAGAGTGAGCTTGGGATCCACCACCAGCCATCTACTGAAGAAACCTGCAAGGTCCCGAGTCCTGGGGAACAGCATAATACACGAACATTTACACATGTGCATTTGGTTGCGGTTTTGGCATTAAAATGCCAAAAATATCGCACTCAGGGCATCGGCAGTTGAGGCAGAATGGCTAATTTATTGGGAATATTAACCCCCGCCCGTGCACGCAAATTAGCTACCTACGCCAGTGCAGGGGTGGGGGTGGGGTGGGGGAGGGCTGTTAAGACCCCTAGCATTTCCGAACGGAGAGCGCTAGCGACATGCAATACAAGCCAGCGTGTTGCATGTCACAGGATCTCGCCATTGCTACTCGATTTTGACACTTTAGGTCACTGGGTGGCTTCTCAGGTCACCTTAAAGATCAATTTTTCACACAAGTCGACAAGTTTTAAATTCAATTGTTCCCTGTGTGAAAACAATAGCAGATATTCGCTCAAATATTCGCCATAGTGTCTCTCAGTTTCTTGGAATACTAACCATATGATAATTTTTGCATTTCAACCCATAAATAAGGTCAGGTGAGATTAAAGTGTTGACGTCAATTTAAAGAATTCAGAAATTGTGCCCGAAGGCACCATTTTATATACCAAGGGGTAACATTAGGCAACGAATTCAGCCTTAACGCCAAACTAACCCCAGAGTCACTCAACCCCAAAAATGCTGTCTGAGGTCAGACTAGATCATTGACCTGGGATGATCTTGTGAAGATGAATGACCGATGTAGACAGGCTAGCGGAGTTGCCGATCATCCTACCTTACCCGCATTGGTGATTTTGATGAAATAAATGAGATAAATACCCGTAATTCGCGATTTTTGCATATGTCAGTGACCTGACATGACATCTTTTAATTGTTCACACCGTAAGGTTGGCAAAGGATGTCACATCAGCTATGACAAGCGCCTTTGGATCGTGGCCGTCAAAAAACCTTCAGGGTGCCGTGCAACTCTTTGCCCCCTGCACGGGCGATGGCTAACACAAAGCTACCGTTTGCCGGAATGCGCTCCTGGCAGTGCTACCTTCCAGAGTCTCGGAGACTCATGTATCCGAACTCGCAATTCCGAAATGGCTGCCACCCCGGCGTCACGCTCGATCTGATCACCACTCTGGCCCACACACTCATCAACCACACTTCACTGGTGCTGGTCATTTGAGTGGTCGTCTGCGGAGACGCAGGCGAATAGCGCAATCCCACGGCCGGTCACTGAGCTACGACAGTGACGGTCTCCTTCGGCGCTGTCACCTACGAATACTACTCTCGCTCATCCGTTATCTCACCGTCTCAGTCAGAGGATGCGGAGGCTGGGAGACCACGAGCGGCAGACGGAGGCGGCCAGATGAACATGATCAGGGACCGCCACCGACGGAGCTGGAGCATATTCAGAACACTCGGCCGATCCCAACCGCCTGCCCTACCTACTCATACTCTACGAGACCGATGCAACATCAGAGGCATTCTTAAAATTAGTGTAGCTGTATTTTTATAGTTGCTGTTGAAAATAGCGTGGAAGAGATCATGCTAATTGCGCGCGGCCATTACAACAAAACAAGACGCTTCTGCCGCTTGGCAAGCCCTTACCAGTTGTGGTGTTACAACTGGCCCAGTGGCCCAGTGCCACAACTAGTCCAGTGCCAGTTGTGGTGTTAGTATGCGTTAAGGGCCCAGCCAACCATGGGTGTAGCCACGGTTTTGAAATTTGGGCGGGGGGGGGAGGACAAACCAGGGACGCAGTGTGTTTTGGCAAGATGGAGAAGTGAGCCCCCCCCAAAAAAAAACTGATTTCAGCCACTTCATTTCCAAGGTCTGGTTTTCAGATTTACCATTGTTGAAAATGATATTTGAGGAACAAAAAGTTCCTCCAAAATTAGCAAGGTTTTGGTTTTGTTGTAGTAAATATGGACTTACACCAGTGGCGTACCGAAGGTGGGGGCATTAGGGGCAGTTGCCCCCCCCTGAGAGGTTGGAGTCCCCAAGAATCGCGCTGGGGTTCGGAAAATTGCGCCAGGCTCCCTAAAAATCCCGTTGGGACCCCAAAAATCGCACCGGAGCTCCTACAAATTGCACTGGGGGCCAAAAAGTCGTACAGGGGCCCATAAAATCACATTTGGGGTCCCGAAAAGTTGCACAGGGCCCCCGAAAATGACGCTGGAACCCCAAAAAATCGCACCAAGGCCACCTAAAATTACATTGGGGCCACCAAAAAAAATCATTCTGGGACCTAAAAAAATGACGCTGAGGGCTCCAAAAAGTGGGACCGGGCCCCTGAAAATACCGCTGGGGCCCCAAAATTAGCGCCGGGACTCAGAAAATCCCCTTCTTTGTGGAGTATGGGAAAAAAACCTATCCACTACTCCACACCGTTTTCCCCACTGTGGTTCGTCCGGACCGCAGTCTACTGAACTCAACAAGACCTGCTCACCTCTACAAAATACTCTTCGTAACTACGTTATTTCTTCGCTAGCTCATCACACAAATGGGAAGCAGCCGATATCACCATGCTGGTGGCAGGCTGTCCAAACGCAGACAACAACAACCGACACCGCGCTGAGGCGGAATCGTAGGGCTTGTCACTCAGGGCGTTGGGTACGCAGACCGGCTTAGATTGTTTGATTTAAGGTGATTGTTGGTAAGCATTGCAAGCATATATATTCTGACTATGCTTAATTCGTACCAGTCGAATCTTCTCGATAAGTGAAATTACAAAAATGGCACAAATTTTGACATTGAAGATTGGCAGATTTGCGCTGCTTCCCGGATAGGTGGCAACGCAGTTTTCCACGGGAAGTTCGTTTCGTGGCTGTTGCAGGCTGACTTTATTTATTTATGAGAAAAAAATCCTTCATCGCAGGGGTTTTGACCACAATAACATCAAAATGTCACCAGAAAGTCGTGCTTTGGCAGAAGTTTGAAGCTGATGCGCCGTACTGCATAGCTAGCTCGTTCGGCCTTCAGTCTCTCTCGGAACAAACAGGACATTTAATTTTCCAATAGGTGGAAAGGTCCGGGAAACGTTAGAAGAGGTCGTTCAGTGCATAGAGGCAGTGTGGATAACGACGCTCGATTTAAGCGAGGCGTCTGACTGTGTCGATCAAGGCGTCCTACGAAAGCTACTATGATACGGAATTCCATCTGACTGGTTTATCAACTATCTGTGTGGTCGTAGGCCGATCGCTTGGGGCTGTTCGGAGATCCACACGGTCAGATTTTGAGTCTACAAGACACCATAATCGGGCCCAACTTATTAAATTTTGTCATTGCCGACATTGCCAGCTTCCATCGGCACGATCGAATACTCTGCTACGCAGATGGCACTCAACTTCTCAACTGTTCATATCCAGGTAGTGATAGTTTACCACAACTCGAAATTCGCCTTGAGAAGTATCTGGTACAACTGGCTAAAACCGACACTCTGAAAATAACGCGGTAGAGACCTGGTGTGTTAGGGTCTTTTTCATGCCCTAACACACCTAACTTTATTTCTACCTCTTCTATATGCTTATATGTCTTCCTCAGTTAATTTTTTTAAGGTTTCTTAAATGCCTGCTTCTTTAAATCCAGTAAACGTGTTACTTCCCTGGTCAGCCAAGAAGCCTCAACAGGTTGTGTGTCGTTTCAGTTGTTGCTTTCTATTGACTTAAGAAATTCCGCACCTAACTTAGGAGCGTGCTCAATAACCTATGCATCCCTTCCATATCCCTCAGCCGAATATTTCCCGTAACAACAATCAGGAATCACCGCATGCCCAGCAATAACACTCTGGAGTCTGGATGTCTCCTCTGCGCCACAGATGAAAGTTTATCCTGGTTTAAATAGATCTGGCATACTTACATGACGTCACCGTACATAACAGGATCATGGTGGATTACAGTATAATTCTCACACATTCCTGCTCGCATCATCAGAGATGGAAGTAAAAAAACCTACTAGATATTGTGATATCCTTTAGTATTAGCACCCAGGTGTACTCTATAGTCTTGCCTAGGCACAAGCAGGCGTTTCGCTATCTAACAGGCGGTCTCACCCAGCGGAAAAATCTACTACGTTTACTACTACAGAGATTACCTAGGCAACAAAATACCCTTATTTCTACCTGAGAAAACCCACCTTTTCTACTTATACATTTCCGATTTATTGCAAAGAAATCGTATGCATACCCATAGGCGCTTAGTACGAAACCTTTCTAAACTTTTAGGGCTTTAGAAACTATTGATACGAAAATCCCTTTCCTCTTAGTACGAATCCCTACTAAAATTTATCTCGACGTCGTGTTGCATACGGAGAAATTCGGGGTAGTTAATCTTTCTGCAGTAGTAAATGTAGTAATGTAGCATTTTCTGGGTGAGACCGGCTGCCAGATAGTGAGACGCCTGCTCGTAGATTACTTACCATGGCAAGTGCTAGTGCAAACGGTTCTGATGGGTTGTGGTGGCCCATGCCTATACCAGATGTGACTTTACAGAGATACCGTGTTGTGAAGGTGTGATATGATGCTGAAAATATATTAGGTTTTCAGGTCTTTTGAAAATTAGTTCATGTTATGACAAGAGACGGATTAATGCAAATTACATAATGATGTTATCCAAAATTCCTCTAAAAGTAAAATCTTGGATGGTTAATTTATATGACATGCACATTCAGCTAGGTCATCCTTCAAACAAAACCAAAAATAACTATTGTATGACTTATTACGTAGTTACAAGATTGATTTGCTTTGTTTGTTCATAATGTTCCATTCAACATCAGCAGTTTAACTTGTAAGTCCATCTGCACTAAGTGCGTTACCCTACATACCTAGGTACGTACATAGGCACATAGGTAATATTTTGCCTCCCAACTGAAAAGTATGCATTAAAAAAAAAAAAACTCAGAAAGTACCTTAAACAGGAAATTTGCCATTGCTTTATGATTGTATATAATTCAATTTGAACAGAGTAGGTATACTTGCCTACCCATTTACCTATCTACAGACAAATTTAAAATGCCTCCAGGCATTCTATTTCCTGACCTCCTGAAGGAGGTCAGGAAATAAAAGTGGCTAAAACGCACTCTACTAATGCAGCTAACACTGTCTGCTAATGCTGTGTAATTATCAAACTCCACCCAAAAAGTGGCTTGGAGTTTGGTAATATAGCATAAAAATTAGTTTTTTCTCTCAAAATAAATAAAAATATGTAGCACAATCTAATCTAACCTAACTGGACCTTCCACGCCAGAAGTCATATTACTTTTTAATAAAAAAATTCCAAAACGTTTTTGTCATAAGTTTTGAACTTAAAAAATATAACCTAACCTAACCTGAACTGTTTTTGAAGAAAAAACAAAGAAAAATCTTAATAATAGCAAATTATAATGGAACAAAAGCCTAACCTAACCTAATGTAACAAGACCTAACCCTTGATCAAGTTAAAATGTGTGTACAACTTGTCTCATGGTTATCTCATACCTGCACTGCAATTGCTGCAATGATACCAAAGCAACTGCTTATGATGCTGTTTAGATTATCATAAAAAAGTCATATATTTATACTGAACCTTCCTGCACAGGAGTCTACAGCTTGTCCACGAATTGAACACCATCATGCTTTGTTGACAAGATATTCAAGGTCTGTCAATGCCATGGAGGGTCTGCAGAATCATCAGAAAAGCTTCACACATTATTTAGCATCTAGTACAACCATATATGCTTGTGTACAGAAGCTTAGTCAGTTGGTGTGAAGGACCTCTGCTAATCCTTTTGGTGAGCATCCACATGTGACGTACAGATGTGCTCACTTAGTTGGACCAATGGCCTACTGTTTGGCTGGTCACTGATATATTTGTGGTGGCCCTTAGCTGCAGGTAGACATAACAAATTTCAGATGCTTGGGTGACCATCACATAAGCATGCCAAATCTATGGTGTTCCATGTATTATGGTGACCTGAATACATTTTAGCTCGTTGATCTGTGGTGGAAATAATAACCACATTTTAGTTTTGTTAGGTTTGACTACTGTAGGAGGTATCTCTGTAGTAATATCAACATTTATGTATCCCAGAAATTGGTCAGATTACAAAATAATTGTTGATACATTTTCACCAATGTGAGCACATTTGTTCTGCTATGCTAAACACAAACTACAATTTTGACATACATTGCTTCATTGAATGTTTATGATCAGCAATGCATAAAAGTTTCTGAGCTTTGCTGCATGAGGAGCACTGTCTACTCCATGCCCATGTGTTACATTTTCCCAATTGAATTAGATAGATGTTGGATAGTTGCTGGGACTTGGTGTGCCGCAGCTGCAGAGCCATTTATTAGCCACAACCATACTATACCATATCATTACTAGAGCTGGACTTACATTATTAATTTGCACATTTGGAAGGTATCTTTGTGGGTTGTTCAAGTTGGAGAATATAATTTGCTTTTTGTTTCTGATGTGCTCCCCTTTTGTACTTTCCAATTAGTTTTTGGCGTTTAATCAAGTAGCTTTGTAGTAAGTAAGTACAAGTAGTAGTTTGAAGTCATTGGTAAACAACACCATTCAGCTTCTTAGCAGGAAAATGGAGAGGAAAATGCTCTGGATGGCAAAATCAAGGAACAGTCTGTTTTACATACCCTAACCATTGCAGTTGACTCTGACCTTGCATCATGTACCTAGGTGAGTTTATTACTTTAAAATCAATCATGAGGAAATTTGGAATGCCAAGTCAACATCTGTGCTTCCATCCACCTTTTGAAGTTCACTGTCGCACAAAATTGTGCCCTCTAGTGTTTCAGAATGTGACTTTACATGAGTATGAGTGAAGCAGGTAATTGCATATCATGTGGATATGTTGGTAAATCATGACCAACTGGCACAGAAGTGTATGTCTGCCACATGTGACCTGCACAGGGTTTGGGCAAGTAAAATCTGACATTATGTTGGTGTGGTGGGGAGACACCCATTCTCTAGTATGTATTGCCATATCATGCAACTTGTTGTATCATGCCTCTACTGTTTGCACGGGTCTTGCCCCACTCTTAACATTTTGTTTTTGGTGCAATGGTTACAGTAATTATAAAATATGAACATGATGATCAGCAGCCCTATGCTGGATGACTAGGTGTAGCCTTCCAAGCAGCAATGTCAGCCATTCTTTGTCTATGTTGTCACAATTGTTGTTATAACAGCAGCACAACATTTTCAGTACCATTTACTTCATTATTTTTAATGTGATCATTTTGGGCAAATTCTCCTATTTTTGTAATATGCATATTCTAACATTGTTACCTTGGCATGCATGTAGAAGCAGAAAGAGAAGTTCCTTACCCGAGTTGCTTGACTTCCATCAAGTGCATGAGATCATGTCATGATAATGTGTGCACTGTGGGCTTATTCTATTTAGACACTGCTGTTTTTATGTTTTATTTTGAGTTTGCATGGCCTACATAGTGTTAAAGTTGCATTTCACGACCTAAATCACGGTAATATGCAGATATAAAATGTTTTGTTTTTTAATCTGGAAAAAAAACTGTCATAATGGTTTCCAAATTCTCCAGAAATAATAAGTAATGCCATTTTCGGACCACATTCATCAAGGGCTTTCCGATGGTATCCAGTTCATTTTCATGCAATGCTTATTTTGGAAGTTAGATGTGGGGTCTTTAGGGACACCCCTCCCACTGAGACGGGGTGAGGATTCAACCGGAAAGATGGCAGGTTAAATGGCAAACAATTTGATGGTGAAAATTGAAGTGTGATGACATGGTGTAAACATTCAATATATTCACCCACTACTGTAAAGTGCTTATACCATACCCATACCCATATTCAATTCCGATTTCAGGTTTTTGGTGTTTATATGTAGGTATTTTTGATACTCTGTCTAAATACGTTGCAAAGAAGCCGAATGCAACTGTTGTGCAAAAGCTTACATTTCAAAGGCACACAAAGAACAAAATAGCATGTTTCCACCGGCCAGAGTTGAAGATCTCTCATGAAGCCAAGGGGTCCAAGTCTTTATTTTCCGGACGTATTTTCAGATTAAATAAAGAAAATGACAGCGTTAGCAGAGTACTAAACCAGGAGGTCCAGAATCCACACACCCACCTGGGAGAACTATGGCACCGGTAGTTCCCACGGTGAATCAACCGGGTTATCAGGTGGAGTGATGACGTTAGACTCAATATGAATGACATTTAAAACACTTATCATATGGCATATGGCTTTTGGGAAGCAAAATTGTCAAAAAATAGCTGGTCAGAACGGTCAGAACGGTCAGAACGAAAGACAATGTCTTAAGTTAGATTCTATCGGAATTGGGTGGCCTTACCTGTATCTTGTGACGAGCATTTGGTGTAGCAGGCTCTGGCAGTTCAACTGAACAATTCAACTTCTATCAACAAACTGCACTATCCTGGTTACCTGGTTTTGATAGGAATGAAGGTAGGGTCAATAGAGGAGATGATAAATAATGCAGGCATGCTTTTATCACTGCAGAATTCCAATGGCTTCGATATCTGCTCCTGCATTTCCAAAAAGCTCAACAATTGCTTTATGTTGTGCTTAATGCTTTACCACTCATGCAACAAAGTGAAGGACGAGGGTTAAACTAATTCTTATACGTCTTTAGCCCCCGCATCAAACCGATTCATAGTATTTATACTAATAAAGTTGAGGAATGGAAATTCATCAGTGTATTCCCACAGACCTGTTAGCCAGGGAATGCATTGCTGCAATACAGGACCTCCCAAAGCAGTATGAATTCCCACCTCCAGGCCATGCTGTTATAATTGACAATAAGCTGTGTTTTCAGACATACTTGTAGCCTCTGTGTCTGAACATCCACCTGATATCAAGCACAATGAGCAATGAATTCCCTGCAGTGAAGACAACCTGTACAATGGGCTTTACCATTCAGTCCATTCTGGAAGAAAATGAGGATCTCCTGAAGAGGAATCCTCTCGTGGCAGGTGGGTTCGTGCATTTGACATGTAACTAAGAATGATTCTGCATGATTAAGTATGTTCGAAATGTTCTTCTATTAATCAAATGCTGTGGTATATTTACCCACTGTTGGCTGTGTCCCGACCAGCGATTTTTTTAACGTGGAGATAGTGTGAGGCCCCATGCCATCCTACTGCTTTCCATCTCGCATGCCTCCCATTGCTGACTCCTGGTAATATTGCACCATTTCGAGTTCTTCCTTAGATTCCTCACTCTAAAATAGTCTTATGTGTCTCCCCGCCGTGTAACACTGGTTGGCCGCTTCTGCCAAATACACCGAACACTATCGAAGAAAGGACTTTATTATATTACTCAGTAACGTCACAACCCGACCAATTTGATTTACCAGAAGATCTGCAAATAATGTACCATCAGTTAGCATTATCTACCATCAGTACAATAATGTACAAATATCGGCACGCTACCGCGCGCCTTTTTCCGGTGGTCACAACAACGCTTGGATCACCCACCTCCCTTCGCCCGGATAACAGGACTAAG
The DNA here is from genome assembly GCA_034440615.1 of Ashinkailepas kermadecensis. Classification (NCBI taxonomy): domain Eukaryota; kingdom Metazoa; phylum Arthropoda; class Thecostraca; family Neolepadidae; genus Ashinkailepas; species Ashinkailepas kermadecensis. The sequence goes on along the minus strand of JAOTOM010004748.1, from coordinate 42,579 downwards.
ACCAGCTGTGCTTGCCCTTGGTTCGGATCGTTACCCGGTGCCTCTCTCACCACCGCGGTTCAAGTAATCCAGTAGCAACAGCTAGCTTATGTGCGGCCGATTGAAGAACAATTGCGTTATCGTCGGTGCTATTGAGTGTATGGTTGTCTTGTGCATGGGTCCTCTTCTATTTTGAGTTTCGGGGAAAAATGCGCTGGAATAGGCTGGCTCGGGTCAAATGCAAAAAGGTGCACGTTTGATTAATAGTGTCATGAGCCTGCACTTGAAAGTTTGGGTAAGCTAACTGAACGTGGCTTGCTCACCTGTATTGTCTATATGAAGAGATGGATGGTCTTGATGTTGAAGGATTATGGCAGGTTGAACGATTAGGAAACGTTTGATACCCGAGATGACCCAAGGATGGTCCAGTGGCGGATCATCGAGGTCAGGTGTGGCGGACGGCAGAGCAGAAATGGTGAGGACCCTGAAGAACAGAGTTTGCTGTTAGGAGCAATGTTATCAAGCAACTCATCCGCGAGCATATTCGGTATCCTCCCGACGGTCCATGCAAATCCGAATAACGGTAAATGACACGCCTGTTCCTCAAACATCGCTTTCGTAACTGGCCATGATGGGTCAGCGAAAGAATTAAAACAAACAGATGTGGTGAGTTACCTTCAGTTTTAGTCTTGAGTACTATCGTTCCCCACCAAACAGATCAGTGTTGAACAGGTCCAAATCCAAGAATTTGTTAAAGAGGGGGCGGGGCGCGAACTCCATTGGGGTGAGGAGGTATCTCGAAGGGACGGCGGAATGTGGATTGAAAGGGCGACACCTTGAGTCTGTCCGAAACAGTTGTTGGACCGGGGAAGGGGCAGCAGAACCTGGATCGAAAGGGGGGCATCTTGGATTTGTGGCGGAGCTGTTTTCGTTCGGAGTGCAGGAAGCAGGTTTCTGGCATGTGCGTCGAGAAAGAAATGCAAGCTGCCCCCAATCCGCTGCCGCCTGCCCCAAGCGACCTCCAATCAGTCGGACCTTTGATCAGTTGGTTTCTTCGCAGCCCCCCAACCCGGCCTGGAGCCATTACATAATGGTTTTCAGCTCCTTGGCTGAATGATGCAAGCAATAACCTTGGGCCATCTCAATGTTACGTCAGACAAGATCATCGATAACCGCTTTCGGGCTCCTACAGGCTCGACATCTGGCGACAAAAACGACTATTAATGCAAGACGGAACTTGTACTCAGAGCTGTCGTGGTCAACATATCATAATTTGGGCATTGTTTCTTACGAGGAGAGAGCTGGCAGTGTGCTCCTCCGTTGCATTGCTGTTACACGACGAAAGTTAAACGAAGGTGGAGTTGACGGTGGTGAACATAGGTAGAAATCGAGTATCAAGTTGGCCTTCATTAACACGAAATAATAGAAATTGAGCAAAGTAACACTTTATTAATGACTCGGGCTTCCGGTTCTAGACCATCGTCTAGACCTGACAATTGTCTAGAATCGAAAGCTCGAGTTATTATTAAAGTGTACATTCAATTTCTATTCTTTTCGTCAATGAACGCCAACTTTATACTCGGTTTATGCCTAATGTTCACCGCCATGAACTCTATTGGGGAAATAAAGACATTTCTCAACCAACTCAAGGTAGACTTGCCATTTTTGGTTTCTCCAACCTTTCCAATCATGGAGTCCTTGTGAGATATCGAGCCCGTATGCTTGTGCATCCCGACCTCCTCCCTCTTCTGAAGGTGCTGACGCATTAACGCCAGTCCAATTTTAAAACCCCCTGGCGTTGGTGGTGTTCTGAGATACCAAGGTAGATATGCCCATTCCGAAACGTAGGCTCTGATGGAACGAGGGAGGTATGAGTGACCAATTTGTTCAGGGGCGAAACAAACGGTCGGGACCAGGTGCTCCATCCGCGGTCGACCCATTGGGGTTTGGTCACGTTTGGGACTCACTCGTTGTGGCATTCTGTATGGGTAAACGAGATTAAAAATGCGGTTTTGTTATTAATTTTCGATTTGTCAAATTTGCATGCGATAGTTGGCAGCAGTGCATTGTGCCGGCCTGACGCGGGTGTCTGCCTGGTCCACAGCCAAAGAAAAGGACAATGACCCATGGACGAGTCTGGACGCTCAGGCGGCCTTCCTCGGCCCTAACATTTGGGGAATGTCTCCTACGAGCGGCGACCTCAAGGTATAAGGCCATCCGCGAGGCGTACCAACTGGCAGAGCTTCAGTGCCAATCAATATGAGGCTGGGATAACCCTTAACTATGCGATTCAACGCAGGTGTCACCTTTTAGTAATTTCTCATCACAGTGGCACCCACGGAGGATTTGTAATGGCTACTAGGCATGCTCACTTAGCGTTTCCCTTACTTGAGGCTGGTAGTTAAAGTGAATCGCTTTGTTTCGTACAAAGTTCCGTGTATTCACCAGCTAGCCTATTGTGTGATGACGCCACTGTCCTCTGCCCAGCTCGACTACGCCGACCTTGAGGGGTTACTGGACGACAGCGAGCTGCTGGGTGGCTCCGCAGTGGCCGGACTCGGACTGTCGGCGCCGGCCAGCCCCGGCCTGTCGGCGCCGGTCAGCCCCGGTCTGTCGGCGCCGATCATCCCTGGCCTGCCGGCGCCGGTCAGCCCCGGCCTGTCGGCACCGGTCAGCCCCGCCATGCTGCTGGCCAGTCCCGACCAGCCGGTCGCGGCTCCGCCGACGCCGGCAGTAGAGCCGGAGCCGACGCGGATCGACAGTGTGCCGCTGACGCCCGCTGCCTCGACGCCGACGACCCACCAACCCGACGGTACTTCACGCAAACCAACACACATAGTCCGATGATTCTGGTATCAGAATGATCAGAAAAGAAATAAGCGTGCAAGATCACCATTAAAAACCATCACCTCGCCATGTTTGTTTTGCACCACTTCGTATTTTGGCCCCCGGAGCATCAGAAGCATGCATTCTTGGAATGCTCCAGGTCACATCAGTGACTGGACCTGATAGTGACTTGAAACTTCGAACATTATTAAGACATGATTTGTTATTACGTACCTTCCGATCTTCGAAACAAAGTCACTTAGTGACACAATATGCTAAAAAATCTTGTTTCACAGCTGAATTAATTATCCGCTTGACTTGACGATCCGATCTGAAGTCACGTTTGCAGATTGTTTTTTTTTGTTGTTGTTGTGGTTGTCTACTATTTACCTTCTGACTATATCTTGTAGTTTGTTCATTATGGATAATACCCTCTGCAGCTGAAATAATAATGTCTAGGTCAGGGCGGTTTATAGGTATTAGTATTGATTGTTGTAGCATAAACTGGCCGTTATTTCGTTCTTCCGGATGCACACATTGCCTGGACCTTTCGATTTGTGTATGGTACACTTTTGGCCGCCACAACAGTGATATGTTTGTAACACTTGGGCGCTTTAAGTCGGGACAGGCCAAGGCGATCTTGCCGCCGCCTCTGCAAATACGGCCGAAGCCGATTATTTGGACGAGAGCTATCCACGCTAACGATGGCAGGTCTTCTAGGTAATGGGTCACGCATGGTTCATACTCGACGATTATTCAAGTTTCTCAAGCGCGGTTTGATGTTGTTGACCTGAGGAGATAAGACACAACACTGCATTCATGTCTGCTCCAAGTTCCAAGCTTTTAGGTTATATGCGCTTCACTAATGCCATGCCGGGCAGGTGGTAAGTGGTAAAAGCAGCACGATTTTATTGTACGTTTTAACCATCACGGGTTCGATAATATATTGCACAGTACATCGTCTCAAATAGTCTGCTTGGATACTTCGGTATGACTGACGATGTTATGGGCGCTGTATGACCTCGGTAGTCGAAGCGCCCCTAAACCACAATAACTAAGTAGGCACAGGTCATGTGAATATTACGTCTGCGCACGGTACAAAAGTTCCCGCGGTCATGACCGCAGCCTTCCCGGACGGGTGAGCCCGCCCTCGGTTAGGCCAGTCACTTGGTTCACAGTTCTGTCAGTTCAGACATGCTACCCTTCCGCTGGGGCTGAAAAGGAAAGTGGTGAAAACAGGAATTGTAACTGCATTTGTACTGGCATATGTCATCTGAGTTTTTACGTGCCAAGAGAAAGTCTACAAGGGTGTTAAATTCCACATAATATTACGTCTGCTCGAAACTAATTTTCGTAATCAACACAGGTTATATGGCGGGGTGGCCAGAAGCCACTGGAGTAGTACTACTAAAGGCATTTAGCGCATGAAGCAGAAGGTTGTGAGTCAGCGTCGCAAGTTTCGTCTCTCCGATTGCTCGTTCGCTGTGCCTGGAGGTTGGAGAGATGCTATTTCTCCGCCAGCCTTGCCGTTAGGTGCGCTGCGGTGCCGATTCTCCTTAGCCGGTCGAAGTCCAGTGGCTGGGGTTGTTTACATCTGCTGTGTGGGCTCATCCATCTATAACTTATTTTTCCTCGCCTGCCTTTAGCTGAAGAAAAACGAAGGTGCTTGGCAGATGTGGTGGTGGTGGCGGATTGGAGTTTAGGGGCGCGTCGACATAAAGGGTCATTTTGCGCCCATAACTATTATAATCAATCTACGGTGCTACTATAATAGCTTGTTATTAATATTCACGGATGGCGGTATATCACCTCAAGGCCAGCTTGTCGAAGGAAGGTAAAAATATTCCCAGACGCAACGACATCAGAGTCGTTCCCTATTAACACATGCAAAGAAGCGTCAGCACTCAGCTGTCCTAAAATCTGACGTCGTAGAGGTTCTAACAGTACACAGCCTACTAAAACATGGTACACGGCAAGTGGGTTAGAGCAGCGTGGACACAAAGGTCGATCATCACCGCTCAGCATGTAACTGTGTGTTGCGAAGGTATGACCGATTCTCAATCGGCAGAGTATCACTTCTTCCCGTCGTTTGGTTTGGTGCGAGGATCGCCACTTTCCTAATATCGGTTTTAAAACCCTGAGCTTACTACACTTTGAGTTCCAGTTTCTTTGCCATTCGGACTGTATATTTGACAATATAGTAGGGTATAGGTCCATCTACGGCTCCCTTGGAGGGAGCCGTAGATGGACCACACGGCCATTGCTGATGGCGTGTTTGGCGGTTATGTCAGCAGCTTCATTTCCCGCGAGTCCGACATGGCTGGGAATCCAGCAGAATACGATATTTCTGTCGATGTCATGTAGGGATTTCACGATTTTGAGAATCCTCCGAACAAGTCGGTTATCCTGGTTAAAGGTTTTCAATGCCAGGAGACTGCTCAAAGAGTCTGTGAAAACCACGTGCTTTGTGGACCGCTCTTCCTGTATACAATTGAGGGCTTGCAGAATGGCATACAATTCGGCAGTAAAAATCGATGTTTGTGTCGGTAAACAACAAGATCGAACACTGTGTCGACTGACGTAAGCACATCCAACACCAGAGACTGACTTTGAGCCGCCTGTGTAAATCCGCGAAAAGTCGTGACATTCATGTATTTTTGTCCAATGCCAATATGCGGAGTTCCTCCGAGTTTGTATTTCCTTTCTTTGAGCAAGACAAAGTCACGTCAGTTTGTACTGGGACAACGTGCCAAGGGGGAGTACTCGGCGTAATAACACGTGCTACACAACGTGGCCTGATATTACAGTCACGAAGGATCGAAGCCATGCGAGTGGAAAACGGCAATCCACGCTGATGAGCCCTGTGACGTGCTCTTGATGTCCCTGAGAATATCCACTGATAGGCCGGATGTTTCCGGTTTTGAGCAACATTGCATGCGTATCTCGCGCCCAATAACTTACGGCGTAGCGCAAGAGGTGGCTCGTCTACTTCTGCCATTACACTTGCAGCCGGTGAAGTGCGAAAGGCTCCAGTAGCGATGCGAAGAGCTGCATTGTGGATGACATCAAGACAACGCTTGGTTGTGGCACACGCTCCGTCATAAATAAAGCATCCATAGTCAATTTTAGAACGCACAAGAGGTCGATACATAAGAAGTAAGACATGTCTGTCTGCGCCATACGAACATCTGGAGACAGTTCTCATCACTTGCAGTCTCTTTGCGCATTTCTGCGCAAGATCGTTGATGTGGGTTCTGTATGTCAGTCGACGGTCAATCCACACACCTAACAACTTTGCAGCTGGTTTGAAAGGAATGCGGTTCCCGTTCATCATAATCACCGGATCGCTGCAAGAATGTTTGCGGCAGAAGTGAACAGCACTGGTTTTCGATGTCGACATGGCGAAGCCCGTTCTGTCACACCAATCCTGCACCTTCCGGACAGCCAGTTGGAGTTTTCTCTCTACCGAGTGTACAGTACGCGAAGAACACCAAACGGTAAAATCATCTACGAATAGTGCTTTTCCTATGGAAGTTGGCAGTGAGGAGCCCACGTCGTTGATGGCAATAGCGAACAATGCGACACTCGGCACACTTCCCTGCGGAACTCCGTCAACTTGTTGAAATGTGCAGAGAGGAGACCTTCTACTCCGACACGAAAAGTTCTTGCAGCTAAAAAAAATTGTCAAGAAAAACCCCATGGAGCCTCTGATACCCATGAGGTGCAACTTCATGAAAATACCGTGTCACCATGCAGTATCATATGCTCCGTCAATATCGAAAAATATCGCAGCTGTGTGGCATTTCTTTCTAAAACTAGAGCGCACAACAGAGTCCAGTGTTAAAACGTGGTCAAACGTGCTGCGATGTTTTCGGAAACCACTCTGTATCATCGAGAGGAGATTGTTACGTTCTAAAAACCGCATTAGTCGGACATTCACCATTTTTTCAAATAACTTACATAAGGAGCAAGTGACCGAGATTGGGGGGTAATGCAGTGGGTCCATACCGGTTTTATTTGGCTTGCGTATAGGCACTGCAATTGCTTTCCGCCAGGACGATGAAAATGTGCCTGTTGTCCATATGTCATTTAATGCATTCAGGAGAGTTTCTAAGGCTGTTGTTGATAGACGTTTAATATCATTATGCAATGTATCCGGACCCTCTGCCACGCTCTTCAGAGTGCTGATTGCTGCAGTCAGTTCGGAAATATAAAATGGAATGTTGTATTCGAGGTCTGTGGTTGAAAAAATCAAGGAGGCGTGCTTCGCACCTGCCTTGTAGGTCGAGAAGCGCACGCTAATACTATTTTTGGAGCGTGCTGATAAAGCTCGTCCAATCTCGTCCGCTACCTTTTCCGGGTCAATGATATCTCGACCGGCCATGTGCAGGGTGGGAAGTGGAAGTGGAAGTGGTGTGTACCTTCCGGAAAAGCGCTTAATGCGGGACCATACAGATGACAATGATGCGGACCGATTAAACGTGTTGACGTAAGCTTTCCATGAATCTCGTTTCGCTTCAGCGATAGTACGCCTAGCGAATACCCGTGCTTTGCGGAAAGCTATTAAATTTGGCGTACAACTATTTCTATTAAAGGTACGAAAAGCCCTCTTCCTAACACTCAACGCCTCTCGGCATTTTTCCAACCACCACGGGACGGGTACGCGAACTGAAGTTCCTGATGAACGAGGGATGTGCCGCTGGGCGCTCTGCACAGTTGCTGTCGTGAATGTCTCCACGGAGACAACAGGTTCATCGGAGTAGACTCTGAGACTATTTTCAAGACTTGCTTGGAACGCACCCCAATCGGCTCGGCTAAATATCCACTTGGAAGGTCGTCGGCTTACAGAGATACGGTTTATAAAACAAGACCATACAGGGAAATGGTTGCTGTTATATGGATCATCGTCCACGGACCATTCTAAAAAGGGTGCTATTTCTGGGATGCAGAGGGTAAGATCCAGCACGGAAGTCTGCCCCGATGGCAATGTAAAATGGGTTGGCTTTCCTGTGGTAAGGACACAGAGTGGGAACTCTCGTGTGAAACATTCCGTTGCACGTCCACGGCTCGTCTTGGTGGTTGAGCCCCAAAGAGGGTGGTGGGCGTTAAAATCCCCGCACACCATTACCGGTGGAGTGAGCTGCCCCACCATCTGGGACAGCTCAGTAAGTGGGAACATCTCACCGGGCGGCAGATATACGCTGCATATGGTAACGGCCTGGCGATTTATTATCATGCGAGCAGAGACACACTTAATATTTGAAGATATAGTTATTTCCTGAAAGGGAACCGAGTTGTGCACAGCAATAAGTACTCCGCCATGCGCCACGGTGCGAGGAGTAACATCCCTACGTAACACAGAGTAGTTCTTCAGGTGGAAATGTGCATCAGGAGAAAGCTTAGTCTCTTGGAGACAAACTACTAATGGTACTCGTAGGTGCAAAATGGTTTGGAGATCGTTGAGGCTGGTTCTCAACCCTCTACAGTTCCATTGGAGAATAAAACTCACATGTAAAATATATAAAGGTACGGGGAAACGAGGCCAGGTTAGGTTTCCCTGTTCCTGGAATATAAAAACGTACCCTTCTATGAAGATGAAAAAGGCGTCCTCTCACCCGGTGACCTCTGGCAGGACCTCGGACCTCTCCTGCCTGGCGGCGATGGCGTCCACGGAGGTGGCCGCTTGCGTCCGGTTGCCGGGGAATTGGGGTCTCTCATTCTCTGACCCCGCGAGGTGGTATGGGAGGTGGGCCCCATCACGTTCCCCGTCTCTGCCGTTAACGTGTGGCTGGCATGGGAAGATGGTGATGGTGGGGGTGTCGCCTTTGGGGACTGTCCGACTCGTGCGCTCGGCGAGGAGTCTCCGGACCCAGACCGAGCTGTCCGGCCAGACGCATCCATGTCGGGAGCTTTCGGATGGACTTGAATAGTAGGTCCTGGCCGAGTCGCCGAGGGTGCCATTACTGGAGCTCGACAGGGGGTCGTACCGGACTCTCTCGTGGTGACTGGTGGGGTTGGGGGAACAGGAGTGGCTTCGGGAGGATCAGGGATGAGCTGGGTGGGTTGTTGTTTGGGTCTGGTGGATGTTGAAGGCGAGGACTGCTGGTTGACGTGGGGGAGGGAAGGTTCAGGCATGGAGGACCTGGTGAGGCTGGGTTTGGAGGTGGTAGGGCGTGTGGAAGGTGAGGGGAGGTTGGAGGCTGGCGGGGGTGGACGGGTACGTAGAAGGGGTTTCTGGAGGTTGAGGGATGGATTGGGTGGTTGTGGTGCCGGTGGAGGTTGAGAGTAAGGATTGCAGGTTAGCGTTGGAGTGCTTGCCGGGCCGCTTCGTCCGCTGGACAAGAGTCCACTCCTCCGGAGCTCGTTATGCGGCTGGCTTCGGAACAGTCGCTTGAGTGGTCCGTGGTGGTGAAGCATCGCGTTCTGCGTACTCTGAAGGGGGTGCAAGCTGTGATTGTCTCGTCGGGGAGGGAACAAGTACGCCTAGGGAGCGGAGAAGAGCACTCAACTGTGCGATCAGATGTTCAGTGTTGTGTGTCGGAGCCTGTTGTTGGACTGATGTAGTATTTTTAACTTTCGAGGCGTACGATGCTTTAGGGTGAGATTTTTTTATATAACTCCCGAGCTTCGCGGAAAGTAACTTTTTGTAAGTGCTTGATGGAAATAATTTATTTTTATTTCGAGTAGCTAGGGCAGGTGCGGTTAAACGAAGTGTGGGGATCCTGTCCTCTTCCACAGTTCACACAGAAGGGTATCTCGGTGATACACTGCTCGCCTGTATGGTCGGGGGAAGCACACCTGCCACACGGGGCGGTTCCGACAAAATTGGTTTGTGTGGCCATATCTTTGGCACTTAAAGCAGCGCATGGGATTAGGGAGAAAAAGTCGCACCTTCACCCGGATGTAACCCACCCGAATTTCAGAAGGTAAGTCAGTTGAATTGAAAGTTAAGATGACATTGTTCGTGGTGATCAGCTCTGTACCTCGTCTGGTCTTCATTTTTATCGCTCCTATCACGCCAAACCCAGACAGCCCATCCACTATTTCTTCCTCCGGTACGTCCTTGAGATCGTAACAATTGATGATTTCACGCGATGTATTTTTCGTTTGATGGGGTTCGACCCTCATCTGGATACTCCCATCGACTTTGCTGGCACCTTTTCGCACACTATGTACAAACTCGGTCATCTCCAATGCATTCTCTGCCTCTCCTACTAGTGCAAACTCTACTTCTATTGCACCGTCCTTTAACTTCTCGCAACGGGCGATCCTTCCAAATCTGTCGCAACCGTCTCGTCTCTGGAAGGGGGACAAAGATGCAATATTTTTCGTCAGTCCTCGGAAAATGAGGATGCGAGGGACATTTGAAATAATTATCCCGTGGCTTTCCTGGTTAGGCACGCTCCCACCTGCGATGGGTTGGGCGATAGTCTGGCCCCTACGCGAGGGACCAGGAGGGTTTTTTTTTTTAAAGTTGAAGATGCCATGTAATGTGTTGGTGTTCAGCTCCTCAGGCGCCCCACCGCATAGGGGCCCTACTGAGGGGACGCCTGGGTACCGCGGACGGGAGGACGACAGGCACCCGAGGAGCTATACGGGGCAGGCGGCGCCTTCGCCCGGCCGGGAGAGAGAGACTCACTACCCCGACCGGGATCCAGCACCGCCCACCCCTTGACCCCAGCCGGCCGGGCAGGCCGGCAGACACTGGGAAGAATCCCATGCTTGACAGATGAATTGCACGTGTTCACGTGGTAGTTGGGTCATATCAGGAGGCAAGGGGATACCGCATTAGAGTAGATATCTGGTTCGTGGCGAAAACACGGTACGAAACTTGAGAAGCTATGGTTAATCAATCTAGGGGAAAACGAAAGTGCCCCAGTAGGACAATTGCACGTCCTCATATGGCTGCTGGAAGCGTGCCACAGTTGTGGTTGGTGGCCACCATCCATCCAGAACCAATTTTGCCTAGCATATTCTTTTAAATTAAATTTAATTTTCTGCAGACTGACCTTCGTGTAAAGTATGTCTTGCTATATATCCACATGCAAAGTTAGACCTGACATCAAATCAAATGCTTTACACATCAATATTTTGAACATTTTGCCTTGCATCTCAGAAACTGGAAACTTCCATTCTTTTAGCATAGCCTAAGCAATGTACCATTTCACAATTATTTTGACGTGCAGCTTTACATAAGCATTGCCCAACGCCGGCCAACCCTGAAGCTGACTGACAGCGGCGTCTGTGTGCAGCCGAGGCAACCTCCAATACGGGCCGAGGACGGCGCGGCCGTGTCCCGCGCGTGCCCGTCAGGTTCGAGGTATCGCCGTCAGAGCTGGCGCTGGCTACCAGACCCGGCGTAGACTTCCACCCCCAGACGCACCACTTCTCCGACGACGAGCTCAAGCCACAGCCCATGTGTAGAAAGTCCAAGAAACAGGTCAGTGCAGAACAACGGTCAGGTGCCATTTGGGTCTGGCAGAAAGGTCATTGAACTTCCAACGGGCAATGTCGCCTACCCCAGCATTAACCGAGCTATCTCTGCAGGTGGTACCCGAACACCGAAAGGACCAGAAGTACTGGTCGCGTCGCGACCGGAACAACTCTGCCGCCAAGCGGTCCCGCGAGGCGCGCCGCCTCAAGGAGAACCAGATCGCACTGCGAGCAAAGTTCCTGGAAAAGGAGGTGAGGCATGGACGCAACTGGTAAAACTAGGCGTATGAACCAGCAGTGTTATCCAGTAGGTATGTCAGTCGGTGTCTGGTGCCTGTCTCCCGAATGTGTCTGGGTGGGGGGTCTCGGTGCGGTGTACCTGGTGGATCCCAAGTCTTGGCCGTCGTGTGCCCGGTTTAGCCAAATTTTTTGCTGTAATGCGCCAGATTTGGCCCAGTTTGGCGGCGTCTGAGCTGGAGTGACGCCGCTTGAGCAGCCGTAACCCCATTCTTATCTTTCCGCAGAACATTGCCATGCAGGAAACCATGGATGAGATAACTCGTGAGAACGAGCGACTGAAAGCGCGTCTCAGCGCGTGCTCCTGCCACTAGCCGGCACCAGCGGGAGCCGGTCCAGGGCTGTCGCGGGTCGCTGCCGCGTCACGCTCACTTGCCATCGGACAAGTGCCCTCTGGTGTTATCCGGCGCAGCGGAACGGTACACACGACGACATTCGAGTGTGCGCGAGCTGACAGCTTGGATTAGCTCGCCGCGAGTCCGACCAGCTGTGACCGGGAGGTACGACAGGGTACTCAGGACTAGCGCTGCGGCACCGGTGGACGCACTATGTACCTGTCACCTGCTGTGTGTGTGCTTTAAGTCCAGCACCTCGAGGAGTTCGTGTAGACGTGGTGGGGTTTCAAGCCCGGCAGCCAAGGAGGGCGCATTTCTGCCAGAGGCCCTGTCGCGATAGTGGTTGTAGTGCCTGGGTGTCGCCTTGTGCACGGATGAGGCACGTACCCCCCTCTCCCCGAAAGTTGAGTCCTAAGCGTTGAGCGCTCACCCCTCCCCAATAAATGTGCCCCGTCCAGGCGTAGCAAGACTTGCAAATGCCCCGGTCCAGTCACAATTTGTTTCAAATGTGTCTGCTGCATCCCCTCCATTTGTTCCTTCATAAAGCGACTCCTCTAAACATCATCGATTTCAGGGTGGCCCCCTAGCATCGGACCTGCGGATGCCGTAGCGGCTCGTGGTTCGCTGGTAGCTGTTGCGTTGTTCAATTAGTCTTAGACCCTGCATGCAGATGTGTTCGTCCGATTTGCTTTACAGGGGCGCTTTTAGTTAAGTGGGTGACGAATTTACCGGGTATCGTGCGGTCCTTGATTGGAATTACATCAGCTGCTGGGAGTTTTGGTTCCTCGCCGATCCTGCGGCGTGGAAGAACGGTGATGCCATGTGCGCTTGGTACGTAAGGGCGTCACCCAAAGGACCAGACCATTCTTCACTGATCCTTTAAAGAACCGGATCATTCTTCACCGAGTGTACTATACTAGAAATGCGGCAAATGACGTGACATATATCGTGATGCAGAAGCTCACAAGCTCGTTGAAGATAGCGTATCTTAGAACGTTGTAGCAATATACCTGCTGAGATTGGGGATACGAGTGATACTATGATAGTTATTCAATGCAACGCGAGATTGTGGCACGGGTGATAATGGAACAGTTGTTGAATGTAACGTGACCCAATCGTGGTGTTCATGTGAGAGTAATAAACGAGCATGGCGAAGTACCGCCGTCCTCATAAACAAGCTTAGCCTGGGACTGGCGGCTCGCCAAGAGCGTTCGTCGACTGAATCTTTTCAAATTCACGTTTTCGTCGCATGTCCACATCACACTTCCATTTCCTGTTTGCTAAGCTGCAATTGAGCGATGAATCAATGTGCTCAAATTCGCCTCTCGGGACATCACGGTGATGGTTTGAATAAATGTCAAGGTGGCTCTGAAACAAGTGTCAAAACATGATGGGTCCAAGGCAGACTGGCCACCCCGATCATTCAGAGTTCAGTATTCTGACTCTCACTCGCCAATTTCGCCTTTTCCTCTTGACTTTGTTATCTCATCAGCTATTCTCTTAAGATGGGACGTTTTTACACTCTGAAGCCCAACTGAGTGAACTTGGACACAATGTAAAAGCATGATTTTCATAACGGTAACAATTTGCCCGTTATACGGACGCACCGACGAATAAGCGCACCAATAGAGTGTAACTCGTATTGTGATATGTAGCAATAAATATGCATCACCTCAGCTTATCCGGAATAGTTCCGAACGTCCCCACATTGGCACATCCGGAGTCAGCTTGCGATACGCGACACCACCCCAGTACTTGGTCCCACTGGATCTCCTGGACAGGCACTATAGGGGGCGCCACTCACCGAACGCCACAGCCGCAGCGTTTCCGACACCACACACCTCTCCGACCGGCGCTCCGTATCCGGTGCAGTGTGCGGCCGCCGGCCCTTCCCTCTCGACCAGGCCCAGCGATCTCTCCGCCAGGCGCCACGTGCGCCGCTCAGTCCGCGTCTTGATGCGGAGTCAGCGCCTCGTTAGCGGCACACTCGTCTCGGAACTCCTTCAGCACAGAGTGGTAGGTGCGCGCCAGGGCCTTCAGCTCGTCCAACCGGCTCCTGAACTCGTCCAGGGACCACTTCTCCTCCTGCTTCTTGGCAAGCACCTGGTCGTCGGCAGAGACGCGGTTAACGAGACCTATCCTACAGCTATTTCGTCTTGAAACGGCAGCCAACTTTCCAAGTTCTCCACAAACATCCAGCGAGGTACCAAGTTAGTGTGAACACGATTTGTTGATTTCCAGTTTTAGAGAGCGAGTATTTTAGAATGCATGCAACAACTACACATTTGTCATCACAGCTACCTACCGATGTTGTGTGGGAATAGCAAGCTGTCGAATCCTGAAACAGCTGGACAGAGACTCCATCATCATTCACCATCGGCCCATGGCCTACCGACCTGCGATTCGTCCTCGCGCAATGACAATAAGCTATGTGTCGCTAAATGACCCATGGAAACTACAGGCGCCCTTGAGCTCAAATAACCACCTTGACTAAGTGGAACTGAAGTACCCCAGGGTATACCTGCTGACCTGACTACCAGGCTTGTGTCCCATGCATTATTTCATAACTGAATCCGCCTTGCATTCCACCCTTTGTTTGTCTGGGGGCGACCAGCTCGAAAAGCGAAGAGGCGTAGAGGTGCAAGTTTCGCAAAACATCTCCAATATGCAGTGAATTAAAACGCAGAAACCCACGCTATATCTACTCACCTGGACCGAACGTTCGCAGTGCTTCATGCAAAACGGAGTCAGCACCGACTCTTAGCTCATCTCTATAATCAAATAGAGCACTGCCGACAACCATGAGCTACAGTACCATGAGCGGTTGCCACGCCTCTTCACCTATACACGCCATCGTTACCTTCTTCTGATTACTGTTGATGTTGAGCACGACCCCGTCGAGTTGAGTGAGGAACTCGGCGCGGCTCCGCTCAGAGTTCGCCGCCACTCGGTAGCTCTCGGCCACCGATTGCAGCAGAGACAGTTCGTTCTTCAGGTAGCGCAGTGTGTCCGACAGCATGTTGTTGGTGGCATAGTACTCCTTGGCTTCCTTGTGTGTAGACGACACTGCGGGCGTCCCGTAGTTAATACAGTTGCACTGCACAAGCGGCCGACACTGCACAATTCTTCCAGCGTACTTGCGTTGATACTACAGTCAGAACCGTCACTTCCAATGATTATTCCTATTTCCGTTTGGCTTTTATGGAACTAAATATATTGATGGGGCGATTCGGCACCCCCCCCCCCCCATGATATCTTGGAAAATATACGTCCTTGGCGACTCGGGAGTGAGCTCAAACGATTCGTTTTGGCTTATATATTAGCTATATGATGAACACTCAAAACATCAACAACAACAAAAATGTCGATGGCACAGTCAGGGGGGCAAAAATGGGGGTAATGACAGTTAGATAGTGCTTGCTAGACAGAACTATTAATTTTCGTAATTTACTGCCAGATTGCTTTCATATTAGCTAAAAACTAATCGATAAGTGCCACTAAATCCCTTTAAATGACCAAAATCATGAAGGTGGTCAGGCGTTATCAGGTGCAAAAAGTTTGCGGCGACAAATTACGGAGTTTTGCAACACCAAATTGAGCATGAGAAATAAGAAACTGGCGTTATCTTCCACGGACAGATAACTGTCCGTGGAAGCTAACAGTATACAGTTATCTAAAAAACAAACTATATTGGCATCCGAAAACGTCTCTACAATGACGTTTTCGGTGAGCAGGCACTGAGGTGAGCATGGGAGGCAGCTCACCTTATGAGTGAGCGGTATTTTATGGATTGGTGCCGTGTTTCGACGACTAAAATAGTCCATTGGCCCAAAAACCACTAAGACCATCCAGAGGCATCATGGAAGATGCATGCCTCCAGAATAAACATCACGGGCGGTGCCAGGTAGTAAAGCATGAAGGCTGCAGAATTTAGAGCGATGGGTTGGATACTTTGTACACTTGGGTAGAAATCGGTGCACTTCTCCCAATGCATCATGCTGAAATGGACCCAAATAATGTGGAATTCTAAGGAAGAAAGGTCAGAAAGTTGCATGATTCTGTCTAGCAATAAGGAACCATGGCATATATTTTACATGCCTCCCAAAATCCGTCCCGGGAGGCACCCATGGAGAAATCCTGGAGCCGACCTTAGCACCAAAAATTAATTTTCTTCTCATAGATAATGTTGAACGAGCTTGCTCACTTCGAAATGTCGCTCGGAGGCATGGAACAAATCACATGAATATGGAGCCATGACAGGGACTCCACATGCCACCGAAAATCGCCCCTGGGAAAGCCCAAAAAATAACAACAAACCGCATACAAAGAATAGGTCACAAAGATCCGAAAATTGCACAAGTCTTTTTCTAGCGATATTGAGCTATGGCTTGGACATGTCATGCCTGCCATAATGCATCCCTGGATGCACCCAAGGACAAATAAAAAAGTTGCAAAAATCATAAATGACCACAAATAAAAGCTACGAAAGGCAAGAAAGATTAGATGTAGACACGTCGGACTGACGAGACCACCGGCGGTGGGACGGCGGGTAGTGGTCAGCAGCTGTAGCGAGTGACGAGACTGCCGGCAGTGGGACGGCAGGTGGTGGTCAGCAGCTGTAGCGAGTGACGAGACTGCCGGCAGTGGGACGGCAGGTGGTGGTCAGCAGCTGTAGCGACTGACGAGACCGCCGGCAGTGGGACGGCAGGTGGTGGTCAGCAGCTGTAGCGAGTGACGAGACCGCCGGCAGTGGGACGGCAGGTGGTGGTCAGCAGCTGTAGCGAGTGACGAGACCGCCGGCAGTGGGACGGCAGGTGGTGGTCAGCAGCTGTAGCGAGTGACGAGACTGCCGGCAGTGGGACGGCAGGTGGTGGTCAGCAGCTGTAGCGAGTGACGAGACCGCCGGCAGTGGGACGGCAGGTGGTGGTCAGCAGCTGTAGCGACTGACGAGACCGCCGGCAGTGGGACGGCAGGTGGTGGTCAGCAGCTGTAGCGACTGACGAGACCGCCGGCAGTGGGACGGCAGGTGGTGGTCAGCAGCTGTAGCGAGTGACGAGACCGCCGGCAGTGGGACGGCAGGTGGTGGTCAGCAGCTGTAGCGAGTGACGAGACCGCCGGCAGTGGGACGGCAGGTGGTGGTCAGCAGCTGTAGCGAGTGACGAGACCGCCGGCAGTGGGACGGCAGGTGGTGGTCAGCAGCTGTAGCGAGTGACGAGACTGCCGGCAGTGGGACGGCAGGTGGTGGTCAGCAGCTGTAGCGACTGACGAGACCGCCGGCAGTGGGACGGCAGGTGGTGGTCAGCAGCTGTAGCGAGTGACGAGACCGCCGGCAGTGGGACGGCAGATGGTGGTCAGCAGCTGTAGCGACTGACGAGACCGTCGGCAGTGGGACGGCGGTGCGGCCTCGCTCCGGCCACACAGCCCCACTTACCCTGGTTATAGAGCTCGACGAAGCGCTTCTGGTACTGGCCAATCTCGGCGCGGGACGGCACGTCGTCCAGCTGCCGCTCCAGCAGCGCCACCTGCCGGCTGGCGATAGCAACCTGGCCGCCAGGAAGGGAGAGGCCAGTGTGTTACTAGCCGATGACCCGATCAGCAGGGGACACGAATCGGTCAGGTCAGCAGAGGACAGCACGAATCAGGTGGTGACCGAGTCAGGGGAGGAGGGGTGGGTAACTGGGTCATACCAACATACTTAACTGACACACTGGTCAGACTATCGGAAATGGGGCATACAGGATGACACTGGGGAGAATATGGAAACAGCGATTCTCAACACATCAGTCTAACCGAAATGAGTATCCAATGATCCGAAGGGCTAACCGGTGGCCTGAGCGACTGCCCTCTAACCCAAGTCGCTGATATCGATGTAGCCGACCTGTGACCACTGACCTGTGAGCGAAGATGATCGACCTCTGCCGTCTGTTGCTGCACTTGTCGCTCAGTGTCGGGGTCACTGTCAGCCGCCGACCCTGCTTGCAGCTGCAGCTGACTGGGGGCACACCACGAGCACCACATAACATCCAGTAGCACAGAGCAGTGCAACAACTTGAGACTGGAAAACAGTCTGTATTTTAGGGTATTTTAACGGAAAGGATACCTAGCATCCATAACCGTAAACAAACATCGCCATGAAAGGGGAAGAACTACCTGATGTGATTCCAAGTAGTTGGTAGGTTGGTTGGTTGGTTGGTTGTGGCTTTACGACGCGCTCAGCAGCTGAGGCCATATGGCGTCACCTGCCTCTCACCCTGGCATGAAGGGCTGGCATCGCGGGGAATTGAACTCCGAAAGGTGTATATGTAACAATGTGGCTGTGTACGTGCTGGTATCGGCGCGGATCGCATGTCCAGGGAGCCGAGGGCGCCACACTGTAGTGCATCAGCAGGAATCACAAAATAAGTTGTATGTCGGAAGGCCCCTATTCCAACATGGAAACCACCTGTGCACATTGGGGATGGTATTCAAAATTATATATCTGGTATATACGATAGTCGTCATCACGCACCTGATTTCATCTTGAAGTTTGACGTATTCAGTCTTACATTTCTCCTTAAATGCTTGATCTTCGGTCAATATGGCGTCCGCCTCTAGGAACGACGACGAAATATCTTCCAACGTACTGCAAAATAGAACAACCGGATACCGGCGACCATGTCACGGTCTGATTAGCGAATGAAAATGTCGATTGATTTGGCATCTTATCATACCTCTGTTCAAACCAGTGGGCGAAAACTGAGATTTGGGAGTTCACCAGAATACGGAAGAAAATCGAAGACGAATAAACAATCGCAAAATAAAAACCTGGAAAACCAATCAACAATGACAAACACATGGTGGGTAACGAGCGATGATTGGAGGCAAATGTCAGAAACACAGTCGCGAATTCCAGTAGATGCTTAACAACTCTTGGCGAGATGGACGCAAAACATGAGTTGAAAAAAGATAGTGACACTACAAATCTGACATTTTCCAACCGAACCTGGTGCTACTTGTCTGTGTTTAAGGAAAACATTTGCTGCGTTAGATGTACTGTTCTTACGGACTCCCATGCCCAATCCAAGAGTCCCCAAACCTGGGGGAGTTGTAATATGTGCCCTCGGAAAAACACAGATCACTGGGGCACCAACACCGGCAGCCACAAGTAGCGGACCAACCATCTTCGTCTGGTCAGCTAGCCTTCGAAGTCAACAGCGGGTAACTGCTCAACCCACCACCCACCACAGTTCGTGTTGGGGGGAGGGTCATTGCACCACCCACCACAGCTGGTGAGGGTCCAGTTCGGCCGTCAGCTCAGCCTCCTCTAGGTCCACCTGGGCGACGTCCGCGTCCAGCGCGGCTCGCTCCTGCAGCAGGTCCGAGTGGCGCTGTCGTACGTTGGAGTAGCGCTCCGACACGGCCACCATGCGCCGCTCGGTGTCGGCCAGCCGCGCCGACAGTGCCGCCATCTGGCGGCCGTGCTGCGCCGGCTGCAGACCGCTCTCCTGAGGTCAGACTGCGGTCAGTCGAGAACACCTGGGTCATGCTCCAGACAACGGGGCAAGTGTCCGTCCACAGGGATAATGTTTTGTCCACTGGGATGATATTCCTTCAACTGGGTATTAGTCGGCTTACTGGGGATCCTAGTCCACACATACTACATCGTCGCATCGCATTGTATTACTCATCAGTAGGCAGCCACTACCTGTAGCTGCCATTATGATCCACCAGTAGCCAGGGCTGGAAAAAAATAGTATGTCCCGGAGTTTTGTCATCAAGAACGATCCCCTCCCCACTGAACCAATTACCTTCTCTTCTACCCACTGAGAAGTAGAATAGTCTGATCTGACAATGAAATTAAGCAATCATGTTGTCCTTTGAAAACAATTCCCAGACCTGTACATTCTTAAAGCTGGAATTACAGTCTAGTAATAGTATATTACATAGCTTGGAGAAACCAAAGCTACATCTAACATCCTGGGTTGACTTTCTTCCAGTTGTAATTTATAATCACAGTATTCATGAATTGCAAGCCAGTATCAGGTACCTCTAATGCAGAAGACAAAAAAGAGTTTGTGGTGTCAAATACGAAACAAAAACTATCCTCTCGAAATTGACAGAACCAGAAAGCATACATTCCAAATCCGGAATTCCTGCTATAACCCTGAACCGGACTATCTGCCACGGTGACCAGTCTGTAGCCGTCGTGACGACCCACCTGTAGTTGGCGTGTTTGCTCCTCGTACGCTCTGGCGGCCCGAGTGATCTCGCCGGTGCCCAATATCACCGACACGGCCTGCTCAGCCGGCTGGAACGGTCCAAACACGTCACACCGGGGGAAACCGCTTCCGGCTCCGAGACACAGCCGAGCAGACTGGGGCGGCGCGGGGCAGCCGGGGGTACCGAGGCTGAGGGGACACCGGAGGTGGAGGGAGATAGATAGGGGTAGAGGTGCTGCAGCTGAATATACTATGCTATGTCCGCACGTCAATACATCATACATGGCACCACCTGATCAGCATGAACAAGAATAAAGACATTGAGGGAAACTGTCAATGCCCCACAGCTTCTCACATGGTCATTGCAGTACCGACAGTGGTTTACAATTGTTTATTCCCACATGAACAATTTGTTTATGAGAGAGAGATAGAGATAGAGATAGAGAGAGAGATAGAGATAGAGAGACAGAGACAGAGACAGAGACAGAGACAGAGACAGAGACAGAGACAGAGACAGAGACAGAGACAGAGACAGAGACAGAGACAGAGACAGAGACAGAGACAGAGACAGAGACAGAGACAGAGACAGAGACAGAGACAGAGACAGAGACAGAGAGAGAGAGAGATAGAGAGAGATAGAGAGAGATAGAGAGAGATAGAGATAGAGAGATAGAGAGAGATAGAGAGAGATAGAGATAGAGAGAGATAGAGAGATAGAGAGAGATAGAGAGAGATAGAGAGAGATAGAGAGAGATAGAGAGAGATAGAGAGAGATAGAGAGATAGATAGAGATAGAGATAGAGATAGAGAGAGATAGAGAGAGTAGAGATAGAGATAGAGATAGAGATAGATAGATAGATAGATAGATAGATAGATAGATAGATAGATAGATAGAGATAGAGATAGAGATAGAGATAGAGATAGAGATAGAGATAGAGATAGAGATAGAGATAGAGATAGAGATAGAGATAGAGATAGAGATAGAGATAGAGATAGAGATAGAGATAGAGATAGAGATAGAGATAGAGAGATAGAGATAGAGATAGAGATAGAGATAGAGATAGAGATAGAGATAGAGATAGAGATAGAGATAGAGAGAGAGAGAGAGAGATAGAGATAGAGATAGAGAGAGAGAGAGAGAGAGAGAGAGAGAGAGAGATACCTTCCATAAGAAACTCACTCTCCAGCGAAGCACGACTCATCTCTGAAGATAAATGCCTGAACTGAAGAGTGAAATGTCAGATATCTAGGGAGGACTCAACATGCTAGTCGGGTAGGCTCACTTTGCATTTCTGGAAAGCCTCACCAGCTCCATTAAACATTCACCTTATCAACGGGTTAACACTTTTCTTTAGGAAGGTGGACAGTTTACCGGGGTGCGGGTGGGGGTGGGGGGTTGGCGGCGGCTGATATCGAGAGGTTGAAACTCTTCTGAGGTGCGGCTCGCCAAGTCCGTGGTTGGCTCTCACCTGTAGTGATGGTACAGCAGGCTCCGGCACCTCCTTGTGTGTGGTGTCCGGCGTCTGACCAGTCGGAGGCCGCGCCGGCTCCCGCAGTCGCTCCTGCGGACAGCCGCCACACTCCTCATCCGCACATCAGCTGACCTGTCAGGAGTGTCACAGCTGACCTGAGACCACCAGGAATGTCACAGCTGACACAGCTGACCTTGATACCGCCCGGAATGTCACAGCTGACTTGAGAGTGCCAGGAGTGCATCAGCTGACCCGAGAGCGTCAGGAGTGTCGCAGCAAATATGGGAGTGCCAGGGAATGTCACACAGCTGACCTGAGTGTCAGGAGCAACACTACTGACGTATTGAGGTCACCATTGACCTAGTTAGACCATCCCTTGGGTTTCTGGGTCTGCATAGTTATTCAGCATGAGTTTGACTTTGACCTTTACATTTCCCGCATCTACTTCCATGTAAAAACTGGTCGTAAGGTCAAAATTCAAACTGCCAACTTTTATGACACATGGATATTATAATTAATGACTAAAAAGCAAGAGGTTAAAGTTCTCTTTTTGGGGCAGTGGAGAGCTGTTCGTGTACTTAAATCCCTGGTAATTGTCTCATCCAAACACATCTGCCATCGCCGGAAAACACCCCACCAATAACCTGGATCACATGTGAGTGATCTCACTGACTCCAGCCAACCAGGAGGGTGCCTTGACCTCAAGCAGACTCAACTGATCACTGGTCCCGGCCAGTCCAGGCGACCAACCCCAACTAGCCAGGGCGACACCACGGACCCCAGCCAGTCAAGGTGATCCCACCAACCCCAACTAGCCAGGGCGACACCACGGACCCCAGCCAGTCAAGGTGATCCCACCAACCCCAACTAGCCAGGGCGACACCACGGACCCCAGCCAGTCAAGGTGATCCCACCAACCCCAACTAGCCAGGGCGACACCACGGACCCCAGCCAGTCAAGGTGATCCCACCAACCCAAACTAGCCAGGGCGACACCACGGACCCCAGCCAGTCAAGGTGATCCCACCAACCCCAACTAGCCAGGGCGACACCACGGACCCCAGCCAGTCAAGGTGATCCCACCAACCCCAACTAGCCAGGGCGACACCACGGACCCCAGCCAGTCAAGGTGATCCCACCAACCCCAACTAGCCAGGGCGACACCACGGACCCCAGCCAGTCAAGGTGATCCCACCAACCCCAACTAGCCAGGGCGACACCACGGACCCCAGCCAGTCAAGGTGATCCCACCAACCCCAACTAGCCAGGGCGACACCACGGACCCCAGCCAGTCAAGGTGATCCCACCAACCCCAACTAGCCAGGGCGACACCACGGACCCCAGCCAGTCAAGGTGATCCCACCAACCCCAACTAGCCAGGGCGACACCACGGACCCCAGCCAGTCAAGGTGATCCCACCAACCCCAACTAGCCAGGGCGACACCACGGACCCCAGCCAGTCAAGGTGATCCCACCAACCCAAACTAGCCAGGGCGACACCACGGACCCCAGCCAGTCAAGGTGATCCCACCAACCCCAACTGGCCAGGGCGACACCACGGACCCCAGCCAGTCAAGGTGATCCCACCAACCCCAACTAGCCAGGGCGACACCACGGACCCCAGCCAGTCAAGGTGATCCCACCAACCCCAACTAGCCAGGGCGACACCACGGACCCCAGCCAGTCAAGGTGATCCCACCAACCCCAACTAGCCAGGGCGACACCACGGACCCCAGCCAGTCAAGGTGATCACACCAACCCCAACTAGCCAGGGCGACACCACGGACCCCAGCCAGTCAAGGTGATCCCACCAACCCCAACTAGCCAGGGCGACACCACGGACCCCAGCCAGTCAAGGTGATCCCACCAACCCCAACTAGCCAGGGCGACACCACGGACCCCAGCCAGTCAAGGTGATCCCACCAACCCCAACTAGCCAGGGCGACACCACGGACCCCAGCCAGTCAAGGTGATCCCACCAACCCAAACTAGCCAGGGCGACCACGGACCCAACCACAACCCCAACTGGCCAGGGCGACACCACGGACCCCAGCCAGTCAAGGTGATCCCACCAACCCCAACTAGCCAGGGCGACACCACGGACCCCAGCCAGTCAAGGTGATCCCACCAACCCCAACTAGCCAGGGCGACACCACGGACCCCAGCCAGTCAAGGTGACCACACCGATTTCAGCCAGTCAAGGCGATCCCACCGACCCCAGCCAGCAGCGTGACCCCACCGACCCCAGCCAGTCAAGGTGACTGCACCGACCCCTGCCAGTCAGGGTGACCGCACCGACCTCAGCCCGCCGGAGCAGGATCAGGTCGGCCGCCGGCTGCCGTGGCACCAGTTGCGGGTGGCGTCGGTTGAACTGGTGCACGCCATGGCCCACGGTGTAGCGAATCGTCTCCTCCTGGTTCTCCAGCGCCTTCTTCACCAGCCACTACAGCAGGGATACACCAGGGTCACTGGGGTCATCGTGGACGACGGGCTGGCACTCTGGCTTCCCACATAATTAATCGCTTCACTCATTATTCAGGAGGAGCTAAGTGTATTATAATTACTGGTGAAGACTTCCCGACCTGAGCGTCAATGGGCGGGACGGTCGCCCAGGGTGAGCTCACGCTGCAGAACACAATAGTGCCACACTTCTCATTTCGCCCAGCTGCAGGACGGAAATATATGAACGCGGTCGAGACCCCTGTATCTGGGACTCACTAGCATGACAGTAAATATGTGACAATTGGGTCTCTCTGGATCTGGGGTTCACCTACATTATGGGGTATATGTGGACACAGTCAAGACTCCTTGGATCTGAGGCTCACGTCCATGATAGGGAGTGTTTGGACACAGTTGAAACACACTGGCTCTGGGGCTCACCTGCATGATGGGGAACATGTGGACGCCGTCAAAGTGAGCCCCGTGTATCTGGGGCTCACTTGCATAGTGGAGAAAATGTGGATATGTTGGGAAAGCCACCTGGTTAGCTCATTATGCCTGGCCAGTTTGGCGCCTGGTTAGCTCAGTGGACAGAACACTGGCCTCCAAAGGTCTCCTCGCCTTGGCACAGTGGGTCAAGTCATTCCACGCGCTCGCTATCAACGACTCCGGCTGGGATTGCCAGTTGGCAATTTGCCAGGCAAGGTCGAGGGCGAGGGCATCAGGCGGCCGTGCCAGACTATGTGGGTACGTTAAACCCGCAGTCAAAACTGTGCTATAGAACTGGATTTTCCCAATTAGGAGGTGAGCTCAGGGTCAATGCAACAAGATTTTGGTTAGCTTGGTTAGCTCTGATTCTGTAAAGCATCCAAACAACAATTCGAACTAAATATATAAATGTATAGCAGTCTAACATTTCTTTTTGCTGTAATATCTGCATGACTGGGAAGATGTCAAGAGCACCCTGGCTCTGGGCCTCACCTGCATGACCGGGAAGATGTGGACACAGTCGAGGCCCTGGATCTGGTGCGGCTCCACCCGCCGCGGACATGACAGCTGAGGCAGCACCTCGATAATGCGCTCCGTCACTGCTCTGCAGCACAGCACATCACCGGCTCAGGCCATATCAGGCCAGCTATGGACACATTAGCTGATTCACCTACACCATGTGATTGTGTCAGGTCATATCAGGCCAGCTATGGACACATTAGCTGATTCACCTACACCATGTGACTGTGTCAGGTCATACCAGGTCAGTTATGGACACATTAGCTGATTCACCTACACCATGTGACTGTGTCAGGTCATACCAGGTCAGCTATGGACACATTAGCTGATTCACCTACATCATGTGATTGTGTCAGGTCATATCAGGCCAGCTATGGACACATTAGCTGATTCACCTACACCATGTGATTGTGTCAGGTCATATCAGGTCAGCTATGGACACATTAGCTGATTCACCTACACCATGTGACTGTGTTAGGTCATACCAGGTCAGTTATGGACACATTAGCTGATTCACCTACACCATGTGACTGTGTCAGGTCATACCAGGTCAGCTATGGACACATTAGCTGATTCACCTACATCATGTGACTGTGTCAGGTCATACCAGGTCAGCTATGTACACATTAGCTGATTTACCTATACCATGTGACTGTCAGGTCATATCAGGCCAGCTATGGACACATTAGCTGATTCACCTACACCATGTGACTGTGTCATGTCATATCAGGTCAGCTATGGACACATTAGCTGATTCACCTACACCATGTGACTGTCAGGTCATACCAGGTCAGCTATGGACACATTAGCTGATTCACCTACACCATGTGATTGTGTCAGGTCATATCAGGTCAGCTATGGACACATTAGCTGATTCACCTACACCATGTGACTGTGTCAGGTCATACCAGGTCAGTTATCGACACATTAGCTGATTCACCTACACCATGTGACTGTGTCAGGTCATACCAGGTCAGCTATGGACACATTAGCTGATTCACCTACACCATGTGACTGTGTCAGGTCATACCAGGTCAGTTATCGACACATTAGCTGATTCACCTACACCATGTGACTGTGTCAGGTCATATCAGGTCAGCTATGGACACATTAGCTGATTCACCTACACCATGTGACTGTCAGGTCATACCAGGTCAGCTATGGACACATTAGCTGATTCACCTACACCATGTGATTGTGTCAGGTCATATCAGGTCAGCTATGGACACATTAGCTGATTCACCTACACCATGTGACTGTGTCAGGTCATACCAGGTCAGTTATCGACACATTAGCTGATTCACCTACACCACGTGACTGTGTCAGGTCATACCAGGTCAGCTATGGACACATTAGCTGATTCACCTACACCATGTGACTGTGTCAGGTCATACCAGGTCAGCTATGGACACATTAGCTGATTCACCTACACCATGTGACTGTGTCAGGTCATACCAGGTCAGTTATCGACACATTAGCTGATTCACCTACACCATGTGACTGTGTCAGGTCATACCAGGTCAGCTATGGACACATTAGCTGATTCACCTATACCATGTGACTGTGTCAGGTCATATCAGGCCGGCTATGGACACATTAGCTGATTCACCTACACCATGTGACTGTGTCAGGTCATATCAGGTCAGCTATGGACACATTAGCAGCTATGGACACATTAGGTCATATCAGGTCAGCTATGGACACATTAGCTGATTCACCTACACCATGTGACTGTGTCAGGTCATACCAGGTCAGCTATGGACACATTAGCTGATTCACCTACACCATGTGACTGTGTCAGGTCATACCAGGTCAGCTATGGACACATTAGCTGATTCACCTGCACCATGTGACTGTTTTAGGTCATATCAGGCCAGCTATGGACACATTAGCTGATTCACCTACACCATGTGACTGTGTCAGGTCATATCAGGTCAGCTATGGACACATTAGCTGATTCACCTACACGATCTGACTGTGTCAGGTGATAGCAGACCAGCTATGGTATGTTGCCCAGATGAGCAGTACACATGGGCTATTATTGCATGGTCCACCTGTCACTTGGATACATGGTGTCTCACATTTTCTGTCCAATGCTAAGCTCATCCTTGTAAAAGAGGTCGACGTCCACGTCGATGCTGCACATCTCGATGCACCAGACCATGCCGCCCACCAGCTTGTCGAAGGGACTAAGGCCGCGGATGCGTGCACGGAAGTAGCCGGCGGCCAGCAGTAAATCCAGGCATTGCTGGAATTTCTGCTGCTGCTCCTCATCCTCACGAACATCCACCTGCCAGGTAGATACAACACTGCCAAGCAGGTACAACACTGCCAGGTAGGTACAATACTGCCAGGTAGGTACAACACTGCAGGGCAGGTGCGATATTGCCAGCTAGGTACAACACTGCCGGATAGGTACGACACCGCCAGGTAGGTACGACACTGCAGGGCAGGTACGATATTGCCAGGTAGGTACAACACTGCCGGATAGGTACGACACCGCCAGGTAGGTACGACACTGCAGGGCAGGTATGGCACAGCCAGGAAGGTACGACTCTGACAGGTAGGTACAACACTGAATTGTTGTCAACCTATTAAAGCTACCTATGGCGGACTGCTACACATCTTATAATGCAAGCATTAGAGGTGTAAGTGTACATGAAGGTCAACATAAAGTCTACATTAAGGAAATGAAAAACAGCCTGGTTGAAAAATGGAAGAAATGGGTGTGAAATATGGGTGTAAAGATGCACAACGAAGCTTTTCGCTGAATATCTCTTGATTTTTACCAAAAGTACTGCCAAGGTTGAAAACATGAACTAATGTCACAGATGCAGTGTTAAAATAATGGTTTTTCGTTAGGTGCGTGATGTCGAAACGAGTGCAGTAGGATTTCGAAATTTCCCACGAAAAAGATATTACTTAACATAACTGATAAGCTATACACACCAAATTTTTATCAAATAATGTATTCCTATGTGCACCTTTTCCCTTTATTTTGAGATACCTAATTTAGGGCTAACTATTTTAGCGATACGATACAAAATACCTATCCATATCAACTGATATTGTATAACAGACCACATCATTGGTAATCATCTTACGAATGATTGTGCTAACAGATGGTCATGCATCAAAATCTACAATGGTGAGCATCATCATGATACTTATCAAGAGGAGACTGCTATAAATTATATATGAAGGCCTTAGATATAACGACTCATCACGAAGCACGATGTCGATATTCCGTTGGGAGGATATCAATGTGATGTTCAGAAAGTGGTATATTCCACCCTAGTTCACGAATAAGTTATCACTGAACAAATGTAATAGTACTAAGGATGCAATGATGGCTCTAAAAGCATGAACCTACTTGTCAACATACTCATGATCGATTGAACACAGTAGCATGCACAGTGAGGAAGGGGGAATGCCCCTGACAGGTGATGGGGCCCCCAGGAATCGCGCCATGGTTCGAAAAATTGTACCGAGCCCCAGAAAAACAACGCTGGGCCCCGAAAAATCACGCTGGGCTCCCAAAATCGAACTGGGACCTAAAAATCGCGCCGGAGCCCCCACATATCTCACCGGAGCCACCAAAATCCCATTGGACCACACAGATTCTCGTCGGGGCCCAAAAACTTGGCATCGGAGCCCAAACAAAGTACAGTGAGAGACAAAAACTCCCGCTGTGGCCCGAAATATCGCGCTGAGTCCCAAAAATTATCGTCAGGGTCCTAAAAAATACAGCAGGGCCCCGAAAACTCGCGACGGGGCACGAAAACTCGCCTCGGGGCTCAAATAATATCGTCAGGGCACAAACTAAGTACAGCGGGTCCCGACAACTCGCGCAGGGACAAGAAATATCGAAAAATTGCGCTGGGGGACTCAACATTCGCGCCGCGGCCCCGATTAGATAGAGCGAGGCACTGAAAAGTCCCGCCAGGTCCCAAAAAATCGTGCCCCTGAAAAACAAAACAATAGTGCCCCAAAATCACCAGTGCCCCAAAATCACACAGAGACCAAAAAAAAGTCAGGCCCCGAACAATTGAGCAGGAATCAATCCGGACACGGAAAATCACTTTGTGTAACAAAAATCACGTCACAGGTCAAAAAATCGCGTCGGGCTCAAAGCTCCGAAAAAAACTCCGAATAAAACGTGCCGTGCCGAAACGAAATAACACGGAGTTCCAAAATTCGAGTCGGGCTCAAAACTAGCGCACCGGGACTTCAAAAAAATTGAGCCGGTGTCCCGAAAAATAATGCTGGGTCCCGGAAAAGCGATCCGGGCTTCGCCAAATTCAGATGTCCCGAAAAATCGGGTCAGTCCCAGAGAACTCGCGTCGGGCCCGGACAACCCCCAGTCAGAGCCCCGAAAGCTCGAGCCTGAACCGAAAGTTTGCGCCGGAGCCCCGAAAAAAATGTTCTGGGCCCCAAAAATTATCTTACGGAGCCCCAAATAAATACAGCGCAGTCCCAAAAAAACGCGTCGGAATCCGAAGAAAACCAGGTAGGGGGCCCGCAAAAAATAAACAGATATGCCAAAAGATAAAAGACCTGTCCTGAAAATGGCAATGGAGCTCCACAAATCGCGCCAGAGGCACCCAACAATTGCGCAAGATCCACCAAAAGACGACCGGGGCTCGAAAATCGCGCCGGAGCACGAAACTATGACACCGGGGTTCGAACCATCAAGTCGGGATTCTAAAAAGCGACCTGGGCTCTGCAAAAAAAAATTAAGAAGTCCAGAAAAAATCCCGTCGAGTCCAGCAAGTTCCCGTCATGGCCCCAGAACCTCGTGCTTTGGCCAGAACAATCGCCCCGGGACCCCGAGTCATCGCATCGAAGCCCCCCAAAATTGCGCTGGGACTGAATAATTTGCGTTGGGGCGGGGGAATAACCACAGCGAGGACCTAAAAGCACACTGGGAGGCCAAAAACAACATGAGGTTCCCAAAACAGGCCGGAGCCCACAGAAAGCCACATGGCCATAACAAAAATGCAGGGCAATACATAGACATATCGGGGCTTCCAAAGACGTGACAGTTCCTCAAAAGCAACAAGGGTTAAAAAGCAACAAAGCCCTAAAAAGCGCAGGTGTCCCAAAAACGTGCTGGGCCCATAACAAAAATGCACTGAGGCCCTAAAACACATCAGTGGACAGAAAAACGCGAAGGGCCCCAAAAAAAATGATGAAAAACAGTGCCTCTGAGTGGTAGATAATATGGGAGTATAATTTTTTAATTTAAATATGATGTACATCAAAGCTCAGCAAAGTAACTAGATTTCTTTTCCACCAGAAAATGTGGGAAGAAGAAAAATAATATTGAATTTAAATCATGTTTTTCTGCTCCCAGCAAGCTAAAGGTAACCTGGGAGATAACCCATGGACCTAAAGTATACAAATAGGGTGTTAATCACGGTGTCTCTTGATGTGCCACAAATAACTAACTCCAGCTATGTACCAGTCAAAAAGAGAAGGGATGAAGAAGATGCAGAATGCCTTACATTGAAAAATTGAACTTTGAACCTATGAAATGCCCCCCCCAAGTAATCTTTCCTCAAAATAGGCCCTGTTTCAGACAAGATCAATCATGCACTCCAGACCATATCAATTAATCTAATTTGGTCTAATCATCATACTTATAAAATGTGAAGAGTTCTTTGCAACTATGCTTCAAGTATTGTTTCTTCACTTAGAGCAAGGTCTGTTCAATATCTTTAATAATGACTAAACTTTATCACAATATTTATAATAGAGTACATTCATATATTTTTCTCAAAACAATGTGCTTGCTGCTACATTTCTCTCAACCCCCATGGGCACAAGAGACATATATAGCACAGCAAGTTGCCAAGATGTCCATGCTGAAAACCAGGATTGGCAAGATGATTGTGTAAACTGATTAACATGAGACACCTGGCAAAACATTTGCTGTCAAGACCAGAGTTAGACAAATAGGCTGCTATTAGACTTTTGGCATCCAGAATGTTATCCTCTCCAACATATTCTCTTATTTTTGTCTCACTTGGAGATTGCATAATGCTGTTTAATGGTGCACTGCTCGGTGATAAAGTGATCAAGATTCATTAGAAGGTGTAAGCTGATATTCTGTCACTGGATGGAATACAAATTATTTTCTCCATATTCAATTTCTCCCAAATTTTCCTATTAAGCATCCAGGATTACAAAGCACAAATCCCACCCTGGTCAAGACACATCAATGTTGTAAGGTGACTACAGCAGGTTTGTGAATCTGGGTCTGGAGGTTCTCTAGATACCAGAATTGTAAGTGCATTGTGATTGGCTGCTGGATTAATAGTTTTCACCAGTATATGGATTTACTGATTAATACCACTGGCATGACAAACAATAGCTTTTCCCAGCATTTTGCCAATGCTGCTGCAGACTATGATGGTTGCATGACAATTAACATGCAACAACAGGGGGGGGGGTTCACACCCACCTTTGGAGTAAGTAGGTTAAAATAATGCATTTTATCCCACCCACTTTTGAGGGGGCCCATGCACAGAAAGGGCATGGACCCATTGGCCCTCCAGCACTCTTCACACTGAAGGTGTGTAAGAGATCACATCTTGAGATGTTTCATTGCAAGCCAAGTATTCTGAAAGTCTGGAGGAGCCCCCACTGTGGAGATGCCTAACCAAGGTATACAGGTAAATTTGCACATTAAGGTAATTTTTGAATTATTGTAATTTCTTATCCCAATGCAACTTTTATGAATGTGGTCAACACGATGTGACCACTCATTTCCTCTGCAATTGCATACTTTTGAGTTGGCAGGCAAAATAACATTAAAAGGGGCTTGGACTTGGGTAACATAGCACAAAAAATGTTCAAAAGAAAGAAAAAATGTTACATAACATAAACCAACCCAAGTTAGCCTAACATTGAATATAAAGCAAGCTATTTTTTTTCTTCAAAAAGGAAAATTATCAAAACATTTTTTCTTGCAACAATTTTCAAATAAAAGCCTACCATAACCTAGCCTAGCCTAATCTGTTTTGGAAGAAAGGAAATCAAATTTTGGGGAGAAATTTCACAACAAAAGAAAATTTTCCAACTTAATAGAAAAGCCCTGACCTAGCCTAACAAAGGCTGTGGTTTGCTTCATGGAGGTAAAACATATGTAAAACTTGTTGTATGGATACCTTAAAGTGCAATAATACTGGTCTACCTAGGTAAGTAGGTAGGTAGGTACCTACCTACCTATCTAGGTGCCAGACATCCAGCTCTGGACCTCAAGCTGCACCAGTTATAAAATATTCATGAAATAGGATGGGATATACCACTTTCTTAACACTGAACATACATCCTTCCCTACAAAGTATTGAGATTGTGTTGTGATGAGTGTTGGTGAAGTCTTCATATCTAATTTATAACATTATCTTCTTGATAAGTATCATGCTTATGCTCACCATTGTGGATTCTGATGCAAGAATTTCTCTTACCACAATTCCAGGTGAGAGGATTACCTATGATGCAGTATGCTATACCATATAAGCTGACAAGGATAGGTATTTTGCATTATCACTGAAATAGTTAACCAAATTTGGTATCTGAAAACAAAGGAAGATGTGCACATATCAGTACACTGTTGGATCAAGATTGTGTTTGAAGAACTTTTTACTTTGTTACTTACTTAGTTAGTTAACAAGCCATGCTAAGCAGCATTGCTTCCATGGCAAATTTTGGCATCCTACTGCACTCATTTCAACATCTCACATATAACAAAAAACAATCATTTTAACACTGAGCTGTGCAACCCAGGACTTCTGCTCAATCTCCCATATCTCTACAAAAGGGCTCTACACATCCAGCAGAGGCCCCAAAAATGATTTAAAACTCAAGAATGATATTTGAAAGTGAAGGGGGAACTGATGATAATGGGGCCCAGGTTCCTTCCTTCAAATTCCAATTTGAGTTATGATTGATCTTATATTCTCATAAAGCACTGGAATAGGAGCACTGGTGAAAAAAAAAACAGGAACAGCATCACTTTATTTCATAGTAGGTACTAATGCTCCAGATCACAAATGGTGGGAGTGTGCACAAATCCCTTGGCCCCCACATTCTGATATTTATGAGTACAGAAAGTCAGGTATTATCGTGCTTTAAGGTGGTAACAAGACAGGTTTTTACACACATTCGCCTCCATAAAGCAAACAAATGGGTTAGGTTTGGTTAGGCTAGGTTATTGCAGTTGCAAAATTTGTCAACAAATTCTAAGTTTTTTTTTATTGTGTATTATTTTTGCTTCAAAAGCAGCTCATGTTAGGTTAGGTTATGTTATGTTAGGTATATTTTTAATTTTGAAAATTTTCAGAAAATAAATTGCTTTACCTTTTCCTATTTATTTTCTCTCCAAAGGGAGGTTAGGCAAGGTTAGGTTAGGTTGTGCTGCATTTTAAATATTTTTTTTAACATTCCATTTTATGCTGTTACCTAACTCACAGCCCCTTTCTTATGTTATTTTGTTCACAATGTGAAAAGTAAACATTTGCACAGAAAATGAGTGGTCACATCATCTTAGTCACATTCATAAACATTGCATTGGAATGATAAATTCGAAGAACTCATAAAACACTTTAAAGCACAAATGTACCGAATCGCACCTGTAGCTGAATGGAGGTCATTGTGGGAAAATAACAGTCACAATTATTGCTTAGACTGTGACTGCTACACAAAGGTAATGAATGGCTTTTACAATAATGTCACAGGACAAAATTCGCTAAGATCAAGATGTAAACATTGCACAATGAAGTTGCCGAGACACAAATTAGAAGATATAGGGTCTGTTCCCGGAGTCGTACTACAAACTGGATAAAACCCGCGCATTCCCCGCTGAGGGCGCTAGTGCGCTCACTATGTATGACGTTACGGTCAGTCTCGCCGACGTTTTCGCAAGCACTTACTAAATATGCCTTAGCTGTGCTGCCTAGTGGTGGAAATGTGTGTCAAAATGAAATGACGATTCGCGTAGCGGCCTGTAATGATATGTTTTTGTTGTATTATTTTGACAGTTCAGCACATATATATTTGCTAAACTGATATTATCATAATATATATATTGCTGTTGAATACAACCGAACTGCGCGAATGGCATCTCTATACCTTCAATATGAATAGAGTTTTCGTTCCAGGAAATAAATCAGAACAATACCTGCCTGATATGAATTATGACGACCGAATTTATGGGAAAATTTTAGATTCTCATACTAGATAATTATAATCCTGTTTTTCAATATATCAATAAATTAACGAATATTCATGTTTTGTGGGTCCTGAGGGAAGTGTCGAACGCCTGTCAGCGTTGCGCTAGCCCCATCTATGCTTACTATAAAATACTTCAGGTTCGACATTATCTGAACCAATATAGGGAACCGACAGGGGCATGGTAGGCACACATGGTGGTATGTTTCACTGACGGATCTGGATTTCGTTACGGGGGTGCGGGCTTATTTTTTAGGGGGTGCCTTTTCCATCCGAAGAAGCACCTTCGGGTAAAAGTTCGTTGAGTGTGGGAAATGGGAGGAATGGGTGTAGGAACAGGGGGCAAGGGGCCATGACCCTCCACTTTCTATGAAAGTTTAACATTAATGTTATGGCAATGCATGGAAAGAATGAACTTCAAAATGGATTTCCCCCACCCACCCCTCCACTTTTTGAGACGTTCCTACGCCTCTGAGGGGAAGGATGGGTGCAATCGAGCTTCCCACATGCCGAGGACGTTCTCTATTCGGAGAAGCGTCTCCGGCTGAAAAATGTGTTGAGGATGGAGGGGGTGAAGGAGCATTCAACCTTCACGGAAAGATCGTGCCTTTGCCGAAGGGGGAATAATGCATGGGAAATAAAAAGGAAATAATGCATTATTATGTTTCTTTGTTTAGAGCCTTTACTACCTGAACAAGCAACCATCTATGTCGGAGACCTTTATCGGGTTCCCAAGGGGAGGGAGGAGGGTGGCCGTCCCCTAGGGTCCCGCTGGATCTGTTAGGTAGCTGGATGCAATTAGATGGAGATGTGCCCCGTTGTCATACAAGTGGGTAGAAACAAATGAAAAACGTTGAAAAATAGAACTTCGAAATGGAACACAGATGAACAATTATATGGAAGAAGTTAGGCAGAACTCAGCAATGGTAGAAGAGAACCTTCATGGCGATGCAAATTCATTTAATATGCACCAGAAGCCTGATCAGAAAGGTACGAGTGCCGATACTCGATTCGTACATGTTCCATCATTGTACATTGCGACTGTTGCAAAAATAAATGTTGCCACCCATAGGCCTAGTCATCGGAACATAATTTCGTCGAGGGAGAGGGCGCAGCACATGAAAGCAATAAGCGGGCACAAGTGGATTGGGGGCATACCACTAGTATCTCATGTTATAAGTTTATATTATTTAGAGGTGCAAAGGCCACATGGGGGGGGGTCATGCAAGTGCCCTCACAATGTCATATAAAGCTTCACCCCTGCCACCACGTATTGTCAATTCACTAAGCTGATAATTGCAGTGCCACCTTGTATATCTCATGCAGATGGTGCTGCAACCTCCAGGTGTTTTGTCTTGCATACATTTGGAGAAGATTGTATCCGTTGAATTATGACCCTCGCAATGCTGACGACTCCCGAGTGTTAAAGTTGAAAATTGAGAGTGTATTCCAGCTCACCTCACCACACTAACAGACATTTCCTCGGGTAGCACGGGCAAGTCTTTCAACGCCAGATTTAACCCAGATTTTTATCAGTTGGTTGTGATATGCTTCCATCGCTCATTCTCGCAAAACGCCTTACTTACCTCGGGACGACGAGAAGAGGGAAATTCAATTTTCCTAAAGAGGAGAACGTTGCTCGGCCTCCAACCAAATGCAACCAGTGTAGCAGACGCAGAAAAAAAATGCACTCCTCTTCACCAAATGTATTCCACAAGTTACAAGCATTTACAGACACAAAAGGTAACAGACGCAAACAGAACACATCAGTGCACACGCATATTTCACTGGCGGATCCAGAGGCGGGCGTGCACTGTGTGATCCGTGCCAGGTCCAGATCGGTGAACGAAAATTTTCATATAACCGAGAAAAGTGCCGCATCGCAAAGGTTCATCCGTACCAACTCCAATCGGCCAAACGCCACCATCACGCCATCCCGCCGTCGGAATGTTTAGCGAAAGGTGTCCCCTGGACAGAAATGCCTTGAGCTGTTCGTGCATATCCTTCACTGCCCTCATCCCTGTTCTGGATCGACGATTCCACGGCAGACAATAATACTAAGCGAAGAATCAAATCAAATCAAGTAATCAAATGTTCGGTGAGAGGCCTCGCCCTCCTCTGTTGCATAAACCCTGGGATCAAGCTGCGAATTGGTCGAAAAGTCTCCTAACAGCTATCTGGATACAATATTCATTCGGTTCTTACGAGTGCTTATTTGCACCAACTTGCAATAATCTCAGAGAAAGGAAAATCGGACGACTCTTACCACCTTCACGCCAGCTTCAATGCTTTCCAGGAAAGACACCTATACACAAAACCATCAAATGTGTGCAACACAAGGCCATCATTGATCCTGCAGCTGGAACGACGTGCTTCGAACATGTGCTAGGCCTGTGTCGAGGCAGTCGCAGCACATTAAGAACATCAAGTGTTATAATAGCGCATGCCAACGACATGCCAGTATACTTTTGTCGTGAAGTGGCCTGTCACAGCCTATAATTAATCTTTGTGAGCCCTCTCTTCAGTTGTGCACAAAATGACACCGCTGTCCCACCACCACCTGCTGTCCCACTGCGGTCGGAGAGGTGGTTGTCGGGCAGCAGCTAATCTCGGCCAACCAGTTGGCACCACTTGCAGGCCCATGCAGCAGATGCTGAAAGCACAAAATATGATTAGACCTTGTTGCCAAATATTCTCCACATTCTGCAAATGGATACAGGTCATTGTATTTGGGCTGGCAGACCAGACACTCTGAATTGTGCTGACAGGTGTGCATTTGGTGCACACGGAATCCCAACTCTGGACCTAGCCCCAGTCAAGGTCATGACAAGGCTGGCCCCATATCACAGCCAGGTAGACCAGCATGGCTGGCCAATGGAGGGGAGCTTCCCATGTGCCTGCTGGCAACACATTCCATATCACCATCAAAATGAGCATACCTCCAGCTGCCAACATCTGACATGAAACACCATCACATAATCAAACCACTTATGGTGCCACTCAATCACAAAGCAATCAGACAAATATCACACATATCCCCATTGAGATGGGAATGCTCGCCCATTTAGCACAGATCAGGCATATGACACCCCACTCCACCACAATTAAGACATGATGTCCTATAATCAGCTGCAATTGAGATTTTCACACTGTGCTCCTGACTGGGTTTGTGGGATGTGAAGCACCAGTAAAAACAGTGTCTCAATCAGTGCTGTGGCACTGCATTTGAGAGGTTCAGAGATCATTAGCATTCTTTTTAAGGTTTCTGAGTGGAAAGATGTGGTAATATGGTAGCAAGATTAAATATCCAGATTCTACCATCACCTATAGATCATCAATAACTTTCCATTATCGTACAAACACCAGTTCCAAATTGGAAATGCTGGAGACAAACCAAGGAATGTTACTAAACATCAAGACTGCAAAGTATGACAAATGGCTGACAACGCACAGCAGCCATGGACAAAAAATCCAATAGGGAGATCAAATGCACCACCAAACGCAAAACAAACATGAGGTAAAAAAGTCAAGAGGCTTGTTCAAGAGGCTTGCTCCCGACGCCGTCTATAGACAGACAGACAGACAGCTCCCGACGCCGTCTATCCCTCGCTCCCGATGCCCTCTATAGACAGACAGACAGACAGCTCCCGACGCCGTCTATCGCTCGCTCCCGACGCCGTTTATCACTCGCTCCCGACGCGTCTATAGACAGACCGACAGACAGCTCCCGACGCCGTCTATCGCTCGATCCCGACGCCATCTCTAGACAGACAGACAGACAGCTCCCGACGCCGTCTATCGCTCGCTCCCGACGCCGTCTATAGACAGACAGACAGACAGCTCCCGACACCGTCTATCGCTCGCTCCCGACGCCGTCTATAGACAGACAGCCAGACAGCTCCCCACGCCGTCTATCACTCGCTCCCGCCGCCGTCTATCGCTCGCTCCCGACGCCGTCTATAGACAGACCGACAGACAGCTCCCGACGCCGTCTATCGCTCGCTCCCGACGCCGTTTATCACTCGCTCCCGACGCCGTCTATCACTCGCTCCCGACGCCGTCTATAGACAGACAGACAGACAGTTCCCGACTCCGTCTATCGCTCGCTCCGACGCCCTCTATAGACAGAAAGACAGACAGCTCCCGACGCCGACTATCGCTCGCACCCGACGCCGTCTATCGCTTGCTCCCGACGCTGTCTATAGACAGACAGACAGACAGACAGACAGACAGCTCCCGACGCCGTCTATCGCTTGCTGGCCGGCCCGGACGGCTGCACCCGGGCCGTCTATCGCTCGCTCCACACACCGTTTATCGCTCGCTCCCGACGCTGTCTATCGCTTGCTCCCTACGCCATCTATCACTCGCTGGCCGGCCCGGGCGGCTGCACCCGGGCCATCTATCGCTCGCTCCGGACGCCGTCTATCGCTCGCTGGCCGGCTCGGACGGCTGCACCCGGGCAGTCCATCGCTCGATCCCAACGCCGTCTATCCCTCGCTCCCGACGCCGTCTATCGCTCGCTCCCGCCGCCGTCTATAGACAGACAGACAGACAGCATCCGACACAGTTTATCGCTCACTCCCGACGCCGTCTATCACTCGCTACCGACGCCGTCCATCGACAGACAGACAGACAGCTCCCCACGCCGTCTATCGCTCGCTCCCGACGCCGTCTATAGACAGACAGACAGACAGCTCCCGACGCCGTCTATCGCTCGCTCCCGCCGCCGTCTATCGCTCGCTCCCTACGCCGTCTATCGCTCGCTCCCGACCCCGTCTATAGACACACGGACAGACAGCTCCCGACGCAGTCTATCGCTCGCTCTAGGCGCCGTCTATCGCTCGCTCCCGACGCCGTCTATCGCTCGCTCCCGACGCCGTCTATCGCTCGCTCCCGACGCCGTCTATAGACAGATAGACAGACAGCTCCCGACTCCGTCTATCGCTCGCTCCGACGCCCTCTATAGACAGACAGACATACAGACAGCCCTCGACGCCGTCTATCACTCGCTCACGACGCAGTCTATCGCTCGCTCCCGACGCCGTCTATACACAGACAGACAGGCAGCTCCCGGCGCCGTCTATCGCTCGCTCCCGACGCCGTCTATAGACAGACAAACAGATAGCTCCCGACGCCGTCTATCGCGATCTCCCGACGCCGTCTATCGCTCGCTCCCGACGCCGTCTATAGTCAGACAGACAGACAGACAGCTCCCGACACCGTCCATAGACAGACAGACAGACAGCTGCCGACGCCGTCTATCGCTCGCTACCGACGCCGTCTATCGCTCGCTCCCGACGCCGTCTATATACAGACCGACAAACAGCTCCCGACGCCGTCTATCGCTCGCTCACGTCGACGTCAATCGCTCGCTCCCGACGCCGTCTATAGTCAGACAGACAGACAGACCGCACACGACGACGTCTATCGCTCGTTCCCGGCGCCATCTATCGCTCGCTCTCGACGCCGTCTATAGACAGACACACAGACAGCTCCCGACGCCGTCTATCGCTCGCTCCCGGCGCCGTCTATCGCTTGCTCCCGACGCCGTCTATCGCTCGCTCCCGACTGCCGTCTATCGCTCACTCCCGACGCCGTCTATAGATAAACAGACAGACAGCTCCCGACGCCGTCTATCGCCCGCTCCCGACGCCGTCTATCGCTCGCTCCCGACGCCGTCTATCGCTCGCTCCCGACGCCGTCTATAGACAGACAGACAGACAGACAGACAGACAGCTCCCGACGCCGTCTATCGCTCGCTCCCGACGCCGTCTATAGACAGACAGACAGACAGCTCCCGAGGCCGTCTATCGCACGTTCCCGACGCCGTCTATAGACATACAGACAGACAACTCCCGACGCCGTCTATCGCTCGCTTCCGACGCCGTCTATCGCCCACTCCCGACGCCGTCTATAGACAGACTGACAGACAGCTCCCGACGCCGACGATCGCTCGCTCCCCCCGCCGTCTATCTCTCGCTCCCGACGCCGTCTATCGCTCGCTCCCGACGCCATCTTTCGCTCGCTCCCGAAGCCGGCTATAGACAGACAGACCGATAGCTCCCGACGCCGTCTGTAGACAGACAGACAGACAGCTCCCGACGCCGTCTATCGCTCGCTCTCGACGTCGTCTATAAACAGACATACAGACAGCTCCCGATGCCGTCTATCGCTCGCTCACGACGCCGTCTATAGACAGACAGACAGACAGCTCCCGACGCTGTCAATCGCTCGCTCCCGTCGACGTCAATCGCTCGCTCCCGACGCCGTCTATAGACAGACAGACAGACAGCTCCCGACTGTCGTCTATCGCTGGATCCCGACTGCCGTCTATCGCTCGCTCCCGACGCCGTCTATATACAGACAGACAAACAGCCCCCCACGCCGTCTATCGCTCGATCCCGACTGCCGTCTATCGCTCGATCCCGACACCGTCTATATACAGACAGACAAACAGCCCCCCACGCCGTCCATCGCTC
The DNA here is from genome assembly GCA_034440615.1 of Ashinkailepas kermadecensis. Lineage (NCBI taxonomy): Eukaryota > Metazoa > Arthropoda > Thecostraca > Neolepadidae > Ashinkailepas > Ashinkailepas kermadecensis. The sequence continues at coordinate 1,880 of JAOTOM010004748.1, read as the reverse complement.
GATCCCGACTGCCGTCTATCGCTCGCTCCCGACGCCGTCTATATACAGACAGACAAACAGCCCCCACGCCGTCTATCGCCGTTATCGCTCGATCCCGACTGCCGTCTATCGCTCGCTCCCGACGCCGTCTATATACAGACAGACAAACAGCCCCCCACGCCGTCTATCGCTCGATCCCGACTGCCGTCTATCGCTCGCTCCCGACGCCGTCTATATACAGACAGACAAACAGCCCCCCACGCCGTCTATCGCTCGATCCCGACTGCCGTCTATCGCTCGCTCCCGACGCCGTCTATATACAGACAGACAAACAGACCCCCACGCCGTCTATCGGCGAGCGCCAGACGGCCCGGGTGCCGGGTGCCTGGGGTGCTCGGGCGCGGCCAGCGAGCGATAGACGGCAGCCGGGAGCGGCCGCGACCGGCGGCCGTCTATCGGCGAGCGCCAGACGGCACGGGTGCCGGGTGCCTGGGGTGCTCGGGCGCGGCCAGCGAGCGATAGACGGCAGCCGGGAGCGGCCGCGACCGGCGGCCGTCTATCGGCGAGCGCCAGACGGCCCGGGTGCCGGGTGCCTGGGGTGCTCGGGCGCGGCCAGCGAGCGATAGACGGCAGCCGGGAGCGGCCGCGACCGGCGGCCGTCTATCGGCGAGCGCCAGACGGCCCGGGTGCCGGGTGCCTGGGGTGCTCGGGCGCGGCCAGCGAGCGATAGACGGCAGCCGGGAGCGGCCGCGACCGGCGGCCGTCTATCGGCGAGCGCCAGACGGCCCGGGTGCCGGGTGCCTGGGGTGCTCGGGCGCGGCCAGCGAGCGATAGACGGCAGCCGGGAGCGGCAGCGCGACCGGCGGCCGTCTATCGGCGAGCGCCAGACGGCCCGGGTGCCGGGTGCCTGGGGTGCTCGGGCGCGGCCAGCGAGCGATAGACGGCAGCCGGGAGCGGCCGCGACCGGCGGCCGTCTATCGGCGAGCGCCAGACGGCCCGGGTGCCGGGTGCCTGGGGTGCTCGGGCGCGGCCAGCGAGCGATAGACGGCAGCCGGGAGCGGCCGCGACCGGCGGCCGTCTATCGGCGAGCGCCAGACGGCCCGGGTGCCGGGTGCCTGGGGTGCTCGGGCGCGGCCAGCGAGCGATAGACGGCAGCCGGGAGCGGCCGCGACCGGCGGCCGTCTATCGGCGAGCGCCAGACGGCCCGGGTGCCGGGTGCCTGGGGTGCTCGGGCGCGGCCAGCGAGCGATAGACGGCAGCCGGGAGCGGCCGCGACCGGCGGCCGTCTATCGGCGAGCGCCAGACGGCCCGGGTGCCGGGTGCCTGGGGTGCTCGGGCGCGGCCAGCGAGCGATAGACGGCAGCCGGGAGCGGCCGCGACCGGCGGCCGTCTATCGGCGAGCGCCAGACGGCCCGGGTGCCGGGTGCCTGGGGTGCTCGGGCGCGGCCAGCGAGCGATAGACGGCAGCCGGGAGCGGCCGCGACCGGCGGCCGTCTATCGGCGAGCGCCAGACGGCCCGGGTGCCGGGTGCCTGGGGTGCTCGGGCGCGGCCAGCGAGCGATAGACGGCAGCCGGGAGCGGCCGCGACCGGCGGCCGTCTATCGGCGAGCGCCAGACGGCCCGGGTGCCGGGTGCCTGGGGTGCTCGGGCGCGGCCAGCGAGCGATAGACGGCAGCCGGGAGCGGCCGCGACCGGCGGCCGTCTATCGGCGAGCGCCAGACGGCCCGGGTGCCGGGTGCCTGGGGTGCTCGGGCGCGGCCAGCGAGCGATAGACGGCAGCCGGGAGCGGCCGCGACCGGCGGCCGTCTATCGGCGAGCGCCAGACGGCCCGGGTGCCGGGTGCCTGGGGTGCTCGGGCGCGGCCAGCGAGCGATAGACGGCAGCCGGGAGCGGCCGCGACC